>CM062816.1:1434705643-1435277461 GCA_031772625.1 Pinus tabuliformis
GCTTCATTAATGAACAAATGAATAAGACAGATTCATTAGTTCTGGCTGCACTAATATCAAGGAAGAAAGTAAATCATTCTCGTTCTCGAGGAAGACCGCATTTCATATATGAAAGACGGTTTCATTCCGGGTGCATTTTTCCAACTTTAGAAGCAAAGTACTCATTCTGCCCCTTTCGACTGCTTGAGCAGCCCATGGTAAATAATACAGTGATATGGGTATCAAGGAAGGAAAGTAGATCCATTCTCGTGTCTCGAGGAAGACGCATTTCATATTATGAAAGACGGTTTCACTCCGGGTGCATTTTTCCAACTTTAGGAAGCAAAGGCAACTCATTCTGCCCCTTTCGACTGCTTGAGCAGCCCATGGTAAATAATACAGTGATATGGGGTTTAACAATTTTGTTGGGTGAAATTTATTAGATGAGGGTTCAAATTTTATTGAGTATATATATGACCTGTTGTGTTTTGGGTAGAAGAGTAGGTGATCCCATAGGGGACGTTTTGGCTCTTGTTGAGGCATAAGTTTCCTGCTATTGTGCAGCTTGCAAGCTGTTGCACGTAGCCTAGATTTATAGTGGCAGCCTGTTAGATTTGATCCTGAGTCTATTCAGAATAACTCTTACCAGTTACGGATTATCCTAGATTAAAAAAAAAAGAGAAAAATAATAATGAACCCTATTAAACAAAACCAAATAGTTATCGTGATTCAACGAACGGCCGAATTTTTCGTTTTGTTTGGCATTATTCGGCCGAATTTGCTAACTATGCTGTCAGTATGATGTATCTACAAGCTATTTTGGTAATTTGTCATTCAGCGTCTTCACACTTTCCAAATGTTGATAATCGTTCCATATGACTACAGCACAATCTTCGGCCCCATAACCCCACTGCAGTATATTCAGTTGCGCACCTATTTCCAGTGTTAGAATATTAATGGCTCCCTTTGTACAGGTTTAGATTATAATTTCCTTGTTTTGTCATCATCTCCCTCTATTTCCTCCTTTCTATTATATACCCCCCTATGGAGGGGAATTATCAGCGATCTAAAGCGGACAGAATGGCATTGCTGTGTTGCGGGATGGGAGTAATTACCTCCTTTCTATTATATACCCCCTCATATGGAGGGGAATTATCCAGCGATCTAAAGCGGACAGAATGGCATTGCTGTGTTGCGGGATGGGAGTAATTACCAATATAGTAATGGGACTAATTACCAATATAGGAAGGAGATTATTATCAAAATAATTTCATTTTAGTTAGGGATTTATAGGAAGGAGATTAATTATCAACATAATTTCATTTTAGTTAGGGATTTATTTCATTTTAATTAGAGATCTTGACAATTATTGGGATTATTTTTTATTTTTTAAAATGTATTTCTAAATGCATAAATAGATTTAACACATTGAAAACTCCCTTAACTAAAAAATATATTTGAAAAAGAGGTAAAATGTAGTGAGACCACTAGAAATGTTTTAACTTTAAAATTTTATTCCTTTTTTAGTTGCTCCATGTAATATATGGGTAGCTTTTTTGTTTAATCATATATATATATATATACACGGAGAGAGATAGTTTACTTGGTATGCACATTGAAATATTTTAGTTATGAACAATATAGCATCAATCAACTAGTGGGTCGAGTATAACTGAGTCTACTCAAAACGAGGGACTTGCCATATCATAGGACACTATGAAACTCACAAGCATTTGGCAAACTTGTAGTCCCCAAAAGAAAATTTTTTCCTTCCGGTCTTCCTTTTCTTATTAACTTTTGTCTTTTCTCTACTCGCTCAAACTCACTTCACTTGGAATCAAGCATTGCTCCAACATCCAACCTTCAGGATCCAATGTCCATCTTTCACGTTATGATAATGAGCGTTCATGTAAGCATTGATTTCTTATTATGTTCTTACATTTTGATTTTTTTTTTTTTTTTGTTAATGGAGGCCTTATAGTTGCAAGATTTTCTGACTAAGACATGACTGCAGAGGCTTGTAGCAACCACAGTGTGGTTGTGATAGTCACACTGTGGATGCTACTGTCCCCCTCGAGTGCGTCTCACGGCTACAAAGGCCTATAATCGACCCTCTGCCCAGGAAGAGGGATTGTTGCAAGCCTCTACGACCCTTAAACAAGCCCATAAAGGCCTATAAATACCACAATTTGGGTGTTTTAGGCACGCTATGGCTCTTACAAGCCTTAGCGAGGCCTTTTTCATTATTGCATTTCCTATTGCAAGCCTCAACAACATTTTATTGTTATAAATCTTCTTTGTGAAATCAAGCTGTCATCTTGGCCCTTAAATGCCATGGATCATAAATCCACGTCTAAAACGCCTCTTGGTGAACCCTAAGAATATGGTTCTTTTGATTTTATCGGTTTTGACGCGACAGTCAATGGAATTTTTGCCCCACTATGGTTTTCAAGGGCATAAACATACTGAATTACCAGATGGATAGAATAGTATGTAAAGATGTGATAGTTTGTGATCATTCCCCTCCAACAATGTGTTGACAGTGCTGGACTAGCCAACATGTCAGGGGATCTCCCTGGTAAGAAGTCCCAACTAGACCTCAGACCGTTTGGAGTAGGAGTCCAAGCTGTGGGTAGTATGGTATCGCCTTGACTATGGTTGCGCGCAGAGGTAAGTAAGATTTCCTTGTTGGTAGCAAGGGTGTGACCTCACAACAAGTCAAAGAAGGTGCATGAAAGGCTCTAACACATGGAAGGGGGGAGAAGTGCGCCCCTTAGAAACCTGTGATAGCACGCAGCTTGAAAGGGAACGCACGAGCATAAAGACATCACGATATGGAAAGAAAGATAATCGACGATCCAGTGATGAGTTATACCAACAACATGCTTTGATAAGATTCATACAAACACATATGAAATAGTCCATACATACATGCGTAAATTACAACTACAAACATCATTAGAGTAACTAGGATAGTGGAACTACAATAAAAAAATATGCACAAAATGTGTTGCCTTTGTTATATTAAAAGAGTGAAACATCCAATCATACATATAACCATGACAACCACTAGCCCTGATAGCGAAACATTATAGTCACTGCTACCTACTCCTCCAAAGAGATATACTAGCTCTGCACTATGGAGAAGCCAAGGCTTGTTACAATACACTCCAAGCTTTCTTTAAGTTATACCTATAGGAACCTTGCCTCCCAAAAGCTTGTACAACAAGTTATGAGGTTCTATAAATAGAAAAGGACAGGGTGACCCTTGACATTCCCATTTCTAACTCTTCAACTTACACATGCCTGTTACATTCTATTATTGGCAGCCAGTCTTTCACTTCCCAACATGTTTGCAATACAATCTTCACATGTACCCATGTGACACAAAATGGGCTTGAGTAAGCCATACAATATATCACTAAGTCTTGGACAGTTGTGTGAAGACTAACTCTTTGACATCCTCTCGATGATCGACGGTGGTGAACTGATGCCAAGCTTGGTAGTCTGTTATGGTGTCCACGTGCTCTGTGGTGACATCCTTCTGAAAGTGAACTCTTGCCTTTGTTGCATCCGGGTATACTAATTTGGAGACTCTGTCCAAATCGTTAGATAACATGCACATCATGGTCTTGAGTGCAGTCGGACCAGCAACATACTAGTGCATAGTGTCTGCACTCATTTGTAAGTCTGCGCAGGTGGCTATGCACATCAACTGATCAAAGTACATGTCCAGGTCTAGTTGGACTTGGTTTTTTTTCTTTGCCTCGGTGAGTGTGCCAATGGATGGGATCGCATGTGTGCACACAATGACATCCATGCTCCTAAACACTCATGCATGTGAAGCCTGTAAGTTGGTGATGAGTTGTGGGAGTTCCTCATAGTTCCAGATCTAACCCTGGAAGTGTGCCCTTAACTCTAGTGTCTTTGGCTTCATCATATTTAGCAAATTCAATGGATCTTCATTGTAGTTCATTGTCTGCATCTGCATGTGATCGATAACAGTGTGTATGTCTGACAAGATGCGTGCTCTCCTATCACAGTGTTGCTGCCAACCGTTAAGATGGAGAACTGAATTTCGCACGGTGATGAACTTGAAGTACAACTTCTGCATGACTATCTCGAGAGAAGATACTTCATCAAGTATCACTTTCCTCAACTCTGCTCTCGTGGATGTTGTAAATTTCTCTTCTCCCTGCTTGGCCTCTTGTAACTCCTTAGCCATGTGCTCGTTCTCAACTATGAAGAATCCAACACTCGAATTGGTCGTTGTGTCATATGCCCCTGTAGCATCGGCCAATGCACCTGGATGTTTGTGCACATCGGACATGATCCCTCATTCTTCAAACTATACAGGAGATACATGGACATCTAGAATGGGCACTCTGCGCAATTGCACAACTCTGTGTTATAACATGTCGAACGATATGTTGTGCATATTTTGTTCTAGATCATCCTCAAGGATTTCAGTGTCTACATGATTTCTTGCAACTTGCTCTACTTCCGGATCTAGTGAAGCCAGTGCAGTGACGTCTTGGTTCTGAGGCATGATCTCAATGTCCTGATCTAACTCTAGTTGAATGAGATCTGTGTCCATTTGTTCCAATATCTATTCAATTTACTTAGCAAAGTCCTACTCCTACGACTACTCACACTCTCTGTTATGTGCCAGCTGTTCGGATGAACCAATAACTTGTATGGGTGTAGTTTTATCAATATGTGCATACTGAGCCTCCTGTTGTTCATGTTCCTGTTGCACTTCCTTATCTCTTCTACGCAACTGTTTTTTCCTTGAGTCGTTTCTTCAACTCGTGCAACTCCTTTTTTTATTTTTCCAACTTCTAATTCTCCCTCTAACTTTCAGCGATCCTTCTATCACGTTGTTTCCTCTTCACCTCAATATCCAAAGATGGTCTTAACACAAGTGATTATTCTTTGAACTTGTAGCTTTGCTCCACCTCTATGTTGTCCACAACCTTCCTATTGCCTTTATCAAGTGCAGTTCTGCTACCCTCTACTACTATTAATGTTGTTGCTCTCTAAGATGTTGTTTCCTTTTGCACTGATAACCACTCTACATCCATTCTGACTGGTTCATTGAGCCTCGAGAAGTTATAGGAGTATCTCCATGGGTCTCCCTTAGGCCAATGACACACCCCATGGATCCAAGGATGATACACTCTCACATAATGGTCCTTCACTAAGAAATGCGGGTCATATGGATTTAAACTTCTAGTGCCGAAGGTGAAACTCTTGAATTACTCTATCTCGGCATCAACATGCTTTATATTCTGGATCTTGTACAACCTGATCCGCAAAGTAAGAGCAGGTCAAGGTGCCTTCTTCTTCCTATGTACTCTCGCTGACAACCCTGTCGAGATGTGATATGAAACTTCTTGCATGACCAGTTTATCCATGGAAAACTTTGATAAAACATGCAGAGCCTTCTCCATGTTGTACATCCGGATGAAGGTGCTAAGGGGTGAGGCATACCAATTTGCTATGTTAACCAATGCCTCCATTGTTACCTGCGACATGCAAGGTGGATCCTACTCAAAGATCATCTTGTACAATGGGGTGATGAAGTGGTATGATAGTTGTATAATGACTCCACAAAAGCTGAATTTGGAGAACAACCTACAATAAGTGTGCACATATTTTTCTGAAGGTTTCCATGCCCAACACAATCCTACGAGCTGCCGACGGGCATAGATTGGATCAAGTATGTAAGCGGACATGAAAATGTTTTCTTGTTGACCCTTGTGCGGATGTCGGGCTTCTATTACTTTTTCCTTTAGCCGGAGAGCCAACATGTCAGACTAATTGAAAGGTCTTCCTTCATTTAGCATTTGATCCAAGACAATCACCCAACTCTGCGGGAATGTTTTTGTACCCTCTTGGTCGTATAAGTGACATGTAAAGATGACCAAGAGCTAATAAGCCTTCCATAGTATCCTCATCTTGTACACTTGGTTGGTGTTGTAGATCTGACCTAGCTCTGATACCACTTGTTGTAGATCTGACCTAGCTCTGATACCACTTGTTATAGATCTGACCTAGCTCTAATACCACTTGTTATAGATCTAACCCAGAAATATATGATAATAGAAATAACCCAAGAATAACAAGATTGAAATAATATGAAATGATTCTTTATTGATCAAACCCTTAAGGTAGGGCAACACCATACACTCACTCCTTAAGGAAGGAGAACACTCCACAAGCCATATGCCTGTTCATACAATAATCCTTCACTATATTCTCCATGTGGAGTCTCTAGCCTCTATATAGGCCTAATACATACAATACCATGGATCACTACCATGGTTCCTCATACCATCAAACTAATACCATGGGCCCATTACATTATTATTAACTACTTGTGGTCCCTTACATGATATGGGTTAACCACCTTATTTATTACTATGGCCCATCCCATTATTACATTATTACCTTGGGTACCTCCCTTGGTACCCCATATTATCCCCCCTAGGTATATAACATTCCACCCCCTAAGCATGTTTCGTCTCCGAAACATGGGAAGAACACAAATAATAAGATCTACTCAAAAGAGTAGTCCACTGATACCATGCACGTGCATCTAGCCATCCAAGAGAAAGGTGAACCCTCGATCTCGCTGGTGCCTCGCTCGCTTGAGATGGAAGTTGACCGTGGCAGCTCTTCTGTGTTGATGTGTAGTGGGTGGATCTTCTCTCCGCGATCCGTCATGTGACTACTTGGTTTCTATATTGATGGTTGTCTTGCGGGGTGATGTGGGTGATGATATGTTGAAGTTTTAACCCACGATGTCTTTTTCTTTAATTCACTCTGCTGTGGTGCATGTTGTGGTGTCTTCTTTTCCAATATGACTTCAACCACTGAACCCTCATCAGATGTGTCAGTACCTGTTACCTTTTCGGCTTCAGCCTTTGTTTGTGTTTGATTGTCGACCATCAACTGCTCATCATCTGATATGTCAGTCCCTGTAACATCTTCTACTTCAACCTCCTTGGACTCTACCTGCTTATTAATGGAAATATCCTGTAATGTAATTTTCTTCTTTTTATACCAGAGCTTCAGGAATTTCTTCTGCACATTAATATTTATAGTACCCACTAATTCCATCCAAGGGTATCCCAAAACAACATCCATGTTATCCATATCTGAAGCATAAAAATCACCATGAAACACATACTTATCTATAGAAAGTTTCAAATCCTTATAAATTTGAACATCCTTATCATCAACCTATGTATTTTCAATATGTTTTGCTGGGACTTGCAATTCTTTTGCCAAATTAACATTGATAAAATTATGTTTACCACTAGGATTGATAGAAACAATGATCTTCTCTTTCTGAATCAATCCATGAACCTGCAGTAAGGAGACACCCGTAGCAATTAACCCCTTATGTGTCTCATTCTCCTTTTTTCTAGCTCGAGACCATTTGTCCAAAAATATTTTTTCAAATTCTGCATCTGAAAGTGTGATCAACTGCTGGTAGTCAAGTGATGAATTCCATTTTTGAGCCTCATCTCTCACATTAAACAGCATTGGAAGCTTCCAATATGTCCCATATGTGGACTTGTATCTTTGTATGAATTCTTCAATAGTAGGACCATCATCTTTTCCTGTAAAATATAGAGTCATCATGAAGAGGATTTTGAGAAAAAATTCACTGACTTGGCGAAAATTTGAAATTGTCACTGTTTCGTCAATATTGCTCAGAATCCTTATTATGACCTGTTTTCAGAAATGGAACAATCATTTTGCATCTACCATGTAATAGAAATCCTGATCCAGGCACTAGAATTCCAGATCTGCGCTGCTACTCTCCCGCCGTCACCCAAAATTTCTGAAAAAAACGCTGATTTTAAATCAGTGATATCTCCCTCATCCGGACTCCGATTCGACTGATTGTTTTTTTGAAATTGGCTATTTTTTCACATAGAATCCAGATCTACAAGTATATTTTGCAGATATTACACAAGGACGTCCAGATCTGCGCTGCAAACTTGCTGCCCTGAAATTGTCTGCAACCCCACTGATTTTTAAATCAGCGATATCTCCTTCATCCGGACTCCGATTTGACTGATTTTTTTTTGAAATTAGGTATTTTTTCACAAAGATTCCAGATATACAATTAGATTTTGTAGATCGTGCACCTGGACGTCCAGATTTGCGCCGCAAACTCGCTGCCCTGAAAAATTGTCTGCAACCCCACTGATTTTTAGATCAGCGATATCTCCTTCATCCGGACTCCGATTCAATCGAATTTTTTTTGAAATCGGCTATTTTTTCACAAATAATACAGATCTGCAATTGGATTTTGTAGATCTTTCACAAAAATGTACATATCCGATCTGCAAACTCCCCGCCCCCGAAACCCTACAAAAAATAAAAAAAAATTTCTCCACTGTTTGCCCAAGAAAGTGCTCTGATACCACTTGTTGTAGATCTAACCCAGAAATATATGATAATAGAAATAACCCAAGAATAACAAGATTGAAATAATATGAAATGATTCTGTATTGATCAAACCCTTAATGTAGGGCAACACCATACATTCACTCCTTAAGGAAGGAGAACACTCCACAAGCCATATGCCTGTTCATACAATAATCCTTCACTATATTCTCCATGTGGAGTCTCTAGCCTCTATATAGGCCTCATACATACAATACCATGGATCATTACCATGGTTCCCTCATACCATCAAACTAATACCATGGGCCCATTACATTATTATTAACTACTTGTGGTCCCTTACATGATATGGGTTAACCACCTTATTTATTACTATGGCCCATCCCATTATTACATTATTACCTTGGGTACCTCCCTCGGTACCTCATATTATCCCCCCTAGGTATATAACAGTTGGGCACTGTCATGAACTTAGACGGCTCTCTCACCCAACTCTTCGAGATGTCTAATTGAGTTTTCACTACTCCTGGGTCTGTTAAAGGGTGCATCCATTGTGACCACCGATTGCGGAAAGTGATACATCTCCTGAAATTTCTTTTCATTGAAGGTAGCAAGTTTTGTCCCGCTGACACTCTCAACACCATTGTCTGTGGATCACTATGCGAGACAATCCAATGGATCATGTCCGCACATGGAAATGCAGGATATGTGCATGAAATCCGGTACAAGACAAACTTGCGTATGTTGACATAGACTCTGTAGTCCTCAACATTCTACTCAAATGTGCCTGAAAATATGTCATTGATGTCCTTCCATTTCATCTTGATTTCCTTGTCTATGAAAAACTTAGTGTCTTCATAGATGGGCAAGCTCATAGACACTTCCTCAACTGCATCTCCAATTGCACTCTCAACGGTGTCCTTTGACCCTGCTCTCTTGGAAGCCATTGTACCTATACTGCTGAGATACTGACAAAGACCTATGATACCTAGAGACAAAGAAAAACTCACGGCAAGCACAATTTTAGTTGAAAACAAAAATCAACTTGAGGATTGACATGTAACACACCTGCATGATTGACTAGAAGATTTGCACAATTTTCAATAGGAGGATAGGAGACTGTCAGCCAGAACTGCGCAGAACATAGTCCAGATTGTCAGTGAGACAATTAACTGTTGAAACTACATAGAGCACATTCCATCTTATCCTACTAAGGACTGAAACTACGTAATGCGCAATTTCAGTTAGCATGACCACAACCCAGTCAAATTGCATTTGCGCAATTCTAGGGGTTAACAGTGAACTGCATGTCAGAATTGTGTAGAGTAAGCCTATGAGGCCAATGTGTGGGATACTCTGTGCAATTATTGGGAGGAAGGCATGGAATTCACTCTTAGAAATGTGGAGTGCAAGCTAGGCAAGCGAAGGTCCACGCGAAGGAAGCCTAGAACTGCCGATGGGTGACAGAAAACATGTAAAGGTTGAATCCATGTACGAAGCTGAGTGCAGAAAAGAGTGAATGAATACGCATGCAGGCAGTGATCACATGATTCAGTAAACAGGAAAACAGGTAAGTGTGTGAAGTGAGTCACCGTAACGATGACCGTCAGTGGAGAAAAAATGTCATGCATGCGACAACAAAGAGATGCAATGGAAAACTTGAAACAATTCTTCTAAAAGATAACATGAATTAAAAATGAAACAAGTGTTCAATAAAACCAAGCAAACAACACTCACATAGAAGAAATTACAAAAAGCGGCAAAAAAGCAGCAAAAGACATGAAAAATGAACTTACCGGAAAAAGTTGAGTTGAGTGTGTTGAATGATCCTAGATGCGATGGGGAATGCCAGAGATCCAAGATCGAAGTGAAGAATGAGCTATGAGACATCGAATAAATAGTTTTCATAAGATCGAGGTTTATGACGTGCATGCCACAAATCTAGGAAAATTAGACACTTGGTAGGAGGTTTATAAAACGACGTTTGCATGTAAACTCCAGCTACTAGAAATAGATCCTTAAAATCTAGGGATGTTTTTTTCTTTCCCAAGAAAAGGAAACCCATGCATACAAAACAATATGTTATGAGTCCAAGGGGTCATAACATAATCAGAGCCGACATAACAATAATAATGTAAGGGCACAATAGTAACAATAGTGGGCTTCTATGTGGCACAATAGTAACAATATGGGCACTACATGGGTACATCAATATAATAAGTGGGTTGTACTAATAACATAAGGGGTTACACTAGTAGTATAGGGGCCTAACATGCCCCTCTCCTTCAAAAAGCATTGTCCTCAACACTTAAGTAGTTCTTGATGCTTCTGTATAAAATTCTTGTCCTCCCATGTGGAATCTTCAGTGGGTAAGTTCTTCCACTTGATGAGATACTTTGAAATTGATCGATTTCGTAGTTGTCGAGTTCTTGTTTCTGTGACTGCTCCAGGTTCTAATATGATTTTTCCTTCCTCTTCAATTTCTGGCAATATTGTTTGAATTGGGATCTTTTGCAACTTTTGAATAAGTGGCCATATTTCTTCGTCCCTCTTCCATTCATCCATTGCTTCATTTATCCAATCTGGTTGGATAATAGAAATAGCACAAAACAATGCTTCCACATCCTCATCCTTGAAGAGTCTTCCCATTTGGTAAGGTCACCATTTTTTAAGTGCATGTAGTATTGCCAACATTTCCTTCTCATATATAGCTTGCTTGAGATGTAGCAGTAAAAATACCCAATCACCTACATCAAAACATTTTTCACTACGATGTTGATCTACCTGTTGTTTCGTTTGATTTTGCACCGAAGTGGCGTGATCCTTTAAAAGCTGGAGAACTTGTTGTTGATGCTTGATGTGATCTTTCTCTACTTGAACCTTTTTCTTCTTGATATGTCCTTCTATCTCTAGAGTTTGAGGAGTGGTAATTTCTTCCAATCCTTTACAAGATATGGTTGGATTCATTTCTTGATGCTCGCTGTAATCTCTCACTTCTTGAACATTTTTCTTCATGATATGTCCTTCTATCTTGATAGTTTGAGGAGTGGTAATTTCGACCAATGAATTACAAGATATGGTTGGATTCATTTCTTCTTTGTCGATGTGATCTTTCACTTCTTGCACCTTTTTCTTCTTGATATGTCCTTCTATCTCGAGAGTTTGAGGAGTGGTAATTCTTGTCAATGCTTTACAAGATATGGTCTGATTCATTTCTTCTTTCTCTGGGGTGGGGTCCTGGCATATATCCTCTTCTTTTGATGTTTCTTGATCCTTTTCTTCCTCCTCTTCATATTCTATGTAAAACAATTTCTTCTTAGCACACTTATGACCTTTAGTGCATTTGCTATCACAATTGTAACAAAGCCCTTTTTCTCTTTTTTCTTCCAATTGTTGTGGTGTAACCCTTGTAGGTTGTGGAAGGCTGGGAGAAACAACACTTCCATATTTATAGTTGTGAGGGGTATGCTTCCTGGTTTCCATAATTTTTCTTTCCACTATGTCACAAAGCCCTTTTACTCTTTCCAATTGTTGTGGTGTTGCTCTAAAGAAGGTGTTTCTCTTTGTATCCTCATAACGTGCTATCATTTCCTCCATGAAAATTGACCACATAACAAGTTGTTTACGAGAACAAAGCCCTTCATACCATAAAAATTGATCTGGTTCTAAATATGAAGATGCAATACATACCTTTTTTAATAGTGGTACCCCATGTAGATCAAAATATTGCTCCATCTGAAGTATCCAATTTACCGGATCCTTGCCATCAAACTTCCTCATCTTGATTTTTCTTGATTTTAGGAGCTCGATCTTGAAACGACTGTAACTTTGTACTTTCAGATCTTTAAGTTCTGAAATTGCAACATGTAGTAGCCCTCTATGTCCTCTTTCCAATGCCACCAGTCTGATTCAAATTGGATTCTCCAAGGAAGAGTTATGCACAATCTCCCAAGATGACCTGATTATAGACTAGTTCAGTAGAGCGAACTTGTACGACGTGCCACGAGTCACTATTTCAACCTTTGGATCTGAAAAATATATAAAAGAAACTACAGTCTGTCCTCTTTCTACAACTTCTTACAAAATTTCAATCTGATGCTCAGAGAGAAAGTTATGACGATTTTCCCCAGGTCACCTGTTTGGAATGTAATTCAGGAGTCTGCAAAAAGACCAACTTCCACAGATCATATCTCCTCAAATATAGCGCTAAAAGCTCTGAAATTTGGACCTGAGATTCAACATGATTTCTTCTCAAATGGGTTTTTTTTTAGCTTCTGAAACGTCGCAGAAAATACGTTATAGCGAAAATTCCACGATGACTTGTTCGGAGCAGCGAAACCCTAGAATCCAAAGCTTTGATACCAAATGTTATGAAACCAACTCACAAAAAGATAGAAAAGAGAGATCAACGCCTTAGAATTCATCCTCTTCGAGGGGGAAACCTCCTTTACATTACACAAATGAACAATTCTTCGATGATACAAATGAAAAGACCTCCTTTTTATATATAGGAGTCTAATGGGTCATAACATAATTAGAGCTGACATAACAATAATAATGTAAGGGCACAATAATAAAAATAGTGGGCTTCTATGGGGCACAATAGTAACAATATGGGCACTACATGGGTACATTAATATAATAAGTGGGTTGTACTAATAACAATAAGGGGTTACACTAGTAGTATAGGGGCCTAACACAATATTGCTCAAAACTGAAGGGAACCGGTCAACTTGAGAGCACATGAAATAGACTGTAGGCCTCTAGATGACTGTTGCCCAGTTTCTAGGCTGAGTGGCTCTAGCTGCCCATCAGGCTCTCCGCAATTTCTAGACTGAAGCTAAGGCTGTCATCTAGATCTGCATAATTTTTGAGAGCAAGCCCAGTGATGGGTTGCACTGCATAATTTTCAGAGGGAAGGTTGTGTGTTTGCTCTATGCATTTCTGGAGAGAAGTAGGCTGACTTGATGCTCTGTGAAATTATAGAGAGAAAGGTTTGTTTCCCTCTAGTTCTATGCAATTCTTCAAGTGAGCACAACAGCCAGATAATGACTAATTCATGAGATCTCAACTTGCGGGTGGAAGGAAAACAAGCTAGCAAACAGAAGTTGATAAGCCACAAAAACTCAATTGAAGCATAAGTTTGCTAGTGCAAGACATGCTGCTAAAGATGGTTGTTAGGAAGGCTCCAAAACAAAGTGAAGGGAGAATTTTGGAGGGTCTCGCAGCCACTACAACACAATCATAACCAAAATTCATCCTAATTTATATGTGATTATGGAACAAAACTCTAAAAAAGTAAGAATGAAATGTGAAACTGCAACGATGGGGGCATCTTAGCCATAGACATAGGCTACACATGTTCCTATAGGCATGGCCTCATTAAATGTTGTAGGAAATGCATCTCATATAAGATCTTATTTCTTCCTTCCTCACACAAGTATGGGATATCAGCTAACCTAGGAAAAATTTAATGAAAATTAAAATGGAGCAAGCATGCATGGTAGTGAGGAAGTTTTGGTATCATGATAACCTCCCATTTAACTATGCAAAGTCACATTTATTTCATCCCATGATAGATGTGATTAGATGTGTTAGCCTTGGCTACAATGCACTTTCTTATAATTCACTCAGGGAGAAAGACCTTAATGAGGAGTTTGAATGTGTCAAGGAAAATGTGGAGAGAACTATAAATTCATGGAGGACTAAATGGGTGGACAGATCAAAGGGGAAAAATAATCATCAAGTTTATTGTTGCTTTGTGTAAAGGAACCATGTTCCTAAATTCCATTTATGGATCTTCACATGTACAGGATGCAAATCTAATTTTGTCAATGATGTCAGAGGTTGTGGTGAAACTTTAGGTACAAATTATTGTTGAAGTAATCATCGACAATTATGTAAATTATGTGGAACTTAGAATAATGCTAAGAAAAAATTATCCTCACATGTTTTTGAGTTCATGTGATTCCCATTGTGTAGACCTAATTTTGTAGGACATGAAGAAGTTGTCGTGGGTGAAAGTTGTTGTTGAAATGTGCAAAAAACCAACCAAGTATATTTATAACCATGCTTGTGTGTTGAGTCTTATGAGAGAATTCAGAGATTCTGAGCTTTGTACCCACACCGTTAGACAATTTTCCACTAATTTCCTCTCCCTCAATTTTTTTTGAATTAGTATTAAGCTTTGAGACAAATGTTTTTTAGCCAATAATGGCTATTTTGGAAAGATAGCACAAAACTAGATGCCATGGCTATGAAGGAATATTTCTTCAAATAGGACATGTAGGAGAAATTGACGGATATTGTCAGTGTAACTAAGCCACTTGTTAAAGTCTTGAGGATCAGGGATGGAAACTAGCCTCCAATGGACTACATTTATGAGGAAATGGACAAGGAAAATAGTCCATCGAGGATTTGTATGAGGGAGATTCATCTAAATATCTCCTTATATGGGAAATTATTGATTCTATGTGGGAAAAGAAACTACATTCATCATTGCATGCAGCAATAACATATATAAATACAAACATATTTTATAATAAGGGGTCTAATATTGAAAAAAATCCCAAGGTGATGAGGTGTGTCATAATATGCATTGAGAGGATGTTTCTGATCTAAGAAATTCAACATAAAATTAGTTTGTAATGAGAGATGTACAAGGAAGCATGTGACATATTTGGATTTAGCTCAAGGATATGACTCAGGGACAAGAAAATGTCGTGTGAGATTCAATTTTTAACTTATGTAAATTCTTTAAGTTTGAAATTGCAATTTGCAACATGTTGTAGCGGCTACAGCCATCCCCCAAAATTTTTCCTAAGCTTCGTTTTGGAGCCTCCCTACTAAACTTTCAACAACATGTTTTACACTGCATAGCTAATTCTACTTTATTTTGAGTTTTATCTTTGACTTCATAGCTTTTGTTTTCTTACTTTCTTTGTTCTCTAACGACAAACTAACCCCATGACTTGGTTGCAATCTAGTTCTAGCACTGCCTTGATGATTTGCACAATCCTAGAGGGCAACCAACCTTATTCTTAGGAAATGCAAAGTTCAATCCAGTAGTGATCTTCGACTCCATAATTGCATAGACCTAGCTGACATCTTGTCTTCAACTGGGAAACTACGTAGAGCGTGGGAGGCAACTAAAGCCACTCAGTGGAGGAATTGCAGAAAAGCATTCCCTCAGCTGCTACCCGATGCATGTGTCGGTGAGTTGCCCAGTTCTCCTGAGGATTATGCAATCTCTCCATGCATGCATTGAAGCCTTTCCCAAGAAAATAAAAAAAAGCAAAAAGGTATCCCTAAAAATAGGGATCAATTTTTAGCAATCAGATTTACACTTGAGTTAATTTTAGAAACTAACACCACTTCTCACTTTTTCCTATATTTTTGGCTTTCACCTCATAAACCATAAATTGATCAAATATATTTAATGTACTACACCAAAGCTCATTTGCACATTCGATCTTGGAGATATAGCATTCCTGAGGCATATAGGAACCTTTAACACAGTCAGCGCAACTTTCCTGGGTAAGTCTTGCTTTTCTTGTCTTTTGCTACTTTTTTTGTCGCTTTTGTTTCCTTGGCTTGTGAGAATGCTATTTTACCCATTTTATTGAACAAACATTGGCATTTTGATTTGTTTTATCTTGTAGAATTGTTTTTTTTCAGTTTTTCATTAACTTGCTTGAGCGTCACATGCATAACCTAGTTTTTGCACTAACGGTTTTCGTTGTGGAAAATCTCCCCACAAGCATCGCTATTCTTCTGTTTGACTAATTCCTGCATTTTTTTTGATTGCATCCATCACTATTCAATTAGATCTACACCAACCATCACACACATTCAGATATGGTTGATTTCATGTTGCCCTTGGGTAGATCTGGTTGCCCTGGCCTAGATTTGGCTCTTCCTGTCATGCTCTGCGCATTTCTGGATCTCAAGGCTCTACCTTGGCTCTAAGAATTGCATATAGGCTACAAGCGACTAGGTCCAATTATGCACTATACAGTTCCAGGAGCCAATCCTAGAGTCTTGCCCACTAGGATTGTGTAATGTGCAGTCCTAGACAACATCAAAGCTAGACGGAACTATGCATTGCACAATTTGAGTCATCAACAAGCCACACTAGACTCCACATTGTGCAGTTCCAGTCATCATCACCTCTCACTGGTAGTTGGGACTGCATAATGCATAGATCCAACTAGAAGTCCCTCACCTCTTAAACATATAGTTACGCAATCTTGGCCAAAAATTTCCCTATTTGTTACATGATCTGTCTTGAAGGGATTTCAATTTCAAGCTAACATTTGCATGCCATGAGTATCTGCTCTGTCTCTAGGTACAAATTTTTTTGAGCATCTTTTTAGCAGTACATTTAACATGGCTTCCAAGGGAGATGGATCAAAGGATACTATAGATAACAACACTGGAGATGTAGTTGAACAAGTGTCAATGAAATTTTCATCCTATGCAGAGACATAACTATTCATAGAGAAGGACATGAAGATAACATGACAAGAAATCAAGGACATATTTGTAGGTAGGCTCAAGGAAGATCTGGAATATCAAGAGGTCTATGTCAACACACACAAGTCAAGCTTGTATAAGGTTGCATCGAATTACCCCACCTTCCCATGCGTGGACATCATTCACTGGATGGTCTCACATACCGATCGCAACGCGATGACATTGAGCAGTGCCGGTTGAACATAAATTGCTACCTTTAGGATGGAAAGTGATCATCAGATTTATAAGATCCCACAGTTAGTGAACCCCATTGATGCACTCTTCTATATTCCCAACAATAATGTGAACGATAGAGACATCATGGAGTGTTGGGTAAAAGAGCCATCGAAGTTCAGATCGACACTCGATCAGGTCTATAAGACTAAGTCACTTAGAAAGGCCTACGAAGACTTGATCATCTTTGAATGCCACTTGTACGATCAAGAGAGCATGAACACCTTTCCACAAAATTGGGTGGTTGTGTTGGATCAGTTGGAAAATTAAAGAATACCATTCAACTGGTCATATATGTTGGCTCTTTAGCTAAGAGTGCACATGAATAATGCTTAGAATCCACCCAAAGATAAGCAATCTATCGAGTAGTAGAAAGGGTCTTTTTCACCTCTATTTACCTCCAATTAACTTGTCAATCCAGGAACGATTTGTTATCTCAAAGAGTGTACTCAGTTTGAGGAAATTATTTGTCAGAGTAATGGTAGTAGTATAGTGCTCTTAATACAACAGTAAACAGATGCTTGAAATAAGATTCACTTACAGAAAAGAACCTTAAAACTCAAATCATGCACTCAGAAAACCATAGCAATTTATCAGTTAAGGGTACAATAACAGTAACTCATCCCTCTGTAAACTGATGTAATTAAAGATAATCAAGGAAAAGATCATCAACCTGGGAACTAGACAACAAATGTCAACATTCACTATAGTCTTAGATCGTTCCACACACCAAAGCAATGATAATACAAATAACAGGAAATGGAACAGCAACTAGAAAATGGAATAGCAACTAGTTCTTATAAATAAGATTGAACAACAAACCTTAGTCTAAGGAAATAAATGCAGCAATCATATCCTACAGAAATCAGATAGCAATCTTTACTCTGGGGATAAATCGGACAACAAACAGAAATAGAACGACAACTAATCGGCAATGAAATATAGAACAACAACTAGAGTTAAATGTAAATGTACAATGAACCAAGATAAATAACACACGCGACACGCTTAATATTAAGAGAAATAGTAATCTGACTTCAATACAACAGGTATCAATCTCAGTTATAAAGAATAACGATTGTAATTCGTAATGGAACAACAACGTCAATTGAACAACAATCACGATTAAGTGTAAACCATAGATGAATACAGTAATACCAACTTATGAATGTTACAACATGGTTGCTCTGTAATTGAACAACAATAGCATTATGTAAGGAACAACAATGTTATATCAATGATTAAAGGAATAACAATGCGTTACAAAGTCAGAATGAATAATACAACATTCTTGTCACAGAGAACAACATTACTCAATTGAACATAAATCAAATATAACAGAACCGTGATGTAAAATAACAAAACACATCAGATTACTGAACAAAGCTGATAATGAAAACCACACACGAATTAGAGATAATGGTACAGGAGCAAGTGTTCCACCAGGGCCGGGCCCTTAGCCTCTAGGGACACACCGCTTGAGATTACTCCAGAATCAGAGATGAAACGACAACCAGATTTATATTAAAACATCAAAGCAGAGTTACAGTGGATAGTCAATGATCAAAGTTTTAAATACAAAGTGGAATTACATAAAAATAGCAATAGGTCGTCCCCCGGTCTAGCAGTGCTGCCCCTTCTTATAATAGCCTAGTGGAGATATCAACGATGCCAAAATAGTTAAGATAGCGATCCCTCAAGATCAAAGGATCCTGAGGGATTCGCGAGACTGTTAATTTCTAGTTATCTATTTGTTCTCTTGCGCCGATTTGATATCTCCTTTTCCCTTTCCTGGCTGATACGCTCCAATTTGGATCATCTTGTTTGCATGCAGTTTCCTACAAGAGGGACACCAGTTAACTTTTCCCTGTCTTTTCCTTTAGGATGGAAATCTTTCATTTTTTCTTTTCCTGCATAAGAAAATGGCAATTATTAGTAGTTTTGTGTTGCATGTAAATCCCTTAGATTTTGTCATTATTTCTTATTATCTTCCTAGTTCATGATGCTAAGAGGTTATGTGTTTTGAATCAAAGATGACAAAATAAACGCTAAAAACATACCTTTTTTAGTACTCCACACACCCCCCTGCTTACCCTTTTTCATGTCCTCATGAAAACATTGTAGTTGACATGTAAGGTGGTGAGAGACTAGGCCGGAGACGGAATCTCATGTGGTGGTCTACAACCATGATGCCTAGCTAGGTGTTCAAAAAGATGGCCTCTCTGACCCTCAGGCATCTCATACAGGGCTTGGTATCCAGGTGTAGGGTGCCAAATAATCGGACTCTGGAACCTATATCCTAACCAATATGGCCCTGACCTCAAGATAAGATCTCCACAGAGGCTCAAGTAATCAGCGGCTAACATAAAGTTCTCATAATTAAATGGTTCCCTAAGTTCGATATTCGGATTAGATGTCCGATATCGAAATTTAGCAGCTGCAATGGCAAGTTCCTTGATGGTAAAGAAGTATTCTATCCCTTGCCAATTGATTGCTATATGAATGGGTCCTAATGCTTCAATCACGCCTGGAGTCCTCATGAGGTTCCTATGTTTATTCTACAACTGTAATGGATCTCTAGGCTCAACTCTTACCCATAAGTCTAATCCGTTTTCTTGTCTTTGGAAGGCATTATAGGCTTTAAGCCATTTGATTTGGTTAACTCCAAACAAAATAAATGCCTGCAGTTGGATGTCCCCAACGAAAGGGTCGGGGTTCTACTCTGTCTCTTGATCTAGCACAAGGTTATGCAGATAGAATTCACACAATAATCTTTGGACCTTTATTCCATAATGCTTACAACAATTTATAAAATCATCAATAGTATTAATTTGTATAGGGGCTCCTGCTTTGACAACCTTAATTTTCAATTGCAAATATCGTTCCATTAAAAACAAGGCATAATCCTTAGCAGGGGCTCTACACGCTAGGACGTCAGTGTACAAAGAGCATAAGGTATCCATCTTTCTAATAACTACATCTAACCTATGAGTTACCTTGGTGACTCTTTCTTCTTCCTTTCCCCATCCTTCAAAAGCCTGGATTTCAGATAAATTGGCATTCCTTAGCTGTTGTTGTAATTCTTCATACTTCTCTTGAGAAACCATTTGTTCTATAAGTTTTTCTACTGCTTTTTGAGCTTGGATCAAACCCTCTTGTAGGGTTACTGTCCTCGGATCACTATCCCACTTGGTAGTGGTAAGTGGAAGATTTACTTAAATCTTCTTATTGCATCGCCTCATGTTTATGGTTCGCATTTCTTCAGAGGGCTATGCCTCTGTCTGAACTTCCTTGTCATAGGCCGATATATCATCTGTTTGCACTTCAACATGGGCAACAGCTGAATGGTGTTCCTTTTGGTTTTGAAAGGTAGTCTGGACTTGAGTCCTCCTAACCTTTTTCTTGAGGGGTCTTGCCGGGGTGGTTGCATGTCTTACCCCTGAGGTCCCTTTTTCTCTCTCTCCCATTTTCAAAACCCTGATTTGTTGTCGAAGTCGTACTATCACATTCAACAGTCTTTGTTGTTCTTTTCATAATCTTTTAATTTCTTCTGTTTTCTTAGAAGGAACAGTTGTCTGTTTACTCGGCCTGGACTGTCATCTTGGCCAATCCCCTGGTTTTCTTGTTGGGGTGCCCCTTCGTTATTCTGACTGGGTTGCTCAGGAGTAAAAACCCTAGCTAGTTCTATTATTTCCTAGGTGACTTCTTTTTCCACCCTTCTTCTTCATGAAATTCTTCCAGTGTAGTCTGGCTGGGAACAGATTGTTTTGCTTTTGTATCTTCATCACTTTTCTCTCCAGTTATACTTTCATCAGGAACAGAATGATTCTCTTCTTCTTCTTCCTCGTCGCACAACTCTTCGGGTGTATTTTTTCCCTAAGTAGAATGCTCCTTTGGTTCTTCTTCAATATGGAGGCCTAATGAGCTGAGAGGTTGGGCATATTCGCCCATATTGGCTAGAATTTGGGCCAATTCATTCTCTTGCAATGGATTTCACAATGGGCTCTCTTTACGTTGCTCCATCTCTTCCTCCGCCTGCCCAGACTGCTCAGTCTCTTCCTCCGCCTGCCCAGACTGCTTAGTCTCTTCCTCTATTTCTCCTTCCTTATTTTCCTCCATCTCTTTCTCATTCTCCTCTCCTTCTAATTGCAGGGGTTGCTCATCCCCTGAATCATCTATCTCCACTGGTTGGCTGGTATTCCCTCGGGAATTTTCCAGCCTCCCTCTGATCCATGCCAATCTAACTGATTTCCTCCGTTTCAACAGTCTATTCGATGTACTGGTAGCATGTTTTCATTTTTGGGCTGGCAGAGTTAGTCCCCTGTCTATCATGGCAATTAATTCTTCCCAACTGCTCTATTGCTGAGCAAGATTGTGGCTAACTATTAGTCGTATCAGCCCATGGTGACTTACTACCGATTCTACGTGTTGTGATTTTTTCATGCTTCAGGCAACATCATGTAGTAAGGAATTTAAAAATGCAGGTAAGTTCACAGAGCATTTCTGTTTTAATACGGCTAAAAGCTTAAGGTTTCGTGGCCTTACCACACCTTTTTCGCCTTCACAAGTGATATAGCTCTGGATGATCTTCGCCAATTCTGCCCATGGCTCTCCTAATGATGTTGGTAGAACTCACTTTCCTCTTATGGTCAGGTTCTGACCTTCGTCTTTAAATTTTTTTATGATTTTTTGCAGTCTCTCCTTCTTTAGAGTCCACACAGGTCCGGTGGCTAGTAGTCTCGAGACCTCTACAATTATGTCATCAGTGACTGCTATGTGTCTCCCTCTTACCATGGAGTGATATTATTGCAAGTTTTTCAAGAATTATATTGCTACAGTCTCATTAGATTCTTGTAGCCGATTGAGATAGACTCTTTACCCTGCCCTCGTTAAGATTTCTTGTGCAGCATCAGAAACTATCAATGCCTGTGGTTCTCTCCGAATTGATCTTCATCCCGTGTTTTAGCACACAGTAAAAATTCAGAGATGGAAATGGAACAACAGGCTATTCAAACTGTGAGAAATACAGAGAAAATAGCAAAACAACAAGCTCGTTCAAATCCTGAGTCACTTACTAATTTCTCCAAAGCATAAACGGAAATAGCTTAGGAACAACAGGCCATGTAAATTGAAAAATGATAAACCATTTAGCTTTGTTATTCCCAAGTGAAAGTTTTCTGAATAATAGTCTGACATGTATACCAGTAAATTATGAGGTCACCTGCCTCCCCCCCGCAATTTGATAGGCCGTCCTCAGCCGTGAATAAGAGAGCAACGTATTGAACTGCGATGGTACAGAGTCATAAAGGAACAACGTATACCGAAATGTCATGTTTTCAAAAGGAACAGATTGTTGAAATCGAGGTGTATAGTACGATCGCTTAACAAATAAGAGAATGCTGTGATATGATGCAAGGATGGGAGGATAGGACAGTTGACGTGCACAAAAAGTCTGATGCGGTCCTTATAAAATTTTCTGTCATGATTGGTTGTAATAGATTTTCATGTGTTTAAAGGTTCGGGGAAGTGATATACAAAGGTATAAGACTAAGAAGGGTGTTGATGATTGCTATTGGTGTATAAGGAATGTGACTTCAATACCATCAACAGAGCTCTGTTGCCCACAGGTGTCCATAACCTTGACAGAGTTGTTTGTTTCACCCATGGAACCATGATCCTTTGTGTATGCTTTAGGAAGTGCTGTGCAATGTCAAAATGGAGGTCATTATGCTGGCTTGGTA
Organism: Pinus tabuliformis; assembly: GCA_031772625.1. NCBI lineage: Eukaryota > Viridiplantae > Streptophyta > Pinopsida > Pinales > Pinaceae > Pinus > Pinus tabuliformis. Next base: position 1,434,728,539 of record CM062816.1, read on the forward strand.
ACCAGTTAAACCATAATGCCATTCACCAGGAAGGAGTGAAAGGTGGGCAGGCCAGCTCATGATGAGACCTCCTGTTCCGAGGACTCTTTATTTTTTTTGATTTGCCTCTTGGATCATATCCTTGGTGTGGTGGCCATAGTGGGAATGCCACTTCACTTTCTTCCTTATGATCATGGTAGGCTGGCTCTTGATGAGACCCCCTATCCTTCATTTGACAACCGATATCATATAAACATTTTTCTCTTTTTTCTCTTTTATAAAGTACTTTCCTATTTATACACAAAGGGTGGTTCAGCACTCCTTAAGAGTAGGAATGGTGGAAGAAGTCTTAACATCTCAATAGAAAAATATACCCTTTGTTCTTATTCCTTAATAATGATGAAAGAAGATTATGGGAATTCAAAAAGAACCATCATGATAAAGATAACCAATCATATTAGTATTAGTAGAATAATGACAACAAAGTGATGAATAATTGTGTCCTTTCCTCTTCCCTCCTATCAATTCAAAGCAATTTCTTGTAAAAATAGCAATTTTATGTAATTTACTGATTTTAGTGTGTTCTAGTTTTGTATGCATTGCATAAGTGTATAGCTGTGCTCCAATAGACTCGAAACATCAGGAACAGTAGGTGTCTTTGAATTGGAATGGCAAGGAGAACAAGCATAAGTAAAAGGAATACAAAAATGTTGGCGTTTCAAAGGGGAACAACAAAAAAACGCAAGCGCTATTCCTTTGGAAAAGGAATAGCAGAAAAATACAAGTGCTGAAAAGGAACAACAAAAAATGCAAGTGCCATTCCTTTGGAAAAGGAACAAAAAAAAATACAAGTGTTGTTCCTTCAGAAAAAAGGAACAGCAAAAAAACAGAAGTGTTGTTCCTTTAGAAAAGGAACAACAGAAAATACAAGTGCTATTCCTTCGGGAAAAAGGAACAACAAAAAAAATGAAAGTGTCATTCCTTTGGAAAAGGAACAACAGAAAATACAAGTGTTGTTCCTTCGGGAAAAAGGAACAGTAAAAACCAAAAGTGTTGTTCCTTTGGAAAAGGAACAACAGAAAATACAAGTGTTGTTCCTTCAGGAAAAAGGAACAGCAAAAACCAAAAGTGCTGTTCCTTTGGAAAAGGAACAGCAAAACGAAAGTGTTGTTCCTTCAGAAAAGGAACAACAGAAAAAATGTGTGTTGTTCCTTTGGGAAAAGGAATAGTAAAACGATGGAAATGCTGAGCCTACAAAAAGGAACAACAAAATGCAGAGTTCCTTGAAAAAGGAACAACAAAGTGGTGAGAATGCTATTTCTTTTTGAAAGGAATAGCAAAGTGAAAATATAAAAGAATATGTACAGAAAATAATTTATGCTAACAAAACAAAAGAATTATGTACAGAATCAAGAACAGTTGAATCACTTAATGAACCAAAGGTGAGGAAGATTTCTCTTCCTCTTCCAAAATTTGCATGTTGGATTCTTCGTGGAGTTACTGGTAGAAGGATTCCAGAGTAAGTGGTTTGTGGTATAGTCGAACTCAGTGGTCGTTTGCCTTGAAGGTATGTCTAGATCCATCAATGGTGATTAAAGTAAGGGTGCCATTATCATGTACCTTCTAGATTTCATATGGTCCCAGCCAATGAGTCGGAAGCCTTTCGGGAAAATCCTGAAACCTGGAATCGTATAGGAGTGCCCAATCTCCTTCGCAGAAGACTTTCTTTTTAATGAGGGTGTCATCCCATTTAGTTCATTGCTGTTGGATCAATGTAGTGTGTTGAAGGGCAGAGAGCCTGATTTCATCTAGCTCATTGATCTGCTATAATCTATTAATCTGTGCCTCGTTTAGATATAGACCGACTTCTTGTGCTGTTCGTAGTGTTTTTATTTCAAATTCTATCAGAAAGATGGGTTCCTTTCCAAATACTAGTTGGTATGGTGAATAGCTGGTAGTGCTTCTCCATGTTGTTATGTAAGCCCACAAGGCTTCTGGTAATCTTGCAGCCCAATCGCATCTATGTGATGCAATGGTTTTCGTTAGGATTGCTTCTATTATTTTATTAATGCTTTCTACTTGACCATTTGCCTATGGGTGGTATGGAGTAGTAATTTTATGCCGGATATGATAATTTTTTAGTGTTGCAGCAATCTTGTTACCAGCAAACTGTGGTCCACCATTTGTAATTATATCTCTTGGAAGCCCATATTGGACAAATATACGGAACAGGAACTGTATGACGGAATCCTCTGTAGCTCTTGGTAATGCCTCTGCTTCAACTCATTTGATGACATATTCTGTTGCTACCAAAATATATGTTTTCTAGTTCGAGTATGGGTTAATTGGACCAATAAAATCAAGGGCCCATCTCTCGAATGGTTCAATAACTAGCTGTGGATTCAGGGGCATTTTGTCGAGCTGACCAGGGCGTCATGCTCTTTGGCAACTGTCACAAGCTTGAATGAACTTTTTTGTGATGTTTGTTAGTTTGGTCATGCTCCCTTGTCGGCAGCCAATATAAGCATTCGCAGTTGCAAGCCAAGGTCTACCTAGAATCAATGGATGTCCATCAAGTCAGTTTTTGGGGTTTATTATCAGAAAATCAGAAAGATACTCCTAGGAGTCAATGGATACCATGACATCATGTAGTGTGCCTTCTGGCCTAACCACAGATCGGTCAAGCAGTTCTAATAAAGTGGAGGTTGGTTCTACTGATGTAATGCCCAGTTTTTGGCAAGTGGTAGTTGTTAAGATATTGATTGCATCTCCTAGATCAACTAAGGCATTTGAGAAGGTTTTCCCATTGATTTGTATGGTTAATATTGGATTTCCTGGGTCTTCATATTTAATGGTTGTTTCTTTTCCTGATAATAGGTTGGATAGAGTACCAACTACTTGGAATTTTGGGTTAATTTTTATTTTCCTCCTTGGTTTCTTTATACATAGCTCTTTGATAGTCTTTGCATATATAGGAAACTGGTTTTCAACTTGAGCGGTTTTGTCTCCCTCTGTTTCAATGATGCACCTAGATCTTAATTGAAGGTCATTACACTCGCTTAGATATGTTCCTATCTCTGATGTTTTAATTATTTGAATAGATTGGACCAGTCTGTTATTTGGATTGGGGTTGGGTTGGGCTAGGAGTTGCGGTCTTAAGTTAGACTGGGGATTTGGTTGTAATGTTGGTAGTGTAGGTTGAGGGAGCAGAATGGTTCCTAGTGGCTGATTCATCGACCTTTGCCAGTTTGTCTACCAGGATTGACTTTGTGAAGTAGAAGGGGACCATTATGTTGGATATACGTTTTTTTCCAATATGGTGGAGTATAGGGAAAATTTGGCCAATTGGGTTGGCTTGCTTGATTCGGCCATGGAGATGATGAAGGAAATGGTTGTTGTAACCAATTCAGGAAGGGAGGTTGATTTTACCACATTGTATTATATTGTTGAGCATGATATTGTGGAGGCTGAAAAGAAGAAGCTGGGTCTGAGAACATACCTGATTGCCATAGCTGCCATTGACGGCTCTGGCTCTTATTCTTCTTCCTTGTATACTGCTTTCAATCCAGGAAGTGAGGGACAACTCTCTGTAGAGTGGTCTTTCATGCAAATGGCACAAACTTGGACTGCATATAATGGACACTCCTTGTGACTGTGTTTCTTTCTGCATCTGGGACAGAAGATTGCCAAATTCTGTTCTGCCTCTGCTTGCTTTTGTTTAGCCTGCATAATATCAAGTTGTGTTGTCAGTGTCCCCAATATGTCAGTTTTAAAATTTTCTAATAAATTTCCAATTTCTGCATGAGTTACTCCTTCTGCCAAAATTCTGTTATCTCTTGCAAATCGATCATGTTCTGCTAGTTTCAGTCTTGTGCTACCTCTCAAGCTCCTGATACATAGATTAATAATGTTAGCAAAATTTTCCTGATAAATATCTCCTTTTCCCATAATATTTAGTGTTTCAATCCATTGTTCCTTCATTCCCCTAATTAATGCTATTTTTAATACATTATTAGGTAAGGGTAATGATGCATAAGGAGATCTTTGAAGATTATACTGAAAACGTTCAACGTACTCTTCTAATGTTTCATTCGGTCTAGCTACCATCTGAAATATTTCATCTTTTAACTCTCTAGACCTACAGTAATCCTGATATTTTTTAGAAAAGACTCTTTCATTTGATCCCAGTTATTTATAACACCACCACCCAATCCCATAAACCATCTTAAAGCAGCCCCTTTTAATGTAGAGGGAAATAATTTCAGTTTCTAGGGATCGGTGGTATAGTCATATCCTCTACATAGCACATCAAATTCAAATAAGAATGCATCCGGATCTTCTGATGTAAGGCCATGGAATGTAGGGATATGCTGGAGAGGAATTGCTTTCATAGGTGTGTTAGCTGCAGTATCCACAATGGGGTATTGTAGTGTAGAGGTTTGGGTGTTTGGCTGGTTTTGGGCCATCTGGTCAAATATATGCAAATAACTTTCTAGGATATCTAGGAGGGTATTCCTGGGTTGTCGAGGGGGAATGGCTCTAATGGGAATGACCTTAACAACACTTCCTTTATCTGGGATGATGAGAGTGCCTAATGTCTGGGGGGATTCTTGAGTTTCTTCAACTTTGTTATAAATTATTTTTGCAACACTTCCCTTATCTCGGCTACTTAATGGCTGAATTATCCCAAGAGGAGATCTTGGTTCTTCAGTTTCCCCGGTTTCTCCTCTTCCTTCACAGAGGTTGCTAAGGTTCCCTTCTTGCAATGATTTTGGGATAGAATTTTCAATTTCTTGAAAATCTTGCTCTTCGGTTTGACTGTGCACCTCAGCAAAGGCTACAGATGGTGATCTTGTGGCCTGAAGGGAACTAGTAGGTTGTCTATAAATAACTTTTGTAGGCCCTACTGAAGGCTGAGATTCTTCTTTCTTAAGGATTTCGTCTATAAAGGTCGATCGGTCAAGGGTCACCAGCCCCTTAGCTTTGTCAGGATTGGGTAGAGGTTTAGGATTCTTTTCAGGCTTTTTCTGCTTAGTCATGCACACAAGTCAAATGCTAATTTCTACCTAAAGAAAACAACAACAAGTCTGTAGGAAAGCGGGCAGGGGAGCAAGGCTATTACATGCTCCGTACGCAGGTTCTTACCTTCCATTTTTAAAACCCAGTTCTCTCCTAGCAGGTTCTTACATCACTCTAGAAAAGAAACAAATGGCTACACTCTTCCCCAGCAACGGTGCCAAAATGTCGAGCAGTAAAAAGGGTCTTTTTCACCTCTATTTAGCTCACATTAACTTGTCAATCCAGGAATGATTTGCTATCTCAAAGAGTGTACTCAGTTTGAGGCAGTCATTTGTCAAGGTAATGCTAGTAGTATAGTGCTCTAAATACAAGAGTAAACAGATGCTTGGAATAAGATTTACTTACAGAAAAGAACCTTAAGACTCAAATGATGCACTCGGAAAACTATAGCAATTTATCAGTCAAGGGTACAATAACGATAACTCATCAATCTGTAAACTGATGTAATTAAAGATAATCAAGGAAAATATCATCAACCTAGGAACTAGACAACAAATGTCAATGTTCACTACAGTCTTAGATCGTTCCACACACCAAACATTGATAATACAAATAACAGGGAATGGAACAACAACTAGTTCTTATAAATAAGATTGAACAACAAAACTCAGTCTAAGGAAATAAATGCAGCAATCGTATCCTACAGAAATCAGATAGCAATCTTTACTCTGGGGATAAATCAGACAGCAAACAGAAATAGAATGACAACTAATTGGCAATGAAATATAGAACAACAACTAGAGTTAAATGTAAATGTATAATGAACCAAGATAAATAACACATGTCGCACGCTTAATATTAAGAGAAACAGTAATCTGACTTCGATACAATAGGTATCAATCTCAGTTATAAAGAATAACGATTGTAATTCGTAATGGAACAACAATGTCAATTGAACAACAATCACGATTAAGTGTAAACCATAGATGAATACAGTAATACCAACTTATGAATGTTACAACACGGTTGCTCTGTAATTGAACAACAATAGCATTCTGTAAGGAACAACAATGTTATATCAATGATTAAAGGAATAGCAATGTGTTACAAAGTCAGAATGAATAATACAACATTCCTGTCACAGAGAACAACATTACTCAATTGAACATAAATCAAATATAACAGAACCGTGATGTAAAATAACAAAACACATCAGATTACCAAATAAAGCTAATAATGAAAACCACACACGAATTAGAGATAATGGTATAGGAGCAAGTGTTCCACCAGGGCCAAGCCCTTAGCCTCCAGGGACACACTGCTTGAGATTACTCCAAAATCAGAGATGAAATGACAACCAGATTTATATTAAAACATCAAAGCAGAGTTACAGTGGATCACTTCTCAATGAGAGTCGATGATCAAAGTTTCAAATACAAAGGAGAATTACATAAAAACAACAACAAGTCGTCCCCCGGGCTAGCAGTGCTGCCCCTTCTTATAACAGCCAAGCGGAGATATCAATGATGCAAAAATAGTTAAGATAGTGATCCCTTAGGATCAAAGGATCCTGAGGGATTCGCCAGACTGTTAATTTCTAGTTATCTATTTGTTCTCTTGCGCCGATTCAATATCTCCTTTTCCCTTTCCTGGCTGATATGCTCCAATTTGATTGTCTTTTTTGCATGCGATTTCCTGCTAGAGGGACAACAGTTAACTTTTCCCTGTCTTTTCCTTTGGGACGACAATATTTCGTTTTTTTCTTTTCCTGCATAAGAAAATGGCAGTTATTAGTAGTTTTGTGTTGCATATAAATCCCTTAGATTTTTTCATTATTTCTTATTATTTCCCTAGTTCATGATGCAAAGAGGTTATGAGTTTTGAAGCAAAGATGACAAAATAAACGTCTAAGGGTCATCTTAGGCTGATGTAGAAGCCACAAGTTCAACTGTGAATTTCCTATTATAAGAGAATGATCAGATGGGAAAGGAATTGCAGGTGGTGAGGCAGAGGATAGAACAATCTTCAGGATCTGTTATGGCTGAGATTATAAAAGTGATACTTGCTGAAGTATCGACCCCTGAGACCACCATGCAAAAACTGTATGATAGATTTGTCACTGTGCACAAGGCGGTTGTCCATCTATATGGTTTTCAAAAGCACTGATGAAGATTTACCAAAGTCTCAAAGACATACATTTTGTTATTACACATGTACAGGAATGGACAATGAGGTACAATGGATCCTCACTTTCCTTCCACAAGATAATGAAGCCACAGGCAAAGCTAGACAAAGCATGGATTCAAATTTTAATGTAGAACTATGAGAAGCCCTCCACTCATCACTAGCATTGAGGATTCCTATGCACGATTGTTCAAGAGTCTAGATGTCTTTGTCATAATGAGGACACATAGGATCCCTTCAATCATATCCCTCACTCAATGCATGAAGAAGAACAAAGTCTTGATGTAGGTTGATAGGTACATGGAGTAGTTGATGCGAGAGGCCACCAACGATGACTTGCATTTGAGCACAAAAAAAATGGAGAAGTACATCGATGGGCTGGCCACACATACGACAATGATGTGCATGCTTCCAGATGAGTTGGATAAATGTTCCAAAACCATATACCTGAAATCCATGGAGGAAAGAGTTTATTTCGAGAAATACATCACCAAAAAGTACGAGGACACAATAGCATAGTACCAAGCTTGGTATCAATTCGTCACCGACGACCATCAAGATGATGTTGTTGAGTTGGTAATTCCCCAAGATTCTAAGTGATGGTTTATGTTTTGTTAGGCTGACTTGAGCCTATTTTTTCCGACGTGAGTATATGTGGAAATTGTATTATTATTTGTAAATAGATTTTAAGTGAAATTCGAAGCGTCATTAGTGGAACGTGAAGAGTCACTATGTAATGTAAAGAGTTATTTGTAAAGGAGTTGAAGAGTCATGAGGTTAGTAAAAGAGTTAAAGGGGAATGTCAAGGGTAATCCCACCCTTTGCTATATAGAGAACCTCATAACTCATAGTAGGGGCTTTTGGGAGCCAAGATTTTGGCTAGGCATTGCTTAGAGAAGGCTTGGAAAGTATTGTGACGAGACTTGGATTCTCCACAGCATAGAACAAGTACATCTCTTGGAGGAGTAGGTAGTCTTGACTGCAATGTTCCACTATTGGGGCTAGTAGATGTGAATGATGTATGTACGGATGGAACTTTCACTTAATAATATAACTAAGCCAACACATTTTCATGCAAATGTTGTTATTGCAGTTCGACTATTATGGTTACTTTAGAAATGTATGTTATTTAACCTACACATTTGTGTATGAAATATTTTGTATGCAACTGTATGAATCTAGTTGAAGATGTGTTGTTGTATTAACCCGTCACTTTGGATTGTGGACTATTTCACTTCCTTCTTGTGATGTCATTCCGCTCGTGTGCTCCTTTTATTCTATGTACTATTATAGGCGCCTAAGGGACACACTTCCTTTTCCGCTTTGTGTGTTAGAACCCCCTTGCATATCACTTGACTCGGTGTAAGGTCACGGACTTTCTTCCTACAAAGTTATCATACTTACCTCTGTGTGCTACCACAGTCAATGCACTACTTTAATACCCACTACTGTGACTCCTAGTCTAAATAGTATGAGGTCTAGTTAGGAATTCTTACTAGGGAGACCCCATAGCATTTTGGCGAGTCTAGCGCCATCAAGATTTATGGCACTAGAAATAGGGCCAGATGACAAGATGAGCCCTCAAAGTCAGTTTTGAATATCTCCACATCATTCATGACTTACATTACAATCTCAAACCTGACATGGTTTTCTTATGCACATGATTTTGAAGTGGTGGAGGATGTCATTGATGTCTTGTCATGAAATAAGTACAAAAGTGAAGGTGGAATAGCCCTACTAAGAAATGGAGTTGATTTCTTAGGTTTCTATGAAAGGCCTCTAGGTTGTTCGCTTACAAGTTCAAAGGGCATGTTGAGAAATGGTGTCGCACATCGCTAGCAACCTCTATTCACTCTTTTAACCATATGATCAGAGAGTTAGGCAATGAATTATTCTGTTATGATCATAAAGAACATAATAAGAAAAATGGAATTATGAAAAGCACTTTATGAATCTATTGCGTAATTTTGGGATCGCTTCTGTAATCTTTCTTTTTAAATCCCTGAAGAGGAAATTGATTGGAAATTTACCAAAGAAAGATTTCAGTATCTCCTTCACATATCTGAAAATCCACATGACTTAGAATCATTCGAACCCTTCCCAGCATACCTTAGTGTTATTGCTTCGAAATATAAGATGAAGAAGGTTGTTTTCACAAGTGACCCTCCATCCTATTCTCATTAAACAACTCTAGCTCCATAGGACAAGGTGGGAGAAGTTACGAACCAATATTTTGAACTGTCACCTCCTCCCACCCCACCTACTTTGGATATTTGTGCATATTTGGACTACAACCCTGGTGGTTATCACATGCTCTCATTCTCTCAACCTTCGTCGTCTAGTTCCTATGATCCTCTAGATTTTACAGTGTTGTGTCCACCCATTCTAGACTCCACATCTGTTGTTCACAGGGATCAAGTTGTCAATGAAGGTAGTGTTGAGAAGCCAACCTACACTCTCATTTATGATGAGTATGTGTGGGAATCTGAAGAAGAACCTACGGTGAAGGATGACCTCCTTCTGTCCACACCTCATTCGCTCTATCTTGACATCTTCAGTGATTTTGCCATTTAATATTTTTCTTGTGAAAAATCATACCCGAATGTTTCTAATTCTGATCACTCATAGGAGACATAGGATGTCAGTTCATCATTTGATTGCAGAGAGAACAAATATTTATTTCAAAATCTACCCATTCTGCGATATTTTCTTTTTGAAAATCCAAAGGGTGAAAAATTCTATTTCTCTTCAACCCTTCTGTATGATTTTTCAAATCATGAGGATGCTGATGCGCATCTCGAATTTTCCAATCATGGTTGTCGTCATATTTTTACCCATTCACTTGATCATGATTTTGATTCACTCACTGTTGATATTTCTAAGCCACTAGTCTTTCATGATACATCTTTTCATGAAGTGGAAACCCCTCAATCTATTTATGCACTTTAGCCTGACTTGATGGTTATATCAGGTCCTCGTAACCCTCAGGTTAGTTCCACTTCCAATAAAAAAACATTGAATCACCCCAAGATCCTCATCACTTTATCATGCACCTTGAAAATAAATCTAGTCTACATATTTCACATCCTCCACCAGAATCTTATGATCCTATTACTCATGTGTTGGAGGAATCATATGTAGCAAGTCATGTTGTGAAATGGAATTTTTCTTCTTTCTGCATGTTTACTCATTTGTCAAGATCACAAGAGTGTACATGTTTTTCATCTACGCACAATGTGTTGCCACATCATGGTACATATACACAATGTATATCATGTGCTTTTACTCTTTTCTTTTCTGTGGATGCATTCTAACTTCGAGCATTTTGGTTGTCATCATTTTATATTTCATGCTTGCTAGTTTTCTTGTTAACCATGCCTTCTCTTACATGGGCTAACCAATGCACCAATGGCTACATTGGAAGTATCACTTCATGTAAGTAAGCCCATGCACTGTTTAGCTTAGGTGTAGGAGTAGTGTTTTCTTTCCTATTTTATTTTTCTTTCATGTTTTGATTTTTCCTGCTTGTTTTTTATTTCACTTTACTTCTTTCCTTTTCTTCTCTATTTGTTTGTGTACTTGTAGGATTAGCTTTCACATGAAACCGTGTTTGGCTTCTTTAAAAAAGCAGGGTGAGATACAAGAGGACTTGTACAACTATCAACATTTGGTTGTTTATTTATTCCATCTCCTTATGAAGATCTTCCGTTCTTTCAGTTGATGATACCTTGATGCAAAAAAGCACTCCTATTAGAGTGAGTCTTGGTGAAGCCACAAGGCTTTCACTTTTAACTAATACCACCTACTCTAATCGATTTTCTATTTTCAGTTAACCCTTGTCAACTCAGTCAAGTAGTGTAAGGCAACGGGGAAAACCTTGACAGGTATGCCAGAGGTATATATAACATCGTTCTCTAAAGGGATAACCTCTTATTTTCTCAATAAGTCGGGATCCTTCTTCCACCTCATGAAATAAATTAGTGCCTATGCATAGTTCTTTGAAAAATAAAAATGAAAAAATAAAATAAAGGTGAAAGCAGAGAAAGGCTTCGTACGCAGAGAGGTGAAGCAAGTAACTTCGTCAGCATATTGTCCAGGCTCTCTAGCAGTAGAGCGATGATTCTGTTTCGGAAATGACTCCGTCAGGGTACTGTCGAGGCCTGTTGGCAGCAAACCAACACCAGAGATGAAACTAAAACTCTGATTGTCTATATTAATTGTGCATTAATATACCCCTCATCCCCAATCAAAATAACTTAGTTGAATTGGCTTGGCATGTGTGTTGATTGATAAAGAGAATAGCAAGGACTATATCTTTAACTCAATCTAGTGAAGGAACCATGACGATCAAAGAATTGAACAATACTTCCGGAGGAGTTAGACTCTCTTTACAAGAGAAAAGTTCCATACAAAGAGTTGGAGTTCTACCAGTGCGTTGTGAATGTTGTAGCAGCTACCACCACCCTCCAAACTTTTTACTAAGCTTCATTTTGGATCCTCTTTACTAAATTATCAACAACTTGTCTTACACTACCCAGGTACTTGTGTTTTCATTTAAGGTTTAGCTTTTGTTTTACAGCATGTGTTTGCTTACTTTCTCTGTTGTCTAATCATAAGCAGACCTTGTGACTTGGTTGCAATATGGTTCTAGCACTACCTTGATGATCTGCACCATCTTAGGGGGAAACCAGCCTTGCTCTTAGGAAATGCGTAGCTCAACCTAGCAGTGAGCTTTGGCTCCATAATTTCACAGACCCAGCAGGTAGCTTGTCTTCAGCTAGGAAACTGTGCAAACCATGACATGAAACCAGAGCTACATCCCACAAATTGTGCAAAATTATTCCCTCAACTATTGCCCAATGCATGTGTTGGTGAGTCACCCATTTCTCCCAGAACTACACAATCTCCCCATGCATGCATGGAAGCCTTTCCCAAAAAAGGAAAATGAAAAAAGAAAAAAATAATCTCTAAAAATAGGGATCTAGTTTTATGAGTCGGAGTTACATTTGACTTAATTTGAGAAACTTCCGCCACTTGTCGCTTTTTCCTAGATTTTTGGCCTTTGCGTCATAAACCATAAATCAATCAAATCTATTTAATGGACACTACCAGAGCTCATTTTCAGATTCGATCCTGGAGCTCTAGAATTCTTGAGGCATCTAGGAACCTTTGGCACAATCGGCGCAACTTTTTTGGGCAAGTCTTGCTTTTCTTGTCTTTTGCTGCTTTTTCTGTCACTTTTATTTTCTTGGCATGTGAGAGTGTTGTTTTACACATTTTATTGAAAGAATATTGGTGTTTTGATTTTTTTTTTAACTTGTAGTAGTATTGTTTTATGTTTTTCATTTCCTTTCCTAAGCATCGCATGCATAACCCAGTTTTTACATCAACGATCGTCGTTGTAGTGACTCTCCCCCCAAGCTACGTTTTTCTTATTTTTGACTTATTCATAAATTTTATTTGATTACATGCATCACTATTCACTCAGATGTGCACCAACCATCGCACACACATTCAGATCTTCTCAATTTCATGTTACCCTTAGGAAGATCTAGACTATCTTGGCTCAAATCTAGCGCTTCCTGACTTGCACTATGCATTTCTAGATCTCAAGGCTCTACCTTGGCTCTAGGAATTACATAGAAGATTCTAGTGCCTCACTCCAACTGCTCACTCCATAGTTCGAGGAGCTAGTCTCATAGTTTTTTCGACTGTGATTGTGCAATGTGCAGTCCCAGCTATCATCAAAGCCAAGCTGAACTGCGCATTTCGCAGTTCCAGTCATCAGCAAGCCACACTAGACTGTGCATTGCATAGTTCTAGTTAGCATCACCTCTCACTAGCAGCTGGGATTGCGCAATGCACAAATCCAACTAATAGTCCCTCACCTCTGAAACACAGAATTGTGCAATCTTGCCCAATAATTTCCTACTTTTATTGAATGATCTATCTCGAAGTGCTTTTGATTTCAAGCTAACATATGCATGCCATGAGTGTTTCCTCTATCTCCACGTGTTATCACTCAGGTTGTCCCTCAGGTTGTAAAAAGGGATACGGCCGAGGTAGCCACAGACCAACTTTGGACTACAGGTTCTAGCCAACCTGCAATCAGAGAGGGCTCTCTCTTTCTGATTTAGATTTGTTGAAAATGATTTTAGGCTAGGTATTGGGTTTGAGGGGTTTTTGTTTTGGTTTTGGTGGGAAGATTGATATCTTCAAGTAGAGAGGCTAAGCATAATCTGATAAATTTCAAACCATTGGGCATGGAGACGAGGAGGAAGATTGGTGGTGCGTTTTCTCGGTCACAGGAGAGATATGTGGAGCAAGGTAGCTGCACATGAAACAATGTTTCAGGTTTAAAGGATGGAATGAATGCTAAGGAATGAGAGGCAATCAAGAATCACTCTTTCAGCTTAACAGAGGGAAGTAGCAGAGCTTTACCTAGGGGCAGTAAAGAATCCCTAGATAATTGGCCAACATAGGGGAATTAGGGTAAATATGAGCAAGAAGGAATTCATATTCATTACCAATTCATTCAGATGAAAACATATAGAAACAGCAGAAATTGAGCATAGAGTGCTGTAAACAAATTCTAAGCTAATCTTTCTTTCTACTATTCAGATAGTGGTTAACAATAAAACAGAGGTAAGATGCACTTATTGTTCCAGGTTGCAACGCAAGAATTCCACATTTAGTTTCCAGAAATATTTAACAACACATCACACCGTCATACTCCAACTCTTCAGCAGTCTTTGATTATAGAAAAAATCTCAGGTATATAGTGTGAGCCTCTAGTGAGAGTTATCAATCGACCAACTCTTGAAACAATAGAGTGGGTCGTATATATAGAAAAAAAACTCTTCAAAACTGCTTATTTACAGTTTGACCTAAACATGTCTGAAAGAAAGGTGATTATTTTAACCTAATCCTAGCAAAAATAAATGTGTGAAAATATCTCAGGCTGCACTGAGGGTAGCCGTATCAAAACTGAGTAAATTATGTTGTCCTCGGTGGCTTGGTGCAGTGTTTTCTGAAATAAATGAGCATGGGTCTCTGCTTCTTTGCTGTCCGGTGGCTTTGAATGCTTTAATTGTGATTTGAGGGCAAGGATGGGCTTACGCCTCTTGACTTGACTTTTTGGGAACTCATTAATGCTCAGGTGCTTTGAGCCCCTAAAAAATCTTGGCTGATACTCTTTGGCTCTTCTTCTTCCTCTGATACTCTTTGACAATAAACTGGGCTACTGCTCTGATGTGCTGTGTGTTAAATCAACATTTAATGGCCGCTGTTCGGCCGTCGGTTTCCTTCAAAACTGTCTTCTGCTCCTTTCTGAGTGCTTCGCGAAGAAAAACGGGTCATTCGGCGCCTTTCGGGCTTGCTGGGGGCTGCGTGATGAAAAGATTCCCCATTCTGGCCTAATTTATCCAGCGATGCGCGATTTGCGCTAGGCGCAAATTGCGCATCAAAAACTGCCTCAGAAACTGATTCCGGGGCTCTAGAGTGCGATTTTTGCCCTTCGCGCCAAAATTGTTGATAACGTCAGCATGGTGGGACCTTGTACGGAGGATGACGTGGCACGATGACGTCAGCATGATGACGTCATCACGTACGGAGGTGATGTGGCAGTACGGTAGGGGACACGGTGGCAGGACGTGTCATGGTGACTGGGCAGGGGGGTGACGCAAGTGGGTGACGTCACTGGGCAGGAGGCGGTTTCCGGTTTTGGGGCGCACCACCTTTAGACAGAGGTGGTTTTGGGGGAGGGGGCTCCGCCACAGCCCAGAAGGTGACGCGTGGCGGGAGTATGACGGGAATACCGCCCATCTCCCGAACGCTAACCTTCGGGCGGCTTGAAGATGGGAAGGCCTGCCCACCGTAGATTTGTGGGGCGGGCGATCTGACGGCTGGCGGCGAAGGTGAGGCGGCAGAGGGATAAGGGGTGGGAATATACACAGAATATTCTGATTTTAATAATGCGCGGCGGTGGGTTAAAACTTAGGGAACGGTGAAGTTTGAGGGTTGTATGGGCTTAATGAGCGCGGATAAATGTTTTTATGAACAAAACTTAGGGTAAGGGAGCCAAAAGTGGGTTTTTTAAGGGTTTTAGGGCTAGGGGAGAGGTTGTTAGCATGACCAGGTGTCATCTAACTCCTGCTATGACACGGATGGGCTAAAAACAGCCCATGATGGACCATTTTTTCCCTGACTTAGAAGAAATATGGCTATAGTGCTAGGGAGGGGATATTTAATATTTTTGGGATTTATATACATAGTTTTAGCAGGGGAAGGGGATACAGATTAGGGATTTAGATAATACAGTCAGTAGTTAATATGGAGATGACCAGAAAGTGCTAAGTTAAGGGTCCTTAGGCTAATTTTGGGAAAAGAACTTGTAAAGAAATGAAATCCTTGAGCGAAGCAGACCTTCACCAAGGCAGCTGTTATGGAGAATGATGGAACTAAGAGGAATCAAGCAGATCTTGACCTCTTTGGGGAAGTTAGTAAGTGACTTGGGAAATGAGAAGAAGGGGAAGTTAGTTATGTCTAGCTCGAGCTCCTCTAGATAAAAACCTGCCTGATAACTGTGATATGAAAAGACAAAAACACTTTGTAACACAAAATTGATCATAAATCATCATTTTGCAACCTCACAGCTACCTACCCGGCCTACTTACCTAACATTTTTTCTTATTTTGATTTGGGTGCACTTAGATTTGCAAACCCAGATTTACAATTTTTCTTTTGAATGTTTCCTATCTAGATCTACACTTATTTCTGCCAAGGGCCCAGATTAAGCAGTTGGGTCCCTTTCATTCTCTACCTATCTACAAATCTGCCAAGATTAAGCTGTTTGGACAGATACATTCTCTATATTCTAAAACAGGAAATTGAAACCTAGGGAGGCCAAGATTAAACTGTTTAGCCTTCCCTTAACTGAAATGAACTCTTCAAAATGGAATGACTCATCAAAATTGGAATACAGTAGTGGCATGTGGACTGGCACACTTCATGGCATCTTGTGGAAATATGGAACACTGCAGCCTGCAAAGTATGACATATTTGGCATGTTAAAATGTCAATCATGAAAGATGAAACCCTATTGCAATAGGAGGCTAACAGTGGCTCCACTTGGGGATGGCTTTTCCTTGTGAAAAGTCAAGAACAGCAGGTCAGATTGCCTTGATTTTCTATTTGTTGCTGTAGACTGGAAACATTTGTTCTGGCTGCTAAAAAATGTGAAACTTTGAAATCTGAACCATTCTCTCCTCAATTGAGTTACTGTGAACTGTACAACATCGCCTGCTTTCTTCTGCGTGCTTGATAATTATGTACAATGCTGCTGGAACATGCCTTTGACTGCAAATAGTTCTTTTCTACCATGAATTGCTTGTAATGTGACAGTTTTCCTCTTGCTGTTTTGCTCAAATTGGTGTAGAGACAGAGATTTTAGCACTGGAATACTTGCATTGGCTGTGTCTTCGCAAAATTTACTGTTGCTCCTTTAACAATAGGCCTGCTTATACGAAAATGAAAAATAAAGTGCTGATATATACAAATAAGATTGTACAAAAGATATATACAGGGCTGCATTGTTTCCTTTAAAAGGGATCATGGTAATGTTTCAGCATACGGCCATTGACAGGGCCTTCTTCAGCAGAACTATCCTCTACAGATTTGAGAAAATATGTGTTATTTCCCTGAACAACAGAAATAACGAACGGCCCTTTCCATAAAAAATCAAACTTGGCATGTTTGCCCTTGTCTTCTCTTCTTGAGTCCCATCTTAGAACTTTGTCACCAACATTGAAATCCTCAGCCTTAGCTCTCTTATCAAACATCTTTTTGAGCTTTTCTTGCAAAATTTGAGCTCTGTCATAAACTTGTTCTCTGGTTTGCTGAAGATGAATGGTTTGATTAACTCTTCTCTGAATGTCATTTGGTTCAGCCTGAATCTCCTGTAATAGTTTGATAGTAGGAATGCCTAGGGATGAAGGAAATCTAGCCTCCATGCCATATACTAGCTCATAAGAGCTCATTCCAATGGATCTTTTGCTCGAGAGTCTGTCTGCCCATAGGGAATTCACCAAATTTTTGTGCCATTTCTTCTTGTTTTCTTCTAGCACCTTCTTTATGATGTTGATGAGGCTCTTGTTAGATGATTCGGCCAAGCCATTACGTTGAGGGTAATAAGTTGTAGAGTGGCCCAAGGTAATATGAAATCTGTGGCAGAAATTGATCATTTTTTTGGACTTAAAGGCAGCAGCATTGTCAGTGATGATTTTCTCAGGGCAGCCAAATCTGGAAAGGATATTTCACTCAAGGAATTGGATAATGATGGTGTCATTGGCTTGTCTGCAGGGAATGGCTTCAACCCACTTAGTGAAATAGTCGGTGGCTGTTAGGATCCATTTGTGCCAGCCTGAGGAAGAGGGATGGATTTCTCCAATGAAGTCAAGACCCCATTGTTGAAAAGGTTTTTCGGTTAAGATGGGTTTCAGGGGCAGGGGTAACAGCTTTCTCCTGCCCTCAAAGATTTGGCATTTGTGACATGACATGGCAAACTTCTTTACATCTGCAAAAAGAAAGGGCCAATAGAAACCTGCCCTTAAAATTTTATCAGCGGTGGACTTCCAGTATAGATGTCCTCCATAGTCACCTGCATGGAATTCTTTCATGACATTGTTAGTTTCATTCATGGTTAAACAATTAAGCAATATACCTTCATGATTTCTCCAAAATAATGCACCATTTATAACACAAAACTTTAAAGCCTTCATTTTCAAAAATCTTTTCTTGGTCCTGGACAATCCTGGGGGAGCACACAGGTTTAACAATACAAAGCATATATCAGAGTACCATGGAGATTGTAAAAAGATTTCACTGATTTGTGGAGTCGCCAGCTCCGGTTCATTGTCCAGCTGGTTAATGTCTAGGGCTTGAAAGTTTGTTTTGGACATCAGTTTGGCTAAACCTTGTCCCTTTATCAGCTTGTTTGGTTTTATTTCAATGTCATATTCAAGGATGTTTGCAATCCACTTGCCTCTTTTGCCTTCTAATCCATCTTGGGTCAATATGTCTTTTACAACAGCGTGTGGGACATATGCAATCACGTGTGAATATAAGATGTACACTCTGAAATCCTTAATGGCCTTAACAAGTGCATAGGCCTGCCTTTCCATGATTGGGTATTTCAAAGGGGCGTCTCTTAGAGCTCGGCTAAAAAATGCAATCGGTTTTTCAGCTCCTTGTTCATCCTTTTGTAAAAGGACAGCTGCTATCGTGTGATCAGATGCAAATGAAAATATGATAAAATCTTTGTCAAACTGTGGGCTGGTGAGTACAGGGGTCTGGGTTAAGGCCGTTTTGATACTTTCAAATGCTTGCTTGGTTTCGAGAGACCATTTTATCTTGGCATCCTTTTTTAACATGTTACTTAACAGTCTTATTAACTCAGCTAGATTTGGGATAAATCTTCTTAAGAAGTTGATTTTCCCAAGGGAAGCTTGCAGCTCTTTTATGTTTCTTGGATATGGGATTTGGAGGATGGCTTGGATTCTTTCAGGATCAATTCTAATGCCATATTTTGATATGATGTGGCCAAGTAATTTTCCTTCTTCAAGGCCAAACAGAGACTTCTTGGGGTTCAAGGAAATGCCATATTTCCTACATGTCATAAAATTTTGCTTAAGATGCTTGAGGTGTTCTTCATCAGATTTTGAGAATGGGGTTAAGTCATCAAGGTAGACAACTAGGAAGTCATGTATTTCTTTGGCAAATGCAATATCCATTGCTCGTTGAAAGGTAGCACCAGCGTTTTTAAGTCCAAATGGCATCTTGACATACTTAAATGTTCCCCACGGTGTGGTAAAGGCAGTTTTGTCTTGGTCGTCCGGGTGAACGAGTATTTGATTGAAACCTGAAAAGCCATCTAGCAAAGAGATTCTAGATGACCCCACTACTCTTTGTAGGATGTGGTCCATTTTGGGCAAAGGATAGTGGTCCTTTACGGAGACTTGGTTTAAATTTCTCAGATCTACACAAAGTCTGATTTCACCTGTCTTTTTTCTTGTAGGAACAAGATTGGACACCCATTCAGAAAATCTGATGGGTGCTATTATGCCTGCTTCAAACATCCTTTTTACTTCCTTCTCAATTGGGGAAAGAAGCACAGGGTTGATTCTTCTAAGTTTTTTCTTGAAGGGTTTCTGGTTGGGTTTCAATGGAATTGTGTGTTGGATCACCGAGGGGTCGTAGGATTTCAAATCCTCATAGCTCCAAGCAAATACATCTTGGAATTCTTTGAACAAATCAATATACTTGGGCTTTTGATCAGGTGGCACATTTTTGGACAATTTGATCATTTTGGGTTTCTCTTTTGTCCCTATGTTGTGTTCCTCTATATTAGTGTTTATGGGTTGCAATTTTGGTTTTCTGGGCACATCATTGGCGTCAAACATGTCTTCTAATGGGGTTAAGCCAGCAGGCAGAAAGTTATCCTTTAAGTCAATGATCTCTGCCTCTGTTTTGACTATCTCTTCCAAGCGCATTTGTTTCAGCTGTTCAATGTTTTCGTTGTCAAAAATAGTTGGGTTCAGGATCTGTTTGGCTGTTGCAGCTGTTACATCTTGCTGATTTTCAGTTGTTTGGTGTTGGGAGTCGTTCATAGCATCCATGTCGATGTTAATATTTGAAAACTCATGCTCAAGGGTAAGAAAATTATTAATCTGGGCATCATTTTCGAATACTTGCCAATCTTTAACGTTATTTGGGACAGCGGGCCTATGTTTTATTTCAGCTGTGAAGTGATGGTTTGGGTCAAAAGGAAGCTTGCATGTACTAGCAAAGGTGGCTAGGCTGTGTGCATGAATGTTATGCTCTCTTGAAATCTTGGCCAGCTTGAATTCAGTGAATGCATTGAGTATATTAGTGGCAGTCGTCCTATAGGCTCTCATTCTATTGTCATTGGTAACAAAGTTACCTTTCATCTGTTGTATGATTAAATCAGAGTCACCTAAAATAGACACCTTTGCAGCTCCTAGAGCTTTGAGGAGTTTAAGGCCTAACAGCAGAGCCTCATACTCTGCCATGTTATTTGTGCATTTGAAATTCAGTTTATAGGCATGGCCTTGTGCATGATTATTATGCGTATTGTGAATCCAGACACCTGCCCCTACTCCTAACTTGTTGACAGAGCCATCAAACTCTAAATACCAAGTGATTTCTAGCTTGTGGTTAGTGCTAAGAGTTTCAGCTGTTTTAGGGTTGGGCAGATTTGCAATTTCTGTTTGGGGATGTTCTTCTAACATGCTGGTTGCATTAACTCTTGTGACAGTTTCATGGGTATATGCAACTGACTCTTCGTTGATGTGTGCTTGTTGCTCTAGAGCGAAGGGCTCATTATCAATTGGAGAATTTGTATCATCATTAAACAAAATAAAGGAATCCATATCAGAGTGGATTGAGTAAATGGGAAAATTTTTAGGCTTGCTCTCACTACTCACCACATATTTCATGAGCGTTTCTCTATACAGTCTCTTTGGTTGCCCAAAGACTGAAATGGTGGCATAGGAAAGGTCTAATTGAAGGGATCCTTGGAGCTTTGCTCCCCATGACCTTGACAGGAGCATACCATATTTTGGTGGAATGTCAGTAACCACTACATCCATGAGGATGGTCTTATTTGGATATTCAACTAAGGAGACACACAAGTCTTTGATGAGGCCTAGACATTTCACTTGACTTGAGTCAAATGAGTATAAATCTTTGTAAGGTCTTGTAACATCAAGATTTAGTTTTTCCATAACTGCTTTGGGCATAAGATTGTACGATGCCCCAGAATTGAACATAGTGTTGTGTAAGACTTTGTCATGTATGTGCAAGCTGATATAAAAGGGAGGGATAGGTCCATGTGTTGATTTCCCATTAACCTCTGGGCCAAATAGTAGTTCTGGGGTGTCATCTAAAACATTTACATCATCCTTAACCTCTGGCATTTGAAGTGATCTTTGCATTTGTTGCCTACATACATCGTGTTTGGAAAGTTTTGAGAGGGGAATGGATATCTTCAACTTAGCTATTTCTGCCTCTAAATTAAATGGCTTTTCCAATGGAGTTTTGGTGTTGATAATGGCAGTTTTTTCTGTTTCATTTGAATTATGTGCAATTTGCTCTTGTTTATCAGCGTTATGAGGACTGATTGCTTGCGGTTTTTCAATTTCAGGAAATTTTTTTGGAACACTGTTCGAGCTTTCTTTCGAGGAAGAAGGTGGCAAAGGCTAATCTTTGGAAGGCTGCAGGTCTGTTATGTCTTCTACAGTCACTTGATGTGGGTTTGGGAGAGGTATATCAGCTGGTTCTGTCATGACAGCCTTGCCTTTAATCTTGTTGGGTTGTTTGCCATCCTTTGTTTTGCTAGGTTCAGAAATATCAATGGTCCTAGTTCTCAGCTTATATTGTTTGTGTACTTCATACACAGCAGTATCGTAACCTTGTTTAAAATCAAAAGACTCACCAGACTTAGTCTGAAACTGATTACAGTCACGTTCATTTTGGTCTTCTTGGCTCAGAAATGTTTTATGCTCACCCTTTAGATCCATCAGGTTCATGTGAGTGTCCTCTATGGGTTCACTAGAAATAGATCCTTCAACATAGTTATCTTGAAAAGGGGGTCTTATATCATGGTCTTGGTTAGACCTACCAGCATTTGTGTTCTACGTTTTCCTAAAATTTGGGTTCCTTATGGTATTAGACTATTGTCCTTCCCATGATGCTTTTCTCTCAACATTTTCTACTCTCTCTCCCAGCCTTTGTAGGCCACTAATAATAGCATCAAGCTTTTGATCAAAGGCTGAGGGTTCTTCCTTAAAGGTGGTTCTTCTTTCCATTCTAGCTCTGTTTCTCTTGGCAATTAAGTTGGCTTCTACGCTGACAGCAACATTTTGCATGTCTGCAAGGGTCTGAGGAGCTCTTTCTTTTAGCTTGTATGCCATATCCGGGTCGAATCCATCAGGAAATTTATACAAGGCTAGATCAGGGGGAGGCCTTAGGTTCTGTGGTATTGCGTTATATGCATTATTGAATCTTGCACAGTACTCCAAAACATTCTCTTGAGGACCTCTTTTAATTGTATCATATTCGGCTAGTATGTTCAAGGGGTCTTTCTTTTTCTCCCATCTGTTGGTAAAGGATTGGTAAAGCTCATCTCGGGTGGTTATGGAATTTGCAGCGAGTGATCTGAACCAAGTTCTTACATCACCTGTTAAACTTTGAACAAAAATTCTCATTCTCACGCTATCATCGTCTATCTCGTAGTTTTCAAAATAGTCTTGCATCTTTTTAGTGTGCTGAAGGGCAGTAAAAGGACCATTACTATCAAAATATGTGATTTTAGATTGGTACTCTTGAGGTAAAGCCCTAGGATTAGCAGGCAGTTGCAGGGGTGCATATCTATTGGCCATATTGGCAGGGATAAGTGGAACAATGGGGATAAATGGAACAACTGGGACGACAGGGATAACTGGGATAACAGGAACAACAGTAGCTGTGGTATTTGCAACGAATGGAGGTGTGGAAGGAGTGCTTTGAGATGTGGATGATGAACATAGGGAAACAGGGGTAGACCAGAATAAAACCTTGACAGGAGTTGGAACAGAGCTAGGGTAAGCTGTTTCAGGACTCAAATCAGCAAAATGTTCCTGTCTTTCTTGCTTCCTAAGGATTTTTGGGATTAAGTTCGGGTTCTCAAAAACAACTGGAGGGTCTGGATCTGGATTTGACCTTGTGTATCGTGGATTTTTCTTAGGAGCCAGCTTCCGAAATTGTTTTTTGGTATTTTTCTGGGAATATTTTTGTAATTAGCAAGGAACTGATCAGATTTTTGGAATAACTGTGTATATCTTAAAACTAGCATGAAGATTGACTGAAGAAGCTTTTATCTACTCCTGTAAATGTAAAACAAGAACAGTTTCAAAGGCTTCTTGGCTGACATTCAGGCTTCATCTGTAGTTTTAAGGGATATACAACAATTAGAAAGTCGATTTTTCCTGTGGATTTTTACAACCTTCTTCGTGAAATTAACCGAGGAAAGTCCCCAGTGGAGTCGCCATTATGTTATCACTCAGGTTGTCCCTCAGGTTGTAAAAAGGGATACGACCGAGGTAACCATAGACCAACTTTGGACTACAGGTTCTAGCCAACTTGCAATCAGAGAGGGCTCTCTCTTTCTGATTTAGATTTGTTGAAAATGATTTTAGGCTAGGTATTGGGTTTGAGGGGTTTTTGTTTTGGTTTTGGTGGGAAGATTGATGTCTTCAAGTAGAGAGGCTAAGCATAGTCTGATAAGTTTCAAACCATTGGGCATGGAGTCGAGGAGGAAGATTGGTGGTGCGTTTTCTCGGTCACAGGAGAGATATGTGGAGCAAGGTAGCTGCACATGAAACAATGTTTCAGGTTTAAAGGATGGAATGAATGCTAAGGAATGAGAGGCAATCAAGAATCTCTCTTTCAGCTTAACAGAGGGAAGTAACAGAGCTTTACCTAAGGGCAATAAAGAATCCATAGATAATTGGCCAACATAGGGGAATTAGGGTAAATATGAGCCAGAAGGAATTCATATTCATTACCAATTCATTCAGATGAAAACATATAGAAACAACAGAAATTGAGCATAGAGTGCTGTAAACAAATTCTAAGCTAATCTTTCTTTCTGCTATTCAGATAGTGGTTAACAATAAAACATAGGTAATATGCACTTATTGTTCCAGGTTGCAGCACAAGAATTCCACATTTAGTCTCCAAAAATCTTTAACAACACATCACACTGTCATACTCCAACTCTTCAGCAGTCTTTGATTATAGAAAAAATCTCAGGTATACAGTGCGAGTCTCTAGTGAGAGTTATCAATCGACCAACTCTTGAAACAATAAAGTGGGTCGTATATATAGAAAAAAAACTCTTCAAAACTGCTTATTTACAGTTTGACCTAAACAGGTCTGAAAGAAAGATGATTACTTTAACCTAATCCTATCAGAAATAAATGCGTGAAAATATCTCAGGCTGCGCTGAGGGCAGCCGTATCAAAACTGAGTAAATTATGTTGTCCTCGGTGGCTTGGTGCAGTGTTTTCTGAAATAAATGAGCATGGGTCTCTGCTTCTTTGCTGTCTGGTGGCTTTGAATGCTTTAATTGTGATTTGAGGGCAAGGATGGGCTTACGCCTCTTGACTTGACTTTCTGGGAACTCATTAATGCTCAGGTGCTTTGAGCCCCTAAAAAATCTTGGCTGATACTCTTTGGCTCTTTTTCTTCCTCTGATACTCTTTGACAATAAATTGGGCTGCTGCTCTGATGTGCTGTGCATTAAATCAACATTTAATGGCCGCTGTTCAGCCGTTGGTTTCCTTCAAAACTATCTTTTATTCCTTTTTGAGTGCTTCGCGAAGAAAAACAGGTCATTCGGCGCCTTTCGGGCTTGCTCGGGGCTGCGTGATGAAAAGATTCCCCATTATGGCCTAATTTATCCAGCGAAGCGCGCATCAAAAACTGCCTCAGAAACTGATTCCGGGGCTCTAGAGTGCGATTTTCTCCCTTCGCGCCAAAATTGCTGATGACGTCAGCATGACGTCAGCATGGTGGGACCTTGTACGGCGGATGACGTGGCAGGATGACATCAGCATGATGACGTCATCACGTACGGAGGTGATGTGGCAGTACGGCAGGGGACACGGTGGCAGGACGTGTCATGGTGACTGGGCAGGGGGGTGACGCAAGCAGGTGACGTCACTGGGCAGGAGGCGGTTTCCGGTTTTGGGGCGCACCGCCTTTGGACAGAGGTGGTTTTGGGGGAGGGGGCTCCGCCACAGCCCAGAAGGCGACGCGTGGCGGGAGTACGGTGGGAATACCGCCCATCTCCCGGACGCTAACCTTCGGGCGGCTTGGAGATGGGAAGGCCCGCCCACCGTAGATCTGTGGGGCGGGCGATCTGACGGCTGGTGGCGAAGGTGAGGCGGCGGAGGGATAAGGGGCGGGAATATACACAGAATATTTCAATTTTAATAATGCGCGGCGGTGGGTTAAAACTTAGGGAACGACGGAGTTTGAGGGTTGTATGGGTTTAATGAGCGCGGATAAATGTTTTTATGAACAAAACTTAGGGTAAGGGAGCCAAAAGTGGGTTTTTTAAGGGTTTTAGGGCTAGGGGAGAGGTTGTTAGCATGACCAGGTGTCATCTAACTCCTGCTATGACACAGATGGGCTAAAAATAGCCCCTGATGGACCATTTTTTCCCTGACTTAGAAGAAATATGGCTATAGTGCCAGGGAGGGGATATTTAATATTTTTGGGATTTATATTCATAGTTTTAGTAGGGGAAGGGGATACAGATTAGGGATTTAGATAATACAGTCAGCAGTTAATATGGAGATGAACAGAAAGCGCTAAGTTAAGGGTCCTTAGGCTAATTTTGGGAAAAGAACTTGTAAAGAAATGAAATCCTTGAGCGAAGCAGACCTTCACCAAGGCAGCTGATATGGAGAATGATGGAACTAAGAGGAATCAAGCAGATCTTGACCTCTTTGGGGAAGTTAGTAAGTGACTTGGGAAATGAGAAGAAGGGGAAGTTAGTTATGTCTAGCTCGAGCTCCTCCAGATAAAAACCTGCCTGATAACTGTGATCTGAAAAGACAAAAACACTTTGTAACACAAAATTGATCATAAATCATCATTCTGCAACCTCACAGCTACCTACCCGGCCTACTTACCTAACATTTTTTCTTCTTTTGATTTGGGTGCACTTAGATTTGCAGACCCAGATTTATAATTTTTCTTTTGAATGTTTCCTATCTAGATCTACACTTATTTCTGCCAAGGACCCAGATTAAGCAGTTGGGTCCCTTTATTCTCTACCTATCTACAAATCTGCCAAGATTAAGCTGTTTGGACAGATACATTCTCTATATTCTAAAACAGGAAATTGAAACCTAGGGAGGCCAAGATTAAACTGTTTAGCCTTCCCTTAACTGAAATGAACTCTTCAAAATGGAATGACTCATCAAAATTGGAATACAGCAGTGGCATGTGGACTAGCACACTTCATGGCATCTTGTGGAAATATGGAACACTGTAGCCTGAAAAGTACGACATATTTGGCATGTAAAAATGTCAATCATGAAAGATGAAACCCTGTTGCAATAGGAGGCTAACACCACGTACAACAATTTTTGAGTAGCTTTAAAGCAATACATGTAACATGGCTTCTAACAGAGTTGGATCAAAGGATACTGTAAGGAGTAGCAATGGAGATGTAGTTGAACATATGTCAATGAACCTACCAGTCTATGCAGACACATAGTTATTCATAGATAAGGACATGAAGATAACATGGAAGGAAATCAAGGACATATTTGCAGGCAGATTCAAGGAATATTTGTAAGATTGACAAGTTGATGTCAACATACACAAGGGAGGCTTGTATAAGGTTTCATGTAGGTACATTTCCTTCCCATGCATAGACATCGTTCACTGTATGGTCTCACAAACTGATCCCAACACAATTACATGAAGCAATGCTAGTGGAACACAACTTGCTACCTTCAAGACATAAAACTATCATAAGATGTATCACTTTCCATAGTTGGTGAACAACATGGATGCACTCTTCTATACTCCCAATAGTAAAGTGAAAACTATAGACGTCATGAAGCATTAGGTAAAAGAGCCATCAAAGTCAAGATCGATGCCCAATCAGGTATACAAGACTAAGTCACTTAGAAAGGCCTACCAACTCTTGGTCATCTTTACATGTCGGTTGTATGGTCAAGAGAGCAGATAGACCTTTCCACAGAATTGGGTGGTCATGTTGGATCATTTGTCAAATGAAGGAAGGCCATTCAATTGGTCAGATATGTTGGATCTTCAACTGAGAGTGCATGCGACTAATGCTCGAAATATTCCTAAGGATGAGCAAGCAATATTCAATATGTTTTTCTACCTGGTTGAAGCAATCTGTGCCCAAGATTAATTTCCTGGCATGGGTTCGACATGGACAAAATCAGAGAATGCTCTGATCATCTATTGCAAGTTTCTTTCTAAGTGGAGCTACTAAGGAGTCATGGCAAGGCTATCTGACCATTTCATCACCATAGTTTATAAGGTGATCTTCCAGTAGGATCCACCTTGCATGTCCCAAGAAGTGATGCAGGCATTGCTTAACATTGCGTATTGGTATGTGTCACCCGGAGGTACCTTCATCAGGATGTTTGATGGAGAGAAGCCTCTGCATGTGCTACAAAGGTTTGCCATGGATAAGTTGGGCATTCAAGAGGTTTCATATCACATCTCCATAGGGTTATTAGCAGGACTGCACAGGAAGAAGAATGCACCATGGCCATCTCTTTTTTTCAAAATTGGATTGTATGAAATTTAGAGTTTGAAGGATGTGGATGTCGAGGCAAAGGACTTAAATAAGTTTGAGTTAAACACCAAGGATTTCAATCCCTATGATCCCTACGACATATACAAGAACCATTGTGTGAAGGTGTATTATCCATGGATCCATGGGGCATGTCCTTGGCCAAAGGAGGACCCTTGGAGGTAATGCTACAACTCCTCTAGGTTGAATGAACTGGTCAGCATGGCTATAGAATGGAAAGCAGCTCTGCAGGTAGGAGCACCATAGGAAGCAACAACAACAATAGTAGTGAGAAGAAATCGACATAGGACAAGGGTAAGAGGAAGATTGTAGAGAACCCAGAGGTTGAGAAAATCTACAAATTCAGAGAAGATTCTCTTGTTGAGAAAGTATCCTTGGAAATAGCGGTGAATAGGTGAAAACATGACAGGAGAGTAGAACAGAGGAAGAGAGATAAGAAAGGGTTGGAGGATGTAGAGAGAAAGTTGCAGGAAACAAATAAGAAGATGAATGAATAGCATAAGCTAAGAAGGAGAGAGAGGGAAGAGAAGAAGAAACAGGACTAGGAAGAAAGACAAGGTGCAATGACAGAGAAAGCTATGCCTATACAAGTTGAGGAGTCAGAGCAGTAAATAATGAAGATGAGGGTGAGTAGGTACAAGTATAGGAACTTGCTTAGTAGATTGAGCAGATGGTTGAAGGACCAGACATGGAGTTGTAACAGGAGAGACAAGATCAATATACCAATCTCATGTCAAGAACATTTGAGGTCACACCTCAGTCTCTGTCACCTCCAAAATCAAATCCAGTCTTGAGAGAACAAGGAGAGGTTGTCCTCCTTCATGATGATCCAGTGAGGGATGTGTACAATCTGTCATTTGGTGAGTCCCAACAAAAGATTGTACAGGCACGAAGAAAGTAGCTCCTAGATGATCACACATCACATGCACATATATAGTAAAGGGTGATTGTGTCAGATGTTAGAAGACATTGAGCTGCCATGGCTGATGCTTCTAAGGCTTATGTAGAAGCCACGGGTTCAACTATCAAATTCTTGTTAGTAGAGAATTATCGGATGGTAAAGGAATTGAAGGAGGCCAGGAAAAGGACATACATTTTGTAGGATCTTCTACGGTAGAGATGAGAAAACATATACTTGGTGAAGTATCAACTCTTAAGACCACCATGCGGAAACTTTATGACATATTTGTCACCGTGCACAAGGTGGTTGTCCAACTATATGTTTTTCAGAAATAGTGCATGACGATTTTTCAAACTCTCAAAGACATACATGATGCTATTACGCATGTGCAGGAATGGACAATGATGTACAAGGGAGCCTTGCTTTACTTGCAGAATATATTGAAGCCACAGGAAGAGCTAGACAAAGCACAGATTCAAATGTTAATTTGGAACTTTGAACAGATCCCTCCACTCATCACTAAAATTGAGGCTTCCTTTTCATGATTTTTCAAGAGTCTGGTTGTCATAGTGAGGACACACAATATCCCTCCAATCGTATCCCTCACTCAAGCCATGAAGAAGAACCAAGTCATATTGGAGGTCGACAAGTACATGGAGCAGTTGATGTGAGAGGCCACCAATGACGACTTGTAGTTGAGCACAGAAAACATGCAGAAGTACATTGGTGGGCCAACCACACTCAAGGAAATACTTCAAGATGAGTTGGGCAAAGGTTCCATAACCATATACCCGGAAGCCATGACAGCAAGAGCCCATTTCTAGAAAGACATCACCAAACAATATGGGGACACAATAGCGTAATACCAAGCTTGGTATCAGTTTCTCAACGAAAACCATCAGGAGGATGTTACCAAGTTGGTCTTTACCCAAGCTTCTGAGTGATGGTGCTTGTCTTGTTAGGCTGACTCTTCTATTTTTTCCCATATGGGTATATGTGGAAACTATATTATTATTTGTAAATATATTGTAAGTGAAATTCCAAATGTCATTAATGGAATGTGAACAATAAATATGTAATGTAAAGAGTTATTTGTAAAGGAATTGAAGAGTCATGAGGTTAGTAAAAGAGTTAAAGGGGAATGTCAAGGGTAACCCCACCCTTTGTTATATATAGAACCTCATAACTCATAGTAGGGGCTTTTGGGAGCCAATATTTTGGCTAGGCATTGCTTAGAGAAGGCTTGGAAAGTAATGTGACGAGACTTGGATTCTCCACAACATAGAACAAGTACATCTCTTTGGAGGAGCAAGAGGTGTTGATTGTAATGTTCCACTATTGGGGCTAGTAGTTGTCAATGGTGTATGTATTGATGGAACTTTCACTTAATAATATAACTAAGCCAACATGTTTTCATGCATATATTTTTATTGTAGTTCGACTATTCTGGTTACTTTAGCAATGTATGTTCTTTAACCTATGCATTTGTGTATGAACTATTTTATATGCAGTTGCATGAATCCTATTGAAGACGTGTTGTTGTGTTAACCCATCACTTTGGATTGTGGACTATTCTGCTTCCATCTTATGATGTCATTCCGCTCGTGTGTTCCTTTCAGGCTGTCTACTATTACAGGCTCTTAAGGGACACACTTTCATTCCCCTCCTTGCGTTAGAACCCCCATGAATCTCACTTGACTCGTTGCAAGTTCATAAACTTGCTTCTGACAAAGTTATCATACTTATCTCTCTGTGTTACCGCAGTCAAGGCACTACTTCACTACCCACTACTGGGACTGCTACTCCAAATGGTCTGAGGTCTAGTTGGGACTTCATACCATGAAGATCCCTTGACATCTTCATGGGTCCAACACCATCAATACATCACTAAACTTTTTTGTTATTTTTAACAACCAATTGGTGGATAGATTGTGGCACCAAGGCATCAAAATTGTAAGAATTTGCAATCAGAGTTCTAAGCCAGCCTTGTAGTGCTTCAGGATGTTAACGCAGTTGGTGAGTGTTTGAGCACATCAATACCAAAAAATGTAACAGGTTGGAGCATGAGTGGTTGTAGACATTCGCCTACAACTATTGCAATCTTAGACTGCTCACTATACAAATGCATCCAATGGATTTAGATCCAATTATATTGGATGATATTCATTTAGAATCTGAATGGATTGTGGACGAGTTACCTATTGATGATTTAATTTGGCTTGATAAGGAGATAAAAGATCCCTTTGGTCTGTATTTTCTCAAATGGAAACACCAAACACACATGCCTCATAGTTGTTATTTTAGCTCGTTGATGTTAGAACTAGTTCCTCGAGGGCTTATTCTAGGCGTCCTCGAGTTGATTCATGAGACATGACATTGCGCATGGAGACACTGTCTATTTTTGGTTTTCTTATTATGTTATTAGTCATGGAGAACTTGCAAGTTGCTACCATATGTGATTTTGTTTATGGAATTATTTTTCAGTTTGCTTTTAAAAGCTTTTAATGCGAATATCAATTGTGTTATGTTATATGATCATATTTTATGAGAAGTTGATATAAATTCTTGTCTAAACCATCACTTTGTAACTTGTATGTCTTGGAAATGTCATTAATTTATCTTTTATGTCGAAAAAAAGAGATATTTTTTAGTTTCTTGCAATTTTGTGATTCATTCTAAATCTGTAAACGATATGTCAATTGAGTATTTGTAAGTAGGAATTGTGCAAAATTGACTATGCCCTGTATTGAAATATTCTTTTATTATTACTAATATTTTTTAAATACCACGTATTAATTTTATATTAAAAATTATATAAATTATGATATCCTTGTTATTATTTTTATTAGAATACAATCATATCTGCTTTAAGTTTTTTTTTATATTAAAAAATATATTTTTTTATATATATATATATATATATATATATATATATATTTTATGGTGTATATATATATACTTTCTTTCTTTATATATCTATATATAAAATTAATATTAAAATATTATCATTATTATAAATATTCAAATAATTTATTTAAGCATCTTATCCAAATAATTTTTAAAATACTTACGATTAACCGTCCAAAATGAAAATATAAAATTTTTATTCTTATTTTTTTAATTTATCTATATTTAATATCCAAATATCTAAATATTATATTTATAAGTGAAAAATACTTTTACCTTATATAATTTATTTTAAAGGAGAAACAAGAAACATGTCAACTCCATTGAACAAGAAGGGAATTACAAATCTCGAATCTCAAGGGTTAACTTGGGTTATACAAACTCCCTCTCAATCCACACCTTTTTTTTCAAAATCACAAAATTTATGGATGGACATCTGCCTGAACCTTCATTCAACGTGCAATTTCATGGTTTTTACATGCTTTGCAAATGTGTTACTAAATTCCATGATCTGAGTACTATTTTATGGAATGATATATGTAACACATGTGTGAGAAGATTATGAAACTTTTGAAACGTTAAAAGTTGCTGAGTAATGGTGTTTCTGGCTGGTGCGCAACCATTGCCGTAAACTTTCGTAACGTACGGAGTCGAACTGTACAAATCTCAGGACTTTTGTATCGTATCACACGTTTGTGAGTGTAGAGTTGGAATTTACGGTTCTAAGTGGGGAGATTGCAATCCAATAGCAGTAATCTGTTTGGGTTTATGGCAAATAATAAACATTGAAAAAAATAATGTTTGTAATAGTTAAAAAGTAAATTATAATTTCGAACATCTATTTTTTTTATTTGAATAAAAAAAAAATATTAAAAAGTATATGGATTCTCTGTACTTGTTTGTCTGCGTCAACAATGGTCAATTTCTTTAATTATGGTTAATCTAGTCAACCCACTTAAAATATTAATGCAACTCTTTTGTAAGATTAATGTAACATCAACCATTATCAATCATAGTTGATAATGGTTAACTATGGTCAATATCAATATAACAATGTATCAATGGTAAATATTAATGTAATACTAATACATTGTTACATTAATGCTTCACTATGGTCAACTTCACTCAACCATCTTCAATCTTGTCAACTATGATCAAACTCATCAACCCTCTTCAACAATGGTCAACAAATCAACCCCCCACACCTGAGTTGTCAACGAACACAACCACATTAGTAAATGTGTTTGATATACCTTGATTGGTGGTGTTTTCTGCCTTTTTAACACAACCACATTAGTAAATGTGGTTGATATACCTTGATTGGTGGAATTTTCCACCTTTTATACGCGAATCAACAGATGAAAACAACATGCATTGACATATATCAATGAATTTTACTAATGTGGCTATGGTAATTATCCATAATTTATTGTCAAAAATTAATTGAATGTCATTTTTTGGTTTAGTTTCAGATTCACTTATATGTAAACGTACATCATTGTAGAAGAATTGAGATAGGTATTTCCTTGTCCAACTCCATTTTTTAATATATTTTTGTAGCATTATATGTATCCTATTAAATGCAAGATAAATATGTATATGACAAATTTATTAACCCGGTGAGAATTTTTCAACGAAAAGGATTAATATAAAATTTCTAATATTTTTTTGTGCATCCATTGAATAACTAGTTTTTAATCCAAAAAATTGTAATCAGTCTAGTTTGAATATTATCTTTAAAGTCATCAATTCATAGAAGCCATTACTTTATTAACTAACTCCACTTTAAAATAAATACGATGATTTGAAGATAAGTATAGAATGTCCCTTGAACCTCTTTTACAAGGGTTTCCCTATGACACATTATTGAAAGCAAGTGGAATATCCTTACATATACTCACTTCACATTACACATGATAGAGAGATTTTTCCCATGGGTAGGAATCTAAAATATTCAAAAACTTAGCAACACAAAAAATTGTTTTGTAGTGGTCAAACAAGAAGCCACATTCCCCAAACTATATTAACATGTTCTTTGATCTTATATGTATACTTTCTATTACATGGGGAACTAGAGGCCTCTTTAATGCTTCCTCCTTCCCAAAGATTCCCAATACCAACTAATCCGTCTACCTCATTTCGTGCCTTTTTGGAGTATGTGTATTCTTGCATGAGTTTAACTATAACTTCTTCTACATAGAGATATTGACAACAAAAGCCTTGTTACATAATCTTTTCTAAAGGGGATCCAACATGGGAGTAGTGGTGTGAGCTCAACCACATAAAGACCTTGTTTTTTCGGTTCGCCATTTAATTTTCATATCATTTTCCACCACCATATCTTTTGGATTTCTTTTCCTTCTTTGCTAGTGCTTTGTATCCAATTCTAGCAACATATTATCTATTTGCATACAACTTCTAGATAAACATATATTTTCCTTCCTTAACCCTAACGATGTTTCCTATTAAGAGATCTATGTATATTTTCCAATTATTTTTCATACTCTACCACCAAATCAATCTCCTTTCATAATGATCATTGTGTGTGTCAAACAATAGACCTTTCCTATTTTACAACCCGTCTTAGAATAAAAAGACCTTTATTCCTTAACCCTTGAATCATTTCACATAGATTTGCTCACTATCAAGGGACCAAGCCTAGTTTGCACCTTATCACCATTTCCAATTTGTGAAATCAACTAGATGAAAAGTATAGATAAAAACCTTCTAAATTATTGTGGCAATATTTTGTACTAAATGGGACTTCTAATCCAAACTTCTGCTGAGTTATGGACTATATATGTATCTCTTATTACTTGAACACACTACCTATTCCTTAAATTAACCTAAAATAAAAAATTCTAACAAAAATCTTTGAAAATAGAAAGAGATTTTTGGGGCACTACCCTCTAGTGGTTTTTGGTGGTCTTTGTTTTTTTTGAAGGCTAATACTAATTGTCATTTTTATTTTCCTGTAGACCATATAAGCATTGAGTAAAACTTCCTAATGGTTTGAAAACCACCCTTTAGAACTTCTCAAAGTAATATTGTGTGAAGTGGAATTATAATACCAATGGTGACCCCTCATTTTTTAGGTTGGTATGTCATTTTTCTATGCCCATGTATATATGCATATATATCTCTTTTGGGGCCTATGTGTCTATTCTTATTGTTTTTAGGAAATATTGTCCATGTGATTAAGGTAAGAGTGCTTGTGTGGTAAATTCTGATCAAGCTGAGTGATGTAATATGTAAACGTACTCATGTTAATAAAATACACCAACTGTTAGACATGAGAGTTGGGGGGATAGGAATCCATTAGAGGTAAGGGTGTGGCACATAACCATGGCATGATTCCTAAGTTAGGAAAATAATAAAATATCAAAAATTCACTTTGTAAATGTAAACCAAAGTTGTGAGGACATGGTGTTAGCGTTAGTCATAATTTCATATTATAGCCTAAGTATAAAATGTGAAGAGACGAATGGTCAACCTTGGTTTACAAGCGGTTGGGGTGAGTTCCTAATGTAACACATAGTGAAAAACAATATGAATAATTAATACTTGTCTCTCTGTCATTCCTAGGTAGGATTTTATTTCCAATTCTCCTTCAGTAACCTTTTGTAAGGCTAGATACCATCGAGGGAATTGGTTGGGTAGGATTGTCCATTATGAAGACTAAGGGGTTCTTGTGACACCTAAAGGTTACATGGAAGACTCTTGAGGGAAGATGGAACTCCTAGAGCTACAATTCTCTAATACTTCTCGAATAACACGTCCTAAAATCCTGCAAAGGGTGGTAACAGAGACTAAAACACTATAGAAGTAGAGAAAGAGGCACATTACCTTATGTTATGTAGGTTTAGCTATGTGAAATGGTATTTAGGGAGGCTATCGACACCTAATATTAGTACTTTTTAGGTTTACAAAATATAATCACAATTACTCTAGATGACTCCTTTCCCTATTAGATTCATAACTCTAGCTTGTGGGTGATCCACTTATAAGATATTTAGTGCAATGATGTATATGGAAAGTGGATTGTCTAAGGCCTTTAACTAGCTAGAGGACAATTGCAAAACATAGTGTTGTTTTATTTCAAATCCTATTCATTATGTCTTCTTTTGTAAGTTAATTATTTCTATGGAGCTTATGAATATGTTGCACTTATCTTTTGTTCCTAATTCATCGTACATGGTATTTCATAATGTTTATGATTTAGCGTATATATAATATGCAATACATAATAATTTACAATGGTTCCATTTATATAGTGAATGGCATGGTAAATTTTAGGGGCGAATTTTAGCCCAAGGGAAAAATTTAAGGGGTCTTTTATTTTAGAGGGGTGAAATTTTTATAAAACACCCATTTCATATATTTAGCCCAAATTTTATTTTAAAAATAATTATTTTTCTCATTTTATCCCAAAAATGGAGTGGATAAACTATGAAAAGACTCATTTGGCCTCATTCCCCTGGTTGGGAGGTTATATTCCATTACAATCGCTTGATTTTCTACTTTGCGATGTTAAATTCATTTGCAATTGACAATTTTCTGGTTTGGGCTGTGGTATGGGAGGTTGTATTTGGTCCCAATAAATAAAAATATAAATAAACTAGAGGTATGGTAAATAAATAAAACCTCTTTTTTATATTTAGTCCACAACCCTCTTTCTATTTAAGAAGGCTCAAAAAAGAGGTTTTATTTACATGAATCCTATGGGCCAAATACCATATTTATAAAATAGGTATGGTAAATTGATAAAAATATAAATAAATGAGAAGTATGGTAAATGAATAAAACATTTTTTCATATTTACTCCATAAGTCACCTTATATTTACACGCAAGGGTGTAAATAAATAAAAATATAAATAAAGTGGAGGTATGGTAAATAAATAAAAATATAAATAAACTAGATGGACGGTAAATAAATAAAACCTCTTTTTATATTTAGTCCATAACCCTCTTTCTATTTAAGAAACCTAAAAAAAACAGGTTTTATTTAAGTGAATACTATGGGCAAAATAGCATATAAAAGAGGTATTGTAGATTAATAAAAATATAAATAAACATAAGGTATGGTAAATAAATAAAACATTTTTTTTGTATTTACTCCAGAAGTCACCTTATATTTATGAACATTAAAAAAATCCGTTATATTTAGGTGAAGCCTATGGACCAAATACCATGAGCCAAATTATTATTAATACCATGCAAAAAAACATTATTAACGCTAATATTAGTATTAATAAAAATAAATATGACACATGGTATTAACCCATAGTATTTACGTGGAATTTAGCCTATTTAAATGGGGCAATTAGCCTATTTACACACAATTGAACATATACAATTGAACATATGCATATGTTCAAAGATGGACCACCTAATTATATAATTTGGGGCAATTAGCCTATTTACACACAATTGAACATATACAATTGAACATATGCATATGTTCAACAGATGGACCACCTAATTATATAATTGATGGGAAGTTGATGAGGTCAATGGGCACAAGATTCTTGGGTATAATCGATGGGCTAGTTACATCGCCGACTAACCTATCAAGTCAATTTCATGGGAAAATATAATGTTATGAATAAATTGAGTAAAATTTTGATATGAGATGATAAGAGGGAAATTGTGTTCTCTAAAGTGCCCAATACTCTTCATAAGGCGTAGATGGTGCAGGGTACTTTACAAGGTGGTATTGAGAACTAGTTGCAATATTTGGGCTTGCATGGGATAAAGGTCTAGCATAAAGAAAGAATTATTATTATGTATATAAATTGTTTGTCATAATTCCCAAGAGAAAAATTATAGAAAACACTTCAAAAAAATTGGGCATATATATTTAGGAGTTAAATTCTCAAAATTTTGGTGAATTTAAAATGTGCAAGTGTACAAAATTGGCCAAGTTTACAAGGTGGTATTGAGAACTACTTGCAATATTTGGGCTTGCATGGGATAAAGGTCTAGCATAAAGAAAGAATTATTATTATGTATATAAATTGTTTTCATAATTCCCAAAGAGAAAAATTAGGGAAAACACTTCAAAAAAATTGGGCATATATATTTAAGAGTTAAATTCTCAAAATTTTGGTGAATTTAAAATGTGCAAGTGTACAAAATTGGCCAAGTTTCAAAATTGCAGTCTAAACCACAAACAACCACATGAAAAATATGGTTAATTAAATCAAATATTTAGTTTATTTTCACATTATAATGGCTAGTTTGAATTAAAGTCATTGATTCAACCATCATTTGACTAACCAAGTCCAATCATTTGTACAATCGATTGGCATATTGTATCAATAAATTTGACCTAATGGTTTGTTAAGGTGATTGTGTAATGAGATAACACATTTCATTGGTTGATCCAACATACTCATGAACTATGTTAAATTTTTGCAACCTTAACTTTGTAGTTGACTAGGTTGACTATGTACATTATATCAGTTTATTCAATTACATGGTCATCTAACTTAACTACTTTGTCATATTTTATATGCATCTAACTCGAAAATTTTTGTTGGTTTACCTCACCTAATCATCAACCAAGTATACTATTTAGTCGAAATTCCATTGTAGTTATATGGATTAACTATGTATCTCACTAGTCCATTCCTTTTCTTGTTCAAGAAGATGGTCACTTGAATTGACAAGTTAGCTGACTGAAATATTTCATTAGGCAAATTGGCATAATCTTTAACTAACTTAACCATTTGGTTGACTCATAATTTTAGTCAACCAACATATACATTGGTCAATCCAACTCAATCGTGGACCAAATTTATTTTGTATTCAATAGGTCTTTGCAGTCAACCAACAGACTTCATTGGTGATTGTCTAGTTTGGTTGATAACCTAAACCTTATGACTAATCAATTAAAATATTCTAAAAATATAGGTTTGGGTGAGTTTTTTCAACCAAGAACATGCCTTAGGGTTTAGAAGTTGGACTAGTGCATCAAATACTATATTAGTAGAAAAAATAATGGTTTTTTCTCTAAGGTTTCTTAAATTTTCTCGCTCATCAAATTCTAGGGAAAATTTCAGTCCTTAAATAATGCTTTTAGAAATTAAACATATGTTCTAATATATATATGCTCCTATTTACTTCATGTAAAGGAGATGAGAAATAAACTTCTAACAAGATATTGCAAGTGAAAAATAGAGTCAATGTGAGGGAATTACACCTAAAATAATCAAGAGGAAAAAGTACACACCAATCTAGCTTTGGGAGAAATAACTGCTTATATAGAAGTTGGACTCGAACACATAACTAGTTGGTGTAGATATATTAGATGTTAGAATTATCCATGGAATTTGAATTGGACTTTGGAAATTCTAATTCTTCGTTAATTGGCCACATAATTTCTAGTTAAATTGAGGAAAAAATGGGGTAGACTATCAAAAATTCAAAATACCATAGCTTTTAGCTTATAACATATACCTGGGAAAAGAAAAAAACTATTCAAAAATTAATGAAGAGTAAAATTTGATTTTTCACTTAGAATTTTTATTGAGTTGTATGCTATATTAGGAAATTGAGAGAGGGCCTTGGGTGGCCTATAGGGAGAAATAATGTCCATGGTATGGAAAAAGTACATTATTCTATTTAAATAATAATTTAGTTACTTTCTAACATAATTTTTATGTGTGTTGTAGAGAAAATGTATAGATATATAAACAAATCATTTATGTATAAAAAATAATTGAAATGAGGACTAGTATATGGTATACACTCAAGTATATTATAGCTAGGAAGAGACAAATGTTAAAGAAATGAGTCTTGACGATGATGATATAGACTGAAATAGACATGCATGAAATAGAGCAGAGAACCAAGGTTTGGCTGAAACAATGAGAAATTTGAAGATGTAGGTACTCTACTGCTAATATGACTATGAGAGTGATTTGAGCTTAAGTAGAGAAAAATCTTATCAACACTCAGATTTCACAATGTCCAAATCATATCATTCAAAATGTAAACCACAATTCTAAGTCCAAGCGCAATATCTAGAGCATATCATAGAAGAGTGGTTTCCAAGGATTCAAGGAAATCAAGGATTACAAATAGGCATCAATCTCACTCCATAAGGAAGTCAATGGGAAGAGTATGCACATTCACTAACTTTGGTAGTTTACAAGGTCCAACTACACACCAAAGGAGGATTTCTCAGGAATATGACTTACAATTGGATCTCAAAAGAATCAAGCCTTCCACATTTATTAGAGACCATAATGTGAGTAAGGAGGAAAAATCCTATATGTTAGGGATGAGAAAACATATTAAATTACATAATTGCTCATAGAATTTGTAAGATACAAAAACCATATATCACTTGAATGGTAATACATCAATGTGGTGGGACCATTTCAAGTAGGCCAAGAACATGTATTATAAGATGATAACTTGAGAGTGAGTTGAGAATTGCTTTCAAATGAAGTATATTTCATATCACTATTATGATAGAAGGACATGATAGTTATTTGAACTCAATCTTGGAAATCTGATAATGGAGAAATATGAGAGGAAATTCCTTGAGTTGTTGAAGTATGTTAACATTATTGAAGATGTGAAAGTCAATATATATAGGTTCTCTAGTTATTTTCATCCATAGTATAGTGGTAATATAATTCTTGATATGTCAAATTCCATGGATGATGTAATAAGGAAATCTAAATATCTGTATGAACAATGAAAAACTAAGCCAACATTCCAAAAGGCTTGGGAGGAGAAAAATAAACTAGAATGGAGGAAAATAGAAAGGGTGTAAGCCCTTATTTTTATTAACATCACTTGGACAAATTAGAAAGGATGGCACATAGGCTAGTGAGCTAAATATTAGAAAAATTCCAAGATACCCACCTATTATATGTTATGTTGTGAGAGAGGTCATTAAGTAATTCCATCCAAAGCATTCCAAAATGAGAATTGTTCTCAATATTTAAGTAGCATATGGTAGAGGACATGGGAGGGATCATGCCCAGAATATATGAAACATTGGAAAATAGTAAAGGTAATCAGCAAGTCCACATGATGGAAGTGGAAGTTAAGATTATTCACCAACTCATGATAATTTTAATTGATCCTAGAGAGAGCCATAACTATATTGAACCAAATGTTGTTATTTTACTTGAAGAAGACCGAGCATGGAAGGAATTAGTTGGTTCATCTTGTGACATGAGCAAAGTAGAGTATTAATGAACTAGCGAAAGACTTCCCAATAGGACCATGAATGTTGTAAATACCAAGGAAGATATGGATATCATTCCTTTGGTGCCATAGGATTTCCTCATAGGTATGGATTGTTTGGAAAATAATCGTACTATCTCATATTGTTGTAATAAGAAATTAATTTGTGTTGATGAAGAAGGGAAATAAAGGAAGCTATATGGAATTCCAAGAAATATTTCCATACAGGAAAATAAACACTGCAAAATGAATGGAACTTTCATAAAGTGAGGTGAAACTTATGTAGCTCATATGGAAGAGGAGAACAATGATAATGCACCCAAATCTGTGCATTACCTAATGCTAGAAGAGGATGATTATGTTTTTAGTGATACTCAAGAATTTCCACTTAGAAGGAATGCCAATTTCTTAATTTCTTTGATGCATGGACCTACGCTAGTTTCGAAGACACCCTAAAGAATGAAAAAACAAAATCTTAAAAGAGTTACAAATGGAACTTGATGAGGTTATAAAGAAAGGGTGCATATTCCCAAGTATGACACCTTCTAGTGCCTCAATGTTGTCTGTTAAGACTATTGATAGAAACAAAAAAATTATCACCAAAGACATGATATTCGGGGTGGGGGGAAGTAAATATAATGTGTACCAAGGGATTTTTTATACCTTAGTAAAAAATGGGGAGAGTTTTAGTATCCTTCATCATTAGGAAGACTAAGATATGACAAAGATATTCCACACTAAGATACATCTAGAGAAGACCATGATCAATGGCCGATTGAACTC
The DNA here is from genome assembly GCA_031772625.1 of Pinus tabuliformis. Lineage (NCBI taxonomy): Eukaryota > Viridiplantae > Streptophyta > Pinopsida > Pinales > Pinaceae > Pinus > Pinus tabuliformis. The sequence goes on from CM062816.1 coordinate 1,434,769,948, forward strand.
AAGTTCATAGGCTAACCTTATAACAACAAATTTTGTCAACAAGTTTCAATTGTAAGTTCAAGATAATCAAATCCCATATCCATTTGGATGCATAATCAAGGATGCTAAAAAAAATGTAATAAAAAATGTACAATAAATTTTTGTATCAATGTTTATTCTATTGATTTTATGTGGATTTTTGCTTTGGAGTCTCTAAATGTATATGCATAATGCAATCTTCATGGAGAAAGGAAAATAATACTACCTTATCAAGGATGGTAAATAATTCATCCTCAATGCAAACACAAAAAATTATAAAGTTTAATTTTTAAGTTTCCCCAAGCCAAGAAAATGATTAATTGTAGAAATAAGTATGTTTTACTAATTTTAAGAACATAAGAAAATGATTAATTGTAGAAATAAGTATGTTTTACTAATTTTAAGAACATAAGCCATGAAGGAAAAGGAATCCATTAATGGGTGTAATAATAAACATAAAGAACAACTCTAAGGACTACTACAGACATAAAATTTAGTGTTAGAAGGGCATCGAAGAGGTATGTAGAGCACAAGATATAATTATTGCTAAAATATTCATTTTCAAACATTGTGTTGTACACATTGTTCATTCTTGAAGTGGGTGAAGTGAATCATTAGTTGCAAGAGGTGTTGGAGCAGATAGTGATTCAACTATGTATCTCATCTCATGGGTCATCCATCATTTACCAAAGAGGGATGGAAAATTATGAAATTTCATCTATTATAGTGTTAAACAAGACTACAGTAAAGAATAGATGTCCCCTGCCTCCTTACCTAGGATAGATAATCCATTTGCATAATTGAAGCAACTAGAATACTTCACCAAGCTAGAGTTAAAATCAAGGTACCACTATGTACATGGCATGGAAGAATACACTTGAAACACAGATTTAAAAAATAAATAAGGTTTGTATAAGTGGTTAGTCATGTCATTTGGTATACACAATGCACTAAATACATTTATGAGACTAATGAATGATATATTATGCCATTATCTTGATTAATTTTTTATGTTTTACACTGATGGTATATTGGTTTACAATGCTACTAAGGAGGAGCACATCTCACACTTCATGTAGGTGCTAGAGACATTGAAAAAGAACAAGATTCTGGAAAATCTAAAAAAATGTGAGTTTGTGATGGAAACATTGATGTATTAATACTATGTGTTTGGTGAGGGGATAGTAAAATAGGCTCTACAAATACGGAGTCCATAAAAAAGTGGTTGATTCCTATATGTATTTTTGTAGTGAGCAGTTTTGTTGGAGTAGCACAATATATAAGGAAATTTATAGCTGCATTTTTAGTAGAGCTACACCACTCCATGCTATAATGGTAAGTGGAAGAGTATATATAGATGGAATGTTCAACAGAGGGACTTTGAATAATTGACATAAAGAATTAATAAAGCACCAATTCTTGGATTACAAACTTGTAGCATCCCATCGAAGTGTAGACAAATGTAGTTAGTAGTGTTATGGGGGTGGTCTTGATGGAAGGAGGAAGGCATGTGTGCAACCATTCTAAAGTGATTCACAAGCAAGTTCTCATCTATACCTACAACACGGAGACATTTTCCCTTGTATAATTTTTGAAAGGTGAAAAAATTACCTGATGAGAAAGGAGACTAAAATCAACACATATCATTAACCACTACAATAATTATAGACCAAGTGTAAGTTATAAAAAGATAGAAATTACAAGTCGGTCAGGTTCTTATAGTGGTTTGATTTAGTGATTAGGTATAACAAAGGTGGTGAAAAAAGTGGGATGAAATTCTAATAAGACGACCCCCATCAATAGTTATAGATTTTGGAGCTCTTATGCACATAGATCCTTTCATCCATGCTGCATAGAGAGAGAAATATAGAGAGGATAGGGGCTTCAATGAGATGTTTTAGAAATTACAAAGATTTTTTTTATAGATAATTGAGATAGCACAATTGAATATCATCTCTAGAATGGGTTACTCTACAAGTTGGACAAGTTATGGGTTCATAAATGTGGGAGATTACAACAAAATACAAAGGATTACACCTAAAAGGTTACACGTAATTTTGTCATAAGAAAGGAATTAGAAAACTTACAAAGGTATGTGTATTACTATTGATTGTAAGAAGATGTTACAAGGTTCATTATGGGATGTATGATTTATTGTATCAAAGAATCTAGTAATAGGAAATGGGGTCTATATCAATTTTTTACTATACTGGCTCATCCTTTGGAAAGAACTTCCATGGTTTCTGTGGGAGGATTATCAACAATATGAAGGGATATGACTATTTTCTCATGGTAGTGGATAGGTTAAAAAATATGTGCATTCTCATGCCTTATTAAAGGAACATTGAAATGAAACAAGAAACACATTTTTATTGAATAGGTGTGGGTGTAGTTTGGAATACCGATGATAATTGTTTTGGATAGGGACACATGATTTCTCTGTGAATTTTGGATTACTTTGTGGGAAAATATGGACATAATGGTCAAAAAGACTTTGATTCATGGTTTGAGGGGTTATAATGAGAAGCATATGAATATATTGGATGAAAAAATAGCATATACACATTAGTTCACACTTCTAATATTATGTTCCCATTGCAAACTTCTTTTAGATATTTTCCCTCGACACCTTTTGATATTGCATATGGGAAGGAAAGCAAAGTGTGGGATGATCTCACATGGAACAATTTAAGAATAGAAAAAGTTATTGAGAAAATTAGGAAAATACATTTCCAAGTACATTAGATCTTCAAGATGGGTAGGAAAGATAAAATTCTTGGCATTTCCAACACATTACAAATAAATCACTTTAACTAGAAGACATATTGTGGTTTCAGTTGAACAATGATAGGTTGTAGGGTTTTTCTATCAAAACCAGGGCTTTGTGATATGATGACTTGAAGACAATAGAAAAAGTTGGAGATAATTCCTATCAACATACACTACCCGCAAACATATGCATTTTCTGAGTGGCAAATGTTGAAAATTTCAAATTATATGAGATTTCTGTATTGGATCAAGAAGAGGAGTAGGTTATACATTTGATAGAGGACTTATGACTAGATGATCCAATAAAGTTGAAAAATAATTTAATTTTATATAACACATATATAACTACAAGAGCGGGGCAACATGACCTTTGGTATATTGCCTTGAAAGGACAACATCTAGGAAAGGCCAATTGGTACTATAGGGAGAAGATATATGGAAATTTCCCTCACCTTATTCAATAAAGATTTTGGGGCTTAAAATACTTAAAAAATGGGGATATATGATCTAGATTGGACTACTATATATTTTTTCATTTTTTATTGATGCTTTCAGGGTGTAAAAGTATGAGATATCAACTTACAAGAGTAGTTCTAGTGATAAGAACTAGTTGGGAGAATTGGGTTTGAAACCTTATGGGGCCATTTTCAGGAATTAATTGAAATTTTATAGTTTTAAGAATTTCATAACTATGCATAAAACCAAATGATGTTATGCTACATTTAGAGACCTTTCCAACAATGAATGAAATACATCAATCACGATTAATATGAAAAAGTTTTCCTCCTAGAAGTTCACTTACCATGATTAACCAACATAGTTCAAGAGAATTCCATGTTGGTCCCAATTACTCATGGAAAATTAGTTATCCAAGTGAATACTATGAAGAAAATTATAGAAGGTTCAAATTTGTAACTCTAGATAAGACAAGAAGGAAGCAAACTTGATCGTTGTTACATGTCATTTTGTCACCATTAGGCACATGATTGCTAATCCAGACCTCCCACTATCTGATGAAGTGTTCCAAGCAATCCCATACAATGTTGGAAGCAAAAAAATCCCAAAGATAACAAGAATAATATTACATTGCTTAAACAATTATTTTCAACCATTTGCAGACTTTTACTAGTCATTATCTGCACAAGTGTAGTTATTATCATTGTGGCTTGTGAAATCCTACACTTTGTTCTCCATTGAAAGGTGAAACAACCTCTTAATGTAGGTAAAAATAAGAAACAATTTCTAGGAGCTTTATTGGAGGAATATTTCCCAGCTAAAGGCCTTGAGCTCCTATGTACTTGAGCCTCACCCTTTGACTTATGGATCAAAATATCTCTCTTTGTGGAACCCTAATCCTGCCCTTTATGGATCTCATCCCTTGACAAGAGGATCTAAAATATTGTCCTCTTGGCCTATAAATTTAACAAAAACCAGAGGGTAAAGGAGGAATTTTTGGAATGTAAAATTATGTTGTTGAATTGAGGATGGAATCTTGTGACTTAAGGGAGGATTGGAGACTATTGGGAGGAGGTTTCTAACATCAAAGCTAAGTTTGGATCTCTTATTCTTATTCAAGATTGATACAAGCAGTTATTTTTTTCCTGTTTTCACGTGTTATGATGCTCATTACAAAGGCCATTGATCTTTTTCATAGTTTATGATTGAGTATGAGATTATTGCTATGATATATGCTATGTTGCAATTTCCATTTACGTTGTGTTTCAGTATTTATCTATGTTATGCTTTTATTCCTTGCTTGGTTTTGCTCATGAAAATATTATTTTGAAATAGCAAAGAAAGGTTTTTGAAAGAATCAAAGGAAATCTATAATGATTTTGTAGAAAGGTAAGAAGAATTGCACATTTTATATGTCATGCTTCAGTTATAGACGAAGGAAAGTTTATAGTTATTTGTTTGTTTGTTTCTAGATTTGTCTTTGAATCTCGGGAGATCGTTCTTGTCCACAAGAATTATTTGTCCACCCTAAGAAACCCTAGCTATATATTGGACTATGGTATGACTATAACACTATGAGAAAAATGGGTTCAAGTCATTTTAATTTTAGTTTGTTCCATAGTAGAACACAAGGACTTGCGAGTGGGAGTGCGAGAGCACAACAAAGGGGCTCTACTCTCTGTAGTAGCCTATGAGGACACAAGTATTTGGTAACCAAATGGAGAATGTTTCTCCTTTTTACTTGTATTATTTTCATTCTAAAGAAAAGGAGAGTAGAGAAGGGTGACCTTACTGGTAGAATTTTTCATATTGTGTTCATTATGGGTTGTGTTAGGTGTGTAGTTGTATTATATTCCTGATTCAAAAGTCTTATTTCAACTATGGTGGGATCTCAATGCATGGTGAAGGGGTGTGGGGGGTGTGGGATTTCCATCCCACTACTATTTCCAGGTGGTCCAAGGCAGGGAAACAACACCATTTCAATCCCCATTTGGTGGGGTTTTGGGTGCAGTGCCCCTCAAGAGAAAAATTTCGTTATAGAATATTGTAATTTCATAGTCAATATGAGTTGCTCATTAGGAAGAGTATTTCATGGTAGGAGTTATGTTAATTTATAGTTTTTTTTCCCTAGAAGGTAACCCTTGGTGCATATGGGGGAATTGTAATTCAACTATGTATTATTCTGTGAGAAAAAGAGAAGAGACTATGTGAGAGCCAAAATGGAGTTACAACAGATGTGTTGTAGGTTGGATCCCTTTAGTTTGTTGGATAATATGAATGGAAGAGGTGGCTATTTATTCATGGACATAGACTAAATTGGATGAACCATGTATATATGTGTATGTTTTGTTTTATTCTTTTCTTTGTTTGCATCTCTGTAATATTTTAGGTGTTTTGTTTCTCTATTATTTAATTTCCAACAACTAATACCAGATTCGTAGGTATATTTGACTAATAAACTCGTAGGAAATAAGGATTTCTAGTTTGAGTTGGAGTAATGGCGGAAGATAGTAGGTTTAATGTCTAGAAATTCAATGGCGACAATTACCAACTATGGAAGATACAAATGGATAACTATTGTTATGAAAGATATCTCTATCAACCATTGAGTGGAAAAACAAAGAATCCAAGGAGTATGACAGATGAAGAATAGGACATTCTCGATAGAAAGACACTAGGAAAAATACGACTATGCCTCATAGTGTTAGTGGCCTTCAACATTTCAAAAAAAATCACAACGGAAGATCTAATGAAGGAATTAGCCGAACTATATAAAAGACCCTCGGCCTCAAACAAGGTATTAAATATCAAGAATTTATTTAATATGAAGATGTTAAAGGTTGGATCTATTGTTGGTCATTGAAATGAATTTAATGTAAATACCAATGAGTTGTGTTTTGTAGGGGTAAATTTTGACGATGAATTTAGGGCTCTGTTGAAAGTTAGGATGGATTAATCCTATCTATCAATAATTATATCTCTAGTTCTAGTACTTTAAATTTTTATGATGTTTTTGGTGCTATCCTTAGCAAGGAAATGCAACAGAAAAACTCGGGTGAGACATTGGGTAATGATTTTATTATATATACTAGGGGAAGAAAAGTAGAGAGCAGAAAGAGCCTAGGATATCACAGTATGTCAAGGAAAGGAAGATCCAAATCCAGATCAAGGATAGTGTGTTGGAAATGTGGGAAGAAAGGACACCTGAAGAAAGACTGTAAATCTCAGAAGGGAAAAGAAGGAGACGAACAATAAAGAACAATCAAAAAGTAAATGTAATAGATGATGTGTTGTAATATCCTTTGCGTCTTTCATTATAAAATATTATTAATGCATGGGTGGTAAATTCAGGGGACTCATTCCACGTGACACCCCATAGGAAACTTTTTGATGACTATGTTCAAAGATATTTTGGACAAGTTCATCTAGGTGACAATTAACCTTGTAAAATTATTGGAATGGGTAAGATACTCATGAAACAACATAATGGAAACCAATGGCCACTAAAGGAGGTAAGACATTTTCGAGACCTAAATAAAAATCTAATTTCAACAGGGCAGTTAAGAAGTGAAGGTTATGTAACAACATTTACAAACAAAACCTAGAATGTCACTAAAGGAGCGCTGGTAATAGCAAAAGTAGAGAAGGTTGATACATTTTACTTAGGAAATGATATTTATGATTCTTCTAATCCTTTAACCTCCACAAGAGAAAATATGACATTGTGGCATCATAGGCTTGGGAACATGACTGAGAAGGGGATGCATATCCTTCACTTAAGAAGTTTGTTTCCATCTTTGAACCATGTTGATTTGGATTTTGTGAGAATTTCTTTTATGGAAAATAGAAGGGAGTCAAATTTCTTAGAGTTGGGAATGAAAAAAAGAGTGAAAAAATAGAGCTTGTTCATATAGATGTATGGGGACTGGCTCATGTATCATCTCTCGGTGGTTCGCAATATTATGTTACTTTTATGATAATGCAACTAACAAAACTTGAATTTATTGTATTCGAAAAAAATTTGATGTCTTTGATACTTTTAAGAAATGGAAAGATTTTGTTGATAATGAGACGAGAAGGAAGTTGAATTTTCTTAGATAACATAATGAAGGTGAATATTGTAACAAAGAGTTTGATTTTTATTGTTCAAACCATTGAGAGTAAAAATAAGATAATTCTAGGAACACCACAAGAAAATGGTGTGTTAGAAAGGATCAACATGAATACCTTGGATTGTGCAAGGTGTATGAGATTGCATGCGGGATTACCATTTTAACTTTGGGTTGATGTTGTACATACTAATGTTTACCTATTAAACATAGGCCCTTCAAGTTACTTGGATGGTAGTATTTCAGGGGAGACATGGAAAGGTAAGAGGATAAAATATTCATTTATAAACACTTTTAGTTGTGAAGCATTTGTCCACATTAATAAAGAAAACAGAGCTAAGCTTGAGGCAAAAAAAAAGTTACCTTCACTGGATATGGTGTTAATAAATTTTTCTATTTCTTATATGATTATAAAAACTATAAAATCATTAGGAGTAGAGATGTGATATTCAATGAAAGGGTCTTCTACAAAGATTAGTCAGAGGGAAAGAAATAGAGGAAGGAAATCATATAATACCCAAAGTTTGGTGAGATCATAAAAAAGAAAAATCAAAGATGCTAGAAAATCATAATGAATAATAACAACATCAACAATAAAGAAAAAAAAAACACCTCAAACTCCTGCAAGTGTTGTTAGAAGATCTACTAAGTTAAGTAGATGCCCTAAATGATACTCTGTTTCATTATATTATGTATTGTGGACTCATTCTCGTGAACCAAAAGGATATGAATAAGCAATGTAGGTTGAAACAAAACATAAGTGGGAGAAATCCATGAAAGAAGATATGGACTCTTTCGTATATAAATAGATTTGGGACTTAGTCAGGTTGCATGTATGTAAAACAAAATTATGGAATAAATGGGTTGACAGGCTAAAGGAAGAATATGGTGGTAATAATAGGTACAAGGCTAGAATTTTTATGAAGGGATTTGTAGAAAATAAAGGTATAAAATTTGATGAAAAACATTCCCCTATTGTTAAAATGACTTCAATTATAACTATTTTAACTCTAGTGGCAACAAAATATTTTCATCTTGAAGAATTATATGTAAATACAACCTTTCTCCATGGGGATTTGGTGGAAGAGATTTATATGAAAAAATCACAATGATATGAGATCAAAGGGATGGATAAATTAGAATGCAAGTTGAAGAAAATATTTTATGGCTTAAAACAAGATCCAAGGTAGTAGTATCTAAAATTTGACATGTTTATATCTGAACAAGGTTATACTAGATGTCATTGTAACCATTATGTTTATCTTAATAAAGAGAATGATGGAAGTTATATTATATTTCTATTATAAATAGATGGAATGATTCTTGCAGGATTTAATGTGTAGGAAATAAATGTGCTCAAAAGAAATTTGGCTAATTCATTTGCAATGAAGGATTTGGTTGTTGCATAACTAATCCTTAGTATGATGAGAATAACTAGAGACATGAAAAATTACAAATTACCAATGTCCCAGAGTGAGTACATAGAAAATGTGTTGGAATTCAAAACCAATTAGTACACCTTTCTCTATCCATTTCATACTAGGTAAGGAGATGTGTCCCAAGACTCAGGTAGAGATAGATTATATGTATAAAGTTCCATATCCATTAGCTACTAAAAGCTTAGTGTATGAAATGTTGAGCACAAGGCCTGATATTGCACATGTAATGGCAGTGGTGAGAAGGTAAATGAACAATCTAGGAAAAGAGAATTGAGTAGAAGTCAAGTGAATTTAGAGGTATTTGAGAGCTACCACTAATAAAACATTATGTTTTGGAGGTGATAGAGATAATAGAAGCACCATAGGGTATTTGTTTAATGTAGATGGAAAAATAGTCAATTAGGTTTCTAAAATGCAATGAATTGTTACAATTCCAACAAAGAAAGGGGAGTATGTTGCTTTTACAGAGGATAGTAATGAAATGATTTAGTTATAGAGGTTTAGGAATGGATTGACCTGGAGGCAGGAGCTTAGAAAGTTATAAAGTGAGAAGAAGCGTGGCATTCATCTTATAAAGAACTTAACATTTCATTCTAAGACTAGACATATATAGCTTAGGCACCATTTCATACGGTTAGTTTTTGAAGATTGATAGGTCAAGCTGGAAAGGATACACAATGACTAGAATCTTACAGATATGTTAACAAATGTGGTAACCAACACGAAACTTAGTTGCAACTCAGTTTCATTTAGTCTTCAAGTATAATGTTAAATATGAGAAACATGAAATGAGCCCAAGTGGAAGCATTGCCCAACAAGTGAAATGTTGGTGGAGTTTCTATAATCAGTGTCCAAGTGGGAGATTGTTGGGTGTGGTGATTGATTATCATCCTGATTCAAAGGACTTGTTTCAACTATGTTTGGATCTCAGTCCTTCACAGAGGGTGTGGGGGGATTGTTGCCCCACTACTCCTAAAGGGGCGACAACACCCTTTATCCCATACTCCCCCTTCTAGTGGGGGTTTAGGGCCAGCAACCACGAAAGGAAATTTTAGAGAATAATTGTATTGTAAAATATTGTAATTTTATAGTCAGTTTGGGTTGTTTATTAGGGAAAATATTTGATGTTAGAAGTTATGTTAATTTCGAAGTTTATTTGATGTTAGAAGTTATGTTAATTTAGGGTTTTTTTACCTTAGATGGTAACCCTCGATTTATATGAGGGAAGTGTATTGTGGCTATGTAATATTGTGTGAGAAAAGATAGGAGACTATGTGAGAGCGAAGAGGAAGTTCAGTTTGCTAGATAACATAAAAGGAAAGACTCGATATTTCTCTAAAACATAGATCAAATTGGATAAATGACCTATATCTATGTCTCTATTATTTTATGTTTTTCTATGTTTGTGTTTCCACAATATTTTATGTATTCCATTACTTTATTATTTAATTTTTAACATCAAATGTATAATTATATTGTCATTTAATATATCATAATCATAAAATGGTAATTAATAAATATGGAATCTAAAAAGCCTTCCTAAAATAAATTTTAACACAATTTTGCGTGATGAATTCTAGAAATCAATTCAAGCTGCACTTCCAAGTGGAAATCACAAAAATGAACTCAGGAAAATGGCATTTTTATTAGAATGGGTTAATTATTCCCAATATTCCTACGATTTTCACGTCCATGTAAAATCTAAATTTACAAAAGATTTAACATGCATGTTAGTGATAAAATTATGTCAAGATATTGCTCGCATAATAAAGATCCTTCTAGAGGATCTGTCGGAAAGATTTATTTATTTATTTGTTTATTCTTCCATTCTCATGCAATTCAAATTTGTGAGTTTACAACATTTACTCCTTATCCATCATAATGATATATCGAAGTAGTTTTGGTTTCATCCGCTAGTAATTAAAGCTATGCAAGTTTTTCTGTGAGAAAATCAGCAACCCATGTTGACAGTAAGAAATCCAATAACTGCATCTATGCCAAGGAAATTGAAAGTATTGCTACTTGTCAAAGAAATGGATGCTGTGTTCTGATTGTTGGGTATTTTTTTTTAAAATGGGGAAAATACCAAAAACCAAATATTCAAACACACAGAGGTAATGCTCTGTTTTTACTTTGCTCCAGGATCTTTTGTGCACAGGAAGACTCAAAAATTTCACAGAGAAAACAGAGTAATTCACCACCATTAAAACTTTCTATTCATTAAAAATTGATACAAAGATTTACCACTGTAAAATCCATTTTATATTCACTGCTGTGAAAAATAACTTACTGCTGTAACAAACGTTTACATGAGCTTACTGCTGTAAAACAAAATTCACACAGGCTTACAAAATTTCACGCTCCACCATTTCCTTTATGCAAAACCACACATGGTTTTTGCTATTCCTCTGTTTTACAGTTCCTTACAAAACATTACCAAATACATTTTATGCACTGCTGTGCATTTACCCTCTGGTTTTTCGCATTTTTCACACTGCTGTGTATGAAATACAGCACATGGTTTTCGCTTCACCACTCTGATTTTACTCTACTGTGAATACACACTTAAACTTCCCGTGTGCCATACAAGAAAACACAAGTCAACATAGTAATTAATTACATACACCTATCCCATACAGAATTTATGTAATAAGTACATACGCCCATACCTTCTCATAAAAAAACTTACCAACTCTATTTAAAACTTTAATATTCTACCTACCACTATGACATTTCATCAAGACGTATGGTCAATCAAAACTTAGATTTACTCCACGCAACATTTAATATTTGCCGTCGGGTGGATTTCAAACATCATGCAATTTGGTTTTGGGAAGCCATCGGGTCCACTCCATCGCATCGCAACTTTACTCATGTCAAAGACTTCAACCCTATGACATTGCCGATAGCGATGTGCCGATGCGATATCGGCGATCGCTTATCGCAAATACAAGAGCTTCCTTATAACTCCTTCACTTCAACTTTGCCGATGCGATATCGGCTATCGCTTATCGCAAACACAAAGGCTCCTTTATATTTCTTCACTTCATTTTGCCGATGCGATATCGGAGATCGCTTGTCGGCTATGTTCATATCGCTGCACAGTTGAAATTATATTTTCAACACTCCCCTTTAATTTCAACTGTCGGGCATTCAATCATACCCAAACACTTCCTCAAAAATTCGAAGCTTTTCTGATCCAATGGCTTTGTCAGGATGTCTGCGACCTGTTCCTGAGTGCTGCAATGTTGCAAACTGATTTCTCCATTGCTTACCAATTCTCTGATATAATGAAACCTTGTATCGATGTGCTTCGTTCGTTTGTGAAACACTGAATTTTTTGACAATGCAATAGCTGAGCTATTGTCACAAAAAATGACTGTCGCTTTTGCCTGCTCTTGGCCTAAGCTTCTCAACATTCTTCTCATCCACACTGCTTGACATGCTGCTGCTGTAGCTGCCACATATTCAGCCTCTGCTGTAGACAATGCTACAATGGACTGCTTCTTAGAAGCCCATGAAATGGCTCCTGAACCCATATGAAAAACATAACCGGAAGTGCTCTTCCGATCATCTACACTTCCAGCCTAATCGCTATCAGTGTATCCAACTAAATCTGAATTTTCTGAGACGCTATATAATATGCCAAACATTTTGGTACCCTTGACATACCTCAAAATTCTCTTTGCTGCCTGCCAATGTGCCTCCTTTGGCCTCTCCATGAATCTGGAAATCAAACTAACAGCATACATTAAATCAGGCCTAGTTGCTGTTAAATACATAAGGCTGCCAACAATGCTTTTATACAAGCTAGGATCAAAATCCTTGCTGCTGTCCTCTCTGCTGAGCTTTAATCCCATCACTGTGGGAGTGATGGCTGCCTTGCATTCTTCCATGTTAAATCTGCCCAAAACTTGATTTACATATCTTGCTTGAGATATAAAAATTCCTTTTTCATTTTGATCTACTTCTATGCCTAAGAAGTATCTCAACAAACCCATGTCAGTCATTTCAAATTCATCCTTCATGACTGATTTAAAATTCTCAGTAAGATAAATATCATTTCCAGTGAAAATAACATCATCTACATACAAGACAACAATTAAAATTTTACCATCCTTTTCCTTGATGTAGACTGTGGGTTCTCCTTCACATTTGTCAAATTCATTATCCAATAGATATGCATCTATCCTGCTGTACCATGCTCTTGGCGCTTGCTTCAGCCCATAAAGAGCTTTCTTCAATTTGCACACTTTGTGCTCTTCACCTTTCTTCTCATATCCGAGAGGCTGTTCCACATAGACCTCTTCCATTAACACTCCATTTAGGAATGCTGATTTCACATCCATTTGGTAGACTTTCCATTTGTTTTGTGCTGCTATGGACAGCACTGCTCTCACGGTTTCCATTCTTGCAACCGGGGCGAAAGTCTCCTCATAATCTCTTCCGTACTGCTGCTTGTAGCCTTTGACAACCAGCCTTGCTTTATGCCTTTCAATCTTGCCTTCAGCATTGCTCTTGGTCTTGTAGACCCATTTCACACCAATGACTTCTTTGCCTTTTGGTAGCTCAACCAAATCCCATGTTTTGTTTCTCTCTATGGCATTCATCTCCTCATCCATAGCTTCTATCCATTTCCTATCTTTGATTGCATCCTCGAAATGAATAGGATCATCAACATGACAATACAAGGCAAATAAGGAATTCATTCCTTCTTCATAAATATCACTTAGATTTCTAAACTTCTTACCTCGTTCACTTGGTGTGCAAGTGCTTGAAGATGCACTTGAATTTCCTCCTTGTGGTGTGCTTGGAGAAGCACTCTCATTTATCCTCAATGGTGTACCTTGCTGTCCTTGTGTTGGCGCTGCTGTTTGGGGATTCATTTCAGACACCTCCTCTTCATCTTCATCATGAGACAAACAGTTCTTGACATTCACTGTTTTCTCTATGCTTCCATCCCAAGCTTCCTCTTCAATGAATTGAACATCCCTGCTGACAAAGAACTTCTTGGTAGATGGAATGTACAGCCTGTAGGCTTTGGATTCATCGCTGTATCCAATGAAGATGCATTTCTCCCCTTTGCTGTCCAACTTCCTCCTTAGCTGATCTGGTATGTGTGCATAGGCCACACACCCAAAAACTCTCATGTGGGTGACTCCTTGCTTTCTCCCACTCCATGCCTCTTCTGGCACTTTGTTCATGACTGCTTTTGTAGGACACCTATTCAATATATAAACTGCACAATGTACAGCTTCAGCCCAATACTCATTCGGCAAATGCTTTGCCTTCAACATGCTCCTCGCCATATCCATGATGGTCCTGTTCTTCCTTTCAGCGACTCCATTTTGCTGCGGAGTGTACCTTGCTGTAAACTGTTTATGAATTCCATTTTCTCTACAAAATCTTAGGAATTCCTTGGAGATATGCTCACCTCCTCTATCAGTTCTCAAAACTTTTATGTGCAGCCCGCTTTGGTTCTCCACAAGTGCTTTGAAATTTTGGAATTTCTCAAAGACTTCACTTTTGTTCTTGAGGAAATATATCCAAGTCTTTCTTGTACAATCATCAATGAATGTCAAGAAATATAGGCTGCCAGCTAATGATGGAGCTTGCATTGGTCCACACAAATCTGAGTGGATAATCTCTAAGGGTGTCTTTGCCCTTATGCTCTTACCTGATGGAAAACTTTCTCTGTGTTGTTTTCCCAAAATGCAGCCTTCACATAGGCTGTCCGGTTTCTCTATCAATGGTAATCCCTTTACCATTCCTTTTCTACTCAATAAGTTTAGACCTCCAAAATTGAGATGCCCAAATCTCAAGTGCCATAACCAGTTCTCATCCTTTGGCACACTTTGAAAGGCCTCTTGGGTGACTGCTGCCATTTCCCTTTTGTTCTTCATGTCCGCCCTGATTCGGAGAGGGAACATCCTGTTCCTTGTCATCTTCACTTCAGCAATGCATCTTTTGCTGGGTGGTATATCCATGATGGTGCACACATCATTTTTAAAGAAAACATTGTACCCCTTATGGACAAGCTGTCCAATACTCAAGAGATTACATCTCATTCCGGGGACATAGTAGACATCTGCTATGGTTTTCCTTTCTCCTTGTTTTGTAAATATTTTTACCTCCCCTTTTCCCATAACAGACACTTTACTATCAGTTCCTAATGTGACTTCTGATTTCACATTTTTATCTAGGGCAGAAAAGAAGGCTATGTTTCCGGTCATATGGTTGCTGCAACCTGAGTCTAAAAACCATATGTCTTCACTATGTGTTTCAGCCATGTTACATGCTAACAACACATTATTTTGGCTGCTGTTTTCCCTAGTAACATTTGCATTTTGTCTACTACTCATATCGTGCTGCTTCTTCCTACATTCACTGGCATAATGCCCATACTTTTTACAGTAATAACATTGGACATTGGATTTTTCATACCTTTGTCCTTGAGCATGATGTTGATCTCTTTGTTGGCTGCTGCCTTGGCCTTGGTTCTGATTTGGATTGCTGCCTCTTCCTTGTGCATTTGATGAGCTGTTCCTTCCTCCTCTGTTCTGGCTTCTGCCTCTTCCTCTTCGGTTTCCTCTTCCTTGACCTCTTCCTCTTCCAAAGGACATCTGGGTCTTGAAGGCTTGCTCAAGAGATGAGTTTTCATTCCTACTCAACCTCTGCTCATGTGTTATCAGTGATGCATGTAGCTCATCAACTGAATAGTTTGAGAGATCCTTTGTCTCTTCAATGGTGGTGACTATGGCATCAAACCTTGAGGGTAAGACCCTCAATATTTTCTCCACTATTCTTCTGTCTTCAATGGTTTCTCCATGAGTTCTCATTTGTGTGATTACACCAATCACATGAGTGAAGAATGAGTCAATATTATCTGACTCTTTCATGTTCAAGTTCTCAAAATCCTTTCTCAACAATTGTAGTTTTGCTGTCTTCACTCTCTCCATGCCTTGATAGGCTGTCTTAAGGGTTTGCCATGCTTCTTTGGCTGTCTTAGCTGCTGCTAACCTTGGAAACATACTCTGGTCTATTGCTAGATACAACAACACTCGGGCTTTTGAATCCTTCTTCCTATTATTCTTCAGCAGATCCTTCTCTCCCTGAGTTAATGCATTGAACTCAGTTTCATCTGCTGGTTCTTCAAAGCCATCTTCAACTATTTCCCATAAGTCTTGGGAAGCAAGCAGGGCTGTCATAGTTATTGACCAATAATCATAGTTCTTCCCATTAAACTGTGGGAGCTGGGTGTTAAACAAACCCATACCAGTGCTTGTGCTGGCCATTCCTTGACTGTGTATTTAAAACAGATCACTGCTTCTTCAGCAACACAAAAAAAACTTTTGAAATACCTGAATCCTTTGATGTCTGAGTCTTCTGTCTGCCTGAGAAGTTTTGCTGCAGCAACAACCTTCTCCCTTCAGCTTCTTGAACACCTTCAAGAGCCTAAGCCTGCTCTGATACCACTGTTGGGTATTTTTTTTTTTAAATGGGGAAAATACCAAAAACCAAATATTCAAACACACAGAGGCAATGCTCTGTTTTTACTTTACTCCAGGATCTTTTGTGCACAGGAAGACTCAAAAATTTCACAGAGAAAACAGAGTAATTCACCACCATTAAAACTTTCTATTCATTAAAAATTGATACAAAGATTTACCACTGTAAAATCCCTTTTATATTCACTGCTGTGAAAAATAACTTACTGCTGTAACAAACGTTTACATGAGCTTACTGCTGTAAAACAAAATTCACACAGGCTTACAAAATTTCACGCTCCACCATTTCCTTTATGCAAAACCACACATGGTTTTTGCTATTCCTCTGTTTTACAGTTCCTTACAAAACATTACCAAATACATTTTATGCACTGCTGTGCATTCACCCTCTGGTTTTTCGCATTTTTCACACTGCTGTGTATGAAATACAGCACATGGTTTTCGCTTCACCACTCTGATTTTACTCTACTGTGAATACACACTTAAACTTCCCGTGTGCCATACATGAAAACACAAGTCAACACAGTAATTAATTACATACACCTATCCCATACAGAATTTATGTAATAAGTACATACGCCCATACCTTCTCATAAAAAAACTTACCAACTCTATGTAAAACTTTAATATTCTACCTACCACTATGACATTTCATCAAGACGTATGGTCAATCAAAACTTAGATTTACTCCACGCAACATTTAATATTTGCCGTCGGGTGGATTTCAAACATCATGCAATTTGGTTTTGGGAAGCCATCGGGTCCACTCCATCGCATCGCAACTTTACTCATGTCAAAGACTTCAACCCTATGACATTGCCGATAGCGATGTGCCGATGCGATATCGGCGATCGCTTATCGCAAATACAAGAGCTTCCTTATAACTCCTTCACTTCAACTTTGCCGATGCGATATCGGCTATCGCTTATCGCAAACACAAAGGCTCCTTTATATTTCTTCACTTCATTTTGCCGATGCGATATCGGAGATCGCTTGTCGGCTATGTTCATATCGCTGCACAGTTGAAATTATATTTTCAACACTGATGATGAGCCGTAAGCCATCACCAGGTGGTCTAACCCGTCACTTGTTGCTAAAAGCCTCAGGACTATTCAGTGCTAGAGCGTGGAGATTCTCGCTTGATTTTGGTCAAGTACCCTCCACAGATCAGTTCCAGCTTCATCCGTAGATCCGAGATCATTAAATGAGAAAGGGCTTATCGAGCCACCAAGAAATTGCATTACCTAGAAAAGAAAGCTATCTGTTGAAAGAAACAATACAGACCAAAACGTAACGTAACTATTACGGCTAAACTAAACAAAGAAATCTCAAACAGAGAGTGGGATTTCGAACTCTGGCTGAGCATTTATATTTATACAAAATCTGAGTCAGTTACATATACTAGTTGACTCCTCGAACTTTTGTGCGTTACGGAGTGAACTTCGAACTTTGTGCGTTGAGGCGGTGTCTATTGTAATTGTGGCTATAACTTCGAGCATGCATGTTGAATCCCTTCGAACAATCTACAGCCACAATAATAAAAGCACTAGAAAATATAAATGAAAGCATCAGAAGTGTTGAAATGAATGTATGATGGAGATGATAGTATAACAAAGGTACCACAATTACGATACTAAAAGTACTAGAAAATATAAATGAAACGATCAGGATGGTTCAAACTCGGGTAATACTAGAGGAAAAGATTAAAGAAGATGAAGATAATGTTTATAAAAAAAAAATTAATCAACCGCGGTTGAGGTGCAAGTCAACAGTGGTTGAGGAGTGTTTGAGGTGCAAGTGATGAAGAGGATAATTAATATGAGGAACGATGGAGAGGACAATTAAGATGAGAAAATATTGAAGAAAAAGACCAATGGAAAGTTACTTGTAAAGGAAAAATTAGTGTATAGAATCTAAGATATGTGCAGAAAAGAAAAAAGTAAGTAAAGAATATTTTTTGAATTGATTTCAACTAGTGTAACCCTAGGTAAGATAATAAAAATTTGCTGGAATGTGCTAATTCGATCAAATTTCATATACGTGCAAAATATTGTCTATAAATTATAAATTAACATTGATTTTTTTGTTAATTTGCCATATATTAAGTAGTTTTTGGTTTCATTATCTGTTCATGAGATAAGAAGGGACCGCAATCCTGAACGGCTCCATGGCCACTGCAGAGAACAAATTAGTTCTGATAGGGAGCCGGAATGATTAGTTCTGATAGGGTCCCGAAATCCTAGAGAGATCCTGGCCAAAGCTAAAACCAAACACATTTCTAAATATATAAAAGTTACTGATGACTCTATTCCTGATAAGAAGGTCCGGAAATCGTGGAGAGCTCCTTCGCCACAGCTAAAGACAAATTAAGTTATCAATATATAAAGATTATTTACGCTTCTGCTACAAACAAATCAATTTATGAATATATAAAAATATTTATCTTTTTCAACTTGTTAGATAGTTTAATAACGATAACTAATAACAACTCCAAAATTTAATAGTAGAAATTTACACGTTCATCATTTTCTTTAATGTAAGAATAGGTTCTTATACGTTTTTAGCCCTCTAAGCTTGTTTTTGTCGATGGTTAACAGATTATTGGTTCAATTCACCACAAAGTACTCCATTGTAGTAATTGAATCTTCAGTGTTATTATGCTCCTACAACATCTTCACAATAACTCAGTTCAACTTTCACTAGACATCTCCGAATTTTTCGTGCGGAATAGCTCCGAATTAAATCCAGAATGGGTGTTGCTAAAGTTCTAAAATCATTCAATCCCTTGAGGACAGCATATTGAATTCCCGTAAGAGCAGCAGTTAGTGACAGCACTTATTATGTAAAATCATGCAGCATGAAGCTCGAGACACCGCAACCATGGATATCAATTGTATATTAGAAGTCACATAAGTCTGCTGGTACCATGACCAGCTTTTCTAATGTGAGGGATCGCAGTCTTATTAATGTAAGAGATCGCAGTCTTATTAATGTAAGTTTTTATCAATCATTTTGAAGTAAGGGGCCGCTCTCCTTTTACTGTAATATTTTATCAATGCTTTTCTTTTAGTGGCCTGCCAGATCTAAGAGGATTTTCACAAATTCGAATTTTTTTTTAAGCTTGTAGTCTATTGAAATGCCATAAATATATGGGTGTCCAGTGTTCAGACAATTATAACTTTGGTTATGTAAAAGCACGCAAGAACTTGCTCCTTTCAGCATACCGAAGCATCTTTATTAAAACATGTTTGTTTCCTTTCACTCTTAGAAGAGCTTCCTATGATAGCAATTATAATCACGAATTATAATCAGTAGTTGTCCATCTCAACAAAGTTTATAGATATTTTATAGTGATTTTTGTATTTTTAAAGCATGCAAAAAAATATTATTTATTATAAATTATTTGTCACCGTAATTTAAACAAGTTTTTGGATTAAAAATGCACAAGAATTATATATTATCATTATTTTGGCTTCGGTAAACTACTATAATTAGTAATTATTACCTACCAAATATTTACACTTTATTTAAGAGAATATATTATTCACTCTTATTATTTCTGTGCGCAGCTTGAGAATGATTGACATTAGAGTTCGGAAATAGCACGACTATCCGGATAAATCAGTATGCATTAGTATTGATTCTCCATATCCTCTGTTCTACGAAGAATCTAGAGGAAAAGAGAAACATCACGATTCTATGTGCATATAATCGGCTTTTTGAAACACTTTAAACCATTCAACAAGCATTGCCATTTATTATCAAAATACTGCAGATTACGAATTAGGGTTGTCCTGATAATCCTATATAATCTTATATGCCCAGAAGCACTTCTATGCATCCAATCGTAAAACAAATTTTCGAGACAGGTATGGCTAGAACACGATGCGTATTTACTGCTTCATAAATATATAACTATTTAGCTATCTCTCGTTTTAGGTCTTTTATACCGTAGAGTACTTCATCTGTGTTTAACCCAATCAAAATCTTAAGTGGTGTTTTGCTGATAATCCTATAAAATCTTATACGGCCAGGAGCCCCTCTCCGTATGCAATGGAAAAACAAATTTTCAAAACAGGTACGATCACAACTGGATGTACTGCTTTGCAAAGATATAACTATGTACCTATTTCTTGTTCTAGGACTTTTATGTCCTACAGTCCTTAATTTGCATTTAACATAACAAAATATATAATGGTGTTTTATTGATAATCCTATAATATCCTTTATGCCCAGAAGTGCCTCTCTAAGTCCAATAGAAAAGCAAATTTCGAAACAGGTATAATCAGAATAGGATATCTACTGTTTCACAAAGATACAACTATGTAGCTATCTCTCGTTCTAGGCCTTCTATGCAGTAGAGTCCTTAACCGGCGTTTAACGTAATCAAATTATGGCTGATGTGCATTCCAATCTTTTTATTATTATCAAAATAAAACTCTAGAATTTGATGCATGAGTTTTTACTAAACTCCAATGGTATGAGATTGTTAAATGATAACTAAATGACTTATTAACTCGGTCCAGGTGTCAGTTTCTTTCAATGCATGTTCACATATCTCCAGATTTAGTACTAGACTCATTACTATATTTGCTTTTAGTGCTAGACTCACTGCTATGTTACTTCAACGATGTACAATAATGGGGTTGAATTGTCTTTTTATGAATAAAATTTATTAATTATTTTTTTTCTATCAATTTTCTTTCTTCTTATGTTGCAAGGGTCGTGCATTGTTTCTGTTCAAGTTTTGCTGCAATTTTGCATGGTGTTAGACTTCACACAAGCAAGGAATAGAGAACATCAACAATCTATTTGTAGGTACTAAAATGTTGGAGTTATCGAAAGGAATACCGTTTCCACCTTTTGCAATTCTAAGACCATATAACTATTTGATATGGAAACCAACTACTTTCCTTTAACTTAGAACTTCTAAATTGAAGTGTGCATGAATAAAATACATTAATTAATTTTTCTATCAATTTTCTTTCTTCTTTTGTTGTAAGTTTGGTTCATCTAATTTTTAGTATGATCTTTACTGTGGGTACTCCGATTCAATCAAAAGAAATGAACCACAGATGAGGGGATACATGGAATGAGACCATTTCACTTGAAAATTTCATAGTAAGTGTCCTATAATGGATCCCTCTGGGGATTTGAAACGTCGACAAGTATGATCTTTACTGTGGTTACTCCGATTCAATCAAAACAATATGATTCTATGTTTCTCATAGTGCTCTACATATATGATTTACTAATCATTGGTTATTCTGCCTCAACCATTGCTATAGTCAAAGCCTATTTGCATGATAGTTTTTCCATGACAGATATGGGCCTGCCACACTTATTTATTGGACTAGAAATCAACTAGAATGATTCAAGGATCAAAATTTCTCAGAGCAAGTATGCAAGATATTTCTTAGTTTTCTTTCGCATGACTCACTGCAAGCCAACAACTACACTTTGCTTATTGTGGGGTACACCTTGAGGATGCAGAGGATACATTGTTTATTGATTACACCATGTAAATACAACTTGTGGGGGGAATTCTCCATCTCACTCACCTCATCTAGAACTATGATATGCAACATGCATATTTTCCAGATACATGTAGGTGCCACATGAATAACATTGGAAAGCTTCTAAGCACATACCCAAATATGTCCATAGAACCATCTACTATGGTTATATAGAAAGATGTACTTTGGATGTCATTGGCCACACTGATTCAGATTAGGATGGTGATAACATTGACAGCAAATCCACCTCATGATATGTTCTCAATTAGGTTTTCATTCCCATTTGTGGCTTATAAAAAAGAAATCCATGATTGATTTATCATTGACATGGGTAGAATACAGGCATGTAGTCAACATTGTGATTCAAGCCATTTGGTTGCAGGACCTCTCACTGATCTTGGCCTCATTTTTCATCCTTTGAATATTACCTAGTGGAACAATCAAAGGACACTAATGTTTTGCATAAATCAAGTGCAACAACAATGAACAAAGAACATCGAGATCGAGATGGAAGAAATTCAAGAATTGCTACATGATGGTGTCATCAAGTTGCAATATTGTTGCACTTTTGAATAGACTATTGACATCTTTATGAAGAATTTTTCGACTACTACAAAATCTTCTTGGGGGAAGGAAAAAACCACATAATAGTTGTATTTACTTTTTAATATTAAATTTCAAGGGGGGATTTTTTCCCATGTGGTTTCCTGTTGGGTCCCTATAATACTAGTGATTACCCCATTACTATTGTAGTTATACCCCTTATTTATATTGTTGTGCCCCTATTACCCCCATATTGTTATTTCTGTGCCCCATAGAATCCCTCTATTGTTATTTTTGTGGTTTTATATTATTATTGTTAGGTCGGCTGGATTATATTGTGACTCCTTAGACTCCTATATATAGAAAGGAGGTTTTGTCATTTGTATCATCCAAGAATTGTTCATTTATGTAATGTAAAGGAGGTTGCCCCCTCGAAGAGGCTGAATTCTAAGGCGTTGATCTATCTTTTCTATCTTTTCTTGAGCTGGTTTCATAACATTTGGTATCAGAGCTTTGGATTCTAGGGTTTCGCTGCTCCAAACAGGTCATCGTGGCATTTTCGCTATAACTTTTTTCTGTGACGTTTCAGAAGTTGCAAAAAAAACCCATTTGAGAAGAAATCGCACTGAACCTTGGGTCCGAATTTCAGAGCTTTTTGCGCGATATTTGCGGAGATATGATCTGAGGAAGTTGGTCTTTTTGCAGACTCCTGAATTACATTCAAAACAGGTGACCTGGGGAAAATCGTCATAACTTTCTCTCTGGGGATCGGATTGAAATTTCGTAAGAAGGTACAGAAAGAGGACGGACTGTAGTTTCTTGTATGTGTGTTTCAGATTCAAAGGTTGAAACAGTGATCGTGGCACGTCGTACAAGTTCGCTCTACTGAACTAGTCTAAAAGCAAGTCACTGTGGGAGATTTCACATAACTCTTCCTTGGAGAATCCAATTTGGCTCAGACTTGTGGCATTGGAAAGAGGACGCAGAAGGCTACTACAGGTAGCAATTTCAGAACTAGATGATCCGAAATTACAGAGATACATCAGATTCAATATCAGGCTTCTATAAAGTGAAAAAAGGTGTGTAGTTTTTTTTTAAATTTTTGTGTAAGCTTGGTTTAACGGAATTCAAAGGGCATAGTAAAGCATTATTATCGGTAACTGATGCCCCGAGGAAAGAAAATGCAAACACCTAGTAAGGAACCTGAAAGCTCTAGCATGACTCATGAAGAAGAGGAAGAAATGCTACATGATATATCAAAATTACAAGAACAAGTGCAACAAATGTCACGCTCACAAAAGCTAACAGAAGCTAAGATAAGTGGCGTGGAATCTAAGATAAATGGCGTGGAATCTAAGATAAATGGCGTGGAAGCTAAGATGGACGATTTGAAGATAGATTTGAAGACAGACATGGAAGAATTGAAGAAGTTGCTACAAGAAAGGGTCACTAATGGTGAAAAGGTAGTAAAGGAAACTCATGATGAGAACAAAAGAAATGTTAATCATGATTCCATAGACGCTAATGTTGGATCGAAGAATCACCATATTCCAAAAATCGATATGAGGAAGTTTGATGGCAAGGATCCCGCCACATGGATATTACAGATGGAGCAATTCTTCGATCTCAATAATGTGCAAAACACACAAAAGGTACGTATGGCAACTGTATATTTGGAACCAAATCAGTTTGTATGGTATCAATGGCTTTGCTCTCGTAAACAATTTATCACTTGGGCAATTTTTACGGAAGAATTGATAGCACATTATGAAGATACAAAAAGCAACACTTTTTTTAGCCAATTGATAAGTCTCAAACAAAAGGGTTCAGTAATGGAGCACATTGAGGAGTTCCAAAAATTGAACATAAGGGTAAAAGATATTCCAGAGGAGCATAGGATTGATGTGTTCATAGGGTCTTTAAAGGATAATATCCAACATGATGTTCGCCTTTGGGAACCTGATTCATTAGAGAAGGCATTCAGGTTAGCAAGAAAAATGGAAAGCAAAATTATGGCAACCAGGAAGCATACCACTCACAACTATAAAGACGGAAGTGTTGTTGCCCCTAGTCTTCCACAACCTATAAGGTTGACACCACAACAATTGGAAGAAAAAAGAGCAAAAGGGCTTTGTTACAGTTGTGATAGCAAATACACTAAAGGTCATAAGTGTGCTGAGAAGAAATTATTCTACATAGATTGTGAAGAGGAAGAAGAAAAGGAGCAAGAAAGGTCAAAAGAAGAAGATATACTCCAGGAACAAAGCCTAGATGAAGAACAAATAAATCCGACCATATCTTGTAATGCATTGGCGGGAATTACCACTCCTCAAACCATCAAGATAGAAGGACAAATCAAGAAGAAAAAGGTAATAGTGTTGATTGATTCAGGAAGCACCCACAATTTTATTCATTGTAGGGTAGCAAAAGAATTGAATTGCTTCCTATATCCAGCACCAGAGTGTCAAGTGATGATTGCAAATGGAGGAACAATAAATTGCTCTGGAAAGTGCCATAATATCAAGCTATCCATGGGAGAATATGTATTGACTAGCCCAATGCTTTCCATTCCAATGGGAGGTGCTGATGTTGTACTAGGAGTCCAATGGCTACAATCCTTGGGTACAATAGCTTTTAATTTTCAAGAACTTTTCATCAAATTTTCTACGGAAGGAAAGGAAGTTGAATTAAGGGGTATTGCAGGGAAACCAGGAAAGATAATCAGCTCTAATGGCATGACAAAGCTTCTAAAAAAGGAGCAAAGAGGTGTAATTGCACAATTATGTTCGCTAGATGTTTCCACATTGGAATCATCTATTTCTCCAGATCTCCAAAAAGTCTTGGACAATCATTCCAAGGTATTTGAGACTCCCAAAGGTCTCCCACCTATGCGTGATCATGATCATGCTATTCATCTGATTCCAGGAAGTGTTCCTCCAAACATCAGGCCGTACAGATATCCCTATGTCCAAAAAAGTGAAATTGAACGTATGGTTGCAGAAATGCTAGAGGCTGGTATAATTCAACCGAGTCAAAGTTCTTTCTCAGCTCCAGTAGTATTGGTGCACAAGAAGGATGGATCATGGCGCATGTGTCCGGATTATAGGGAGCTCAACAAGCTCACTATTAAAGATAAGTTCCCCATTCCTGTTATTGATGAATTACTGGATGAATTGCATGGATCAATTTACTTCACCAAGTTGGATCTTCGTTCGGGATATCATCAAATCAGAATGAAGATTGAAGACATTCCGAAAACGGCATTTAGAACTCATGAGGGTCATTATGAATTTTTGGTCATGCCTTTTGGCCTTACCAATGCACCTTCAACATTTCAAGGTTTGATGAATTCAATTTTCAAACCATTCCTTAGAAAATTTGTGTTAGTATTTTTTGATGATATACTAATCTACAGCAAGTCTTGGAAGGATCATGTTGAACATGTTGACAGGGTGCTACAACTATTGGAGGAGAAACAATTATATGCAAAAAGATCCAAATGTTTCTTTGGAGTCCAGGAGGTGGAATATTTGGGTCATATTGTATCTCATGAAGGAGTTAAGGTAGACCCTAGCAAAATTAAAGCCATTAAGGAATGGAAAATCCCCACATCCATAAAGCATCTGCGAGGATTTCTTGGGTTGACAGGGTATTATCGCAAGTTTGTTAAGAATTATGGGAGAATAGCAGCACCTCTAACAACATTATTGAAGAAAGATTCATTTTCATGGACTCCGGAAGCAACAAAGGCCTTTGAACATCTTAAAGAGGCAATGTGCCAAGCACCGGTCTTAGCTACACCGGACTTCACAAAAACCTTTATTGTGGAATGTGATGCTTCAGGAAATGGAATTGGTGCTGTTCTAATGCAAGATGAAAGACCCATTGCTTTTGAAAGTCGTCCAATCAAGGGAAAGTTTTTAAGCAAAGCTATTTATGAGAAGGAAATGTTGGCAATACTCCATGCACTTAAGAAATGGCGACCCTACCTAATGGGAAGACACTTCAAGGTAAAAACGGATCATGATAGCCTTAAATACTTTTTAGAACAAAGATTATCCTCTGAAGAGCAACAAAAGTGGGTCACAAAGATGTTGGGTTATGACTTTGAAATCATCTACAAAAAAGGGAAGCAAAATGTGGTGGCAGATGCACTCTCAAGAAAGGATGAGGATGTGGAAGCATTGTTGTGTGCCATTTCTATTATCCAACCAGATTGGATAAACGAAGCAAGGGAGGAATGGAAGAATGACGAAGAAGTGTGGGCACTTATTCGAAAGCTACAACAAGATTCCAGTACTTCTGATACATTTAGCTGGCAAAATGATTCGTTATGGTACAAAGATCGCTTATACCTCTGTAAGAATTCCCAGCTAAAACAAAAGATTCTTATGGAATTGCACACTTCTCCCTTAGGAGGGCACTCAGGATTTTTAAAAACTTACCACAGGGTTAAGAAGGAATTTTTTTGGGATGGCCTTAAATCAGATATTCAAAAGTTTGTGGCGGAATGTTTGGTTTGCCAGCAAAATAAAGTTGAAACAATTAAGACACCGGGTCTATTACAACCTTTATCCATTCCAAGCCAACGTTGGGAGGAGGTTTCAATGGATTTTATCACAGGTTTACCCAAGTCTGAGGGAAAGAGTGTCATCATGGTGGTAGTTGACAGACTTACCAAGTATGCACACTTTTGTGCATTATCACATCCATTTAAAGCCAGTACAGTTTCTACTGCATTTATGGAAACAGTTCAAAAGCTACATGGAAACCCAAAGATTATTGTAAGTGACAGAGATCCCATTTTCACTGGAAATTTTTGGACAGAATTATTTTCTTGTCTTGGTACTCAGTTAGCTCATAGCTCATCTTATCATCCTCAATCTGATGGGCAAACTGAGATAGTAAACAAATGTTTGGAAGGATATCTTCGTTGCTTTGTATCTGATAAACAGACACAATGGGTCAAATGGTTGCCTCTGGCTGAATGGTGGTATAACACTTCCTTCCATACAGCAACAAAAATGACCCCATTTATGGCACTTTATGGGTATCAACCACCATCCATCACATCATATTTAAGAGAAAATTCTAAGGTTCAGGCAGTGGAACATCACATCGAACATCAACAACAAGTCCTCCAACTCTTAAAGGATAACCTCGTGTTGGCACAAAATAGAATGAAACAACAGGCAGATCAACATCGCAGTGAAAGAAGTTTTGATGTAGGTGATTGGGTATTCCTACGGCTACAACCATATAAGCAAATGTCCCTAAAGCAAGCTAAGAAGGATAATAAATTATCACCAAAGTATTATGGTCCGTACAAGGTGTTGCAAAAGATTGGTACTATGGCATACAAATTGGAGCTTCCTGCAGCTTCTCGATTGCACCCAGTTTTCCATGTTTCATGTTTAAAGAAGGTTATAGGTGACAAGCTCCCAATTCAAACAATATTGCCAGAACTTGACGAGGAAGGAAAAATTATATTGGAACCGGAAGCAGTCACAGAAACAAGAACTCGACAGCTACGAAATCGATCAATTTCAGAGTATCTTATCAAGTGGAAGAACTTATCCGCTGAAGATTCCACATGGGAGGATGAGAATTTTATGCAGAAGTATCCAGAACTACTCAAGCGTTGAGGACAACACTTTTTTGAAGGAGAGGGGCATGTTGGGTCCCTATAATACTAGTGATTACCCCATTACTATTGTAGTTATACCCCTTATTTATATTGTTGTGCCCCTATTACCCCCATATTGTTATTTCTGTGCCCCATAGAATCCCTCTATTGTTATTTTTGTGGCTTTATATTATTATTGTTAGGTCGGCTGGATTATATTGTGACTCCTTAGACTCCTATATATAGAAAGGAGGTTTTGTCATTTGTATCATCCAAGAATTGTTCATTTATGTAATGTAAAGGAGGTTGCCCCCTCGAAGAGGCTGAATTCTAAGGCGTTGATCTATCTTTTCTATCTTTTCTTGAGCTGGTTTCATAACATTTCCCCTTTTTCCTCTTCTTGCAGTTGTTCTTTGTTACTTAGATGCATTGTAAAGCGGAGTTCTTTGTTACTTAGATGCATCGTAAAATGGTTTTCTTTACATGGTTTAGGACCATTCATTATGTTCTATCTACTAGTGTTTCACTGGGAGGTATTGGAGAAAACATACACTCAATTTTACTTTACTTAAACTAGTGAATGGAGTCATACATTACAACCTTATTATTATTACCAAGACGGAACTCCATTCATTATGTTCTCTACTAGTGCTTCAAGGGGGGGTATTGGAAAAAGCATACACTCAATTGTAATTTAGTTAGACTAGTGAGTAGAGTCATACATTACAACCTCATTATTATTACCAAGAAGGAACTCCACAAGTGTCTGCATGTGTTTTACTAATCTTCACTTGGATGAGATGATTAACTCATTATTGCATGGAAATTAGTTAGGACTAGTATCAATTTCTCTTACATCTCTCAAAGCTTACTACTAGACCTACTATTATATTAGTTCAACAATGTAGAATAATTGTACACGTACTATTATATTAGTTCAACAATGTAGAATAATTGTATTGAATTACATTCTCTCATAATTTTCTGTTTCGTGCTTCCCTACAATTTCTTAATACTTTTCTTTTTCAACTTTCTTTATCAATTTTGTTCATTATTTTTCAACAGAAATTCGACTATAACTTCACAAAACAAATACAAACACAATATTTCTTTCCAATCAAAGATAGGTATTACAAATTTTACTCCAATTCACTTCATAGTTTATTATATTCCAATCAGAAATCACTTCATAGTTTCTTTTATTAATTTATTATACAAGATGAGAGTAAAATTTGGGCTTATCACAGGTTGCCTTTCATTGTTTCAGTCATCACTTCTATGACTATTTCAAAAGCTTCTTTGCACAGTCGATGAAATATTTCTTTCAACTTTGTACTTTCTCAGAAATTACTTTCTCATGGCTTTAGTTATTGGTAACCAACGACATTAAAAGTTTATTTCGGATTTTGTATTCACTGCTCCAAAATTCTTTGGATTAAATAAGGTTTTCCAAGTCATCCGTCATCATTAAAGAGGAACATAAATACTTTCTATTCACTACGGCTGTCCAATCTGTCATTTGATTCAAGATATTTTTCAGCAGTAAAACAATTTATACATTTCAAGGGGCATATATCAGGCCTACACTGGATAAATGGGACCATTACTAGTTGCAGGTCTAACATCATGAAAATAACTGGTCGTACTAAGTAACTTCAGGAATAAAGTAGAAAAATTATTTGACAGACAACTCGATCAGTATTGAACAGAAGGTTGTTAAAGTCCTAATATTAAGCACATTCGACGATTGATGGGCTCACAATGCAAGGAGCGAACATTAATTTCTAGGAATCGACGTTTTAGACATGTAATTTTACTAGCCCTTGAAACCAGATGTCATACTCAAATGCATAAGCTTCTTCATTGCAAAATTTTTGCTTTTTGTTTTCATTTTTGTTAAATATGTCATTCCTCCGTGAACTTGGTAGCCAGGTACTCGTGGATACCTATTTTCTGAATCGTCTATTTTTCTACCCACGGAGGCCTGAAATCTGTAAGGGAAAGCAGCTGAAAAACTAACCTAGCTTGAGTTGGACAACAACTCATGGATGCCAATGTATGCAGGTTCAGTAATGAAAACCCCAATTAAAGCTTTCATGAATCTGTTAGCGTCTGCTGCTTGCCATAACTAGTGGAGAATGAAGCTCGAATGGAGGCCTTAAAATGTGAGAATCTCATTCAATCTCATTCGACCAAAGTTTATAGAATATCCCAAAAATGACAAGTTATTTTCCTAATCCCTTTATATAGACCAACTAGCTCACAATATGTAGGCACCTTAAATATTTTCCCATCTGTTAAATACATTGTGAGTGATCTTTAGTTTGTTTCTGTTGGCTTGGGTGCAGGTGTAATGGATAATCGTTCAAATCTAGAAACGATTTCTGCAAGTTTAGGCAAAATTTCTTATTGGATTTCATGCGGAATATTAGTCATCTACCTCCAAAGTTATCTATTCTACTAAATTAGTAGAACTGCTAAATTTTAGCCTCAATGACAAGTGCTTTACAAGTCCTCTATGTATTGTACATTGCAAATCGAAGTTTCTCCTGGCCAGGATTCCTTCACTCATGAATGATACGACGCGA
This sequence comes from Pinus tabuliformis, assembly GCA_031772625.1. Classification (NCBI taxonomy): domain Eukaryota; kingdom Viridiplantae; phylum Streptophyta; class Pinopsida; order Pinales; family Pinaceae; genus Pinus; species Pinus tabuliformis. Next base: position 1,434,800,520 of record CM062816.1, read on the forward strand.
TATTAATCCAACAGGTAACAGCTAGGAGTGATTCAACTGTCAGCAGTGATATCGAATAGTGATCTGCGCGACGTTTACCTGCCCACACGGAGCCGATAAGGTTTATAAATCCTTGGCCTATAATAGTTCAGGTTTAGGTTTGAGATTAACATCCGATCATCTTAAGACTATATATCCATTGGATAATAGAGGCCATTAGATCCTATGGCTTGCAAGACTTCTACTCGCACACGGGTTAAAAGCAAAGCCAACCCCCGCTGTTGATTATGACATAAGGCATTGAAAATGAAATCAACGATTAGGAATGAGTGTCGCGCTTCAATCCCGATTAAGAAATCCATACACTTTTACCCCCACAGTTGCTAATACACGGTGAAAACAGATTAAATGCGATCACAAAGGACTCTAAATTCTCAGGCCAAACTGGAAATTCAATAATACACAGAGATACCATGGAGGGATGCAACACCTCCGGGATCGACCAATTATACTCAAAACTATGCAGAGATATAATTCCTACAACTTAATCTTGTATGGCCACAACAAGCCCAATCAGTCAAAAATCGCTTTACAATCATTTAGAACTTACATAAATACCATTTCATCTAACAATCATATCCTTAAACACTAGATCGAATCTACATAATCTTAAACAATATCTAATATGGTTGGTATTCTCCCCAAGAATCTCAACTAAATTTAAACTACATGAATTAATTTTAAAATCACTCAATACTTAAATCATAGCTCAAATTCTATCTAGAAAGATTGTAAATTGACAGTTAAAGGATCCCACTCCTTTGCTTGTAATTTTTTTTTGTATTTTTGGAATAAGTGTGAAACCTTTTGCCTTCAAGCCTCATGCTCCTGCATCAAACTCCTGAGGACAAAATTCTTCATGGGCTCTTGTCCATGAGCTCTTCTACAAAATTTCCCAACTTCTATAGCATGAAATCTGTCAGCCAAGTAGCTTCAAAAATTGGTTGATCTTTCGATTTGACCAATCACTGAAAATACTCCTGTCCTCTTGTCTTCTTCAACAATTTCTTGTCCAAAATCCTCTCTGGCTTCAATTCTTTTGTTATAGGTAACTGTTTTACCTAATCAATCTCTTGTTCTTCTTGATCCTCTACTGTGTCATTTTCCCGTTCCTTTTCATACCTATATAAGTCAACAACATTAAAAATTGGAGATATTCCAATATCAGGTGGTAATTCAATTTCATATGCATTTGCAAAAAATTTCCTGAAGACTCGATATGGTCCAATTTTCTTAAACTTTAGCTTCTTATACACCCTTTTTGGAAATCTTTCCTTCTTAGGTGTGCTAAAACCAAATCTCCAACCTCAAAATTAACTTCTCTTTTCTTCAAATATGTTCTGCCCTTGTATTTTATGTTACTGTCCTGTGGTTGTTGTTTTACTTGTTCATGTATTGCTTGAATTTCTATAGCAAAATCTTCTACTTTAGCACTACTCGTTTAAGCTTTTCCCAAGGCTCTCAACTCAGAAACTCCTCTTGGGTGCATTCCATAGATTATATGGAATGGACTTTTCCCTGTACTCTTGTTAGGACAATCATTATATGGATATTCTGCCTATGCCAATACTTGATCGCATTGTTTTGGATGTTCACCTACAAGACTTATCAAAAGATTAGCTAAGTTTCTATTTACAGCTTCAATCTGTCCATTATTTGGAGGATGAGAAGTAGAAATGAAACTCAATTTAGTTCCATGCTTCTTCCACAATGTTCTTCAGAAATGTCCAACAAATTTGGTGTCTCTATCTAAAACAATGCTCTTAGGTAACCCATGTAATCTTACAATCTCCTCAAAAAAAAATTAGCAATATGAGTAGCATCACTAGTTTTATAACATGGAATAAGATGTGCCATTTTTGAAAATCTATAAACTACTACATAAATTAAATCATTTCCTCTTTGAGTTTTTGGTAAACCCAAAACAAAGTCCATACTTACCATATCCCAAGGCCTATCTGAAATAGGTAATGGAACATACAAACCTATGTTTTGACTCCTTCCCTTTGCGTACTAACAAAATTTACAATTTTACACATACCTTTTCACTTCATACCTCATTTTCAGCCAAAATAAAACTTGTTCAATTGTTCATAAGTCTTGTCTACACCAAAATTCCCTCCAAGTCCTCCACTATGTTTCTCCTTGATCAAATTCTCTCTCATAGAAGAACTTGGTACGCATAGTTGATTTATTTTAAACAACAATCCCTCTTATAGGAAATAATCGAGCCACTTGCTTCTGTCTAACAAAACAAGATTTCTACAAGCTTCAAATGCCTCTTTAAAATCTAGATCTTTATCATATAACTCTTTAAGGAAATCAAAACCCAACACTTCAATTTGACTTTCTTGAACTAAAATGCTTTTTCTACATAAGGCATCTCCTACTTTGTTTGATTGACCAGTTATATGTTTTAATACAAAACTAAAACTTTGCAGGTATTCTACCCATTTTGCATGCTTCTAGTTAAGCTTTGGATGTTGCATACTATAATGCATGGTTACCTGAATACAATATGAACTCTTTGGACATTAAGTAATGTCTCCACTTCTTCAAAGACTGCACTACTGCATAAAACTCTTTGTCATAAGAAGAATATTTCTTCTTTGTCTCATTCAAATTTTCATGAAAATAAGCTACATGCCTATCCTCCTTACTCAAAACAGCTCCAATGGCTTCTCCAGTGGCATCACACTTCACTTGAAAAGGTTTATTAAAATTAGGAAAAATCAAAATAGGTTTCTCGGTAATATTTCTCTTCAACAGTTGGAAGTTCTTTCTACTTCAGCAGTCCATTTAAATGGTTGTCTGTCCTTCTTTATTGTGTCAATAATTGAAGCATTAATCTTACTAAAATTACTTGTGAATTTCCTGTAAAAATTAGCAAGACCATGAAAACTTCTTACCTCAAAACACTTTTTGGTGAAGGCCACTCCATGATAGCTTTGATCTTCTCTGAATCCATCTTTAATGCCTCAATAGAAAGAACAAAGCCTAAATACACCAACTCCTCCTTCATGAATGAACATTTCTTTAAATTTAACAATAATTTTTCTTGTTGTAGCCTCTGTAAGACATAATTCAGATGTCTCACATGTTCCTCCTCAGATCTGTTGTAAACTAATATATCATCGAGATATACTATTACAAATTTACCAATAAATTCCTTCAGAACTTCATTCATAAGTTTCATAAATGTACTAGGAGCATTCGACAATCCAAAATGCATTACCATCCACTCATACAATCCTTCATTGGTTTTAAAAGCAATTTTCCACTCATCTCCCTCTCTAATTCTGATTTGACGATAACCACTTATTAAATCTAACTTTGTAAAATATCTAGCTCCACTCAAACAATCCATCAAATCTTGAATTCTAGGTAAAGGAAATCTATACCTAATTTTTATCTTATCGATTGCTCTTGAATCAGTGCACATTCTCTAGCCTCCATCTTTCTTTGGGCTCAACACTGTTGGCACTACGCAAGGAATCGAACTCTCTCTACCCAGTCCCTTGTCTAACAGTTCCTGAACCTATTTCTTGATCTCTTCATTCTCTGTGGGAGTCATCTTGTAAGCTGCTTTTTTAGGTAGATTTGCTCCTGAAATCAAATCTATGTGATGACTGATTTTTCTAGTGGGTGGTAACTCATCAGGGAAATCATCTACAATGATATCACAATGACTGTCCAACATCTCTTGAATTTCAATTGGTAAATTAGAAAATTTTATGGAAGTAATTATTACCTTGGGTTTGCAAATCAATGCAAAACTTACATCATCTTCCTCCATCTGCTACAAGTATTCCTTTCCACTCAACAAAAGGGTCTTTGGATCAGGTTTCTTCGATGTATCCTCTTCTTCTATTGGAAGTAATGTATGATTGAGACCATCTTTGTTGAATTTGAATGTGTTCTTCTTTCCATCATGCATATCTCCTCTGTCATACTACCATGTTCTAACCAACAATATATGACACACATCCATAGGCATCATATCACACAAAATTTTGTCTATATATTTTCCCAACTGCAACTCCACCTCACATTACCCATTCACTACCAACTGATATCCCTTTTGAAGCCATGACATCTTATAAGGTGTTGGATGTTTCTTTGTTTTCAATTTCAACTTCTCCACCACTTCTACGGAGACCAAATTATCTGTACTACTACTGTCTATTATCATCTGAAAACACTTTCCGTGAACCTTACACACAGTCCTGAACAAGGTTTTTCTGTTTTAGTGGTTCAACAATTTCCTTAGCTAGTTTTAACAAAATTTTGTTGACTACCAAAGATTCCCCTTTCTCTGGTACATTCTCTTCATCTATTACCTTTGTTTCTTCCTCTTCAATTTTTTCAAACAATTGCATTCCTCTGATTTGTTATTATATTTTCTAGGGACTCATAAGCTCTGTGTCCCAGCTTGTTACATCTGTAACATCTACCTCTTCCTCTACCTTTGCCTCCTCTTCCTCTAGAAAAACTCCCTCTACCACTTGCATCACCTCTTTTGGGTGCATGCTAACTTGTGCTGCGACTAGCTCCATCTCTAAGTGCTATATATCTTCCTCTACCACCTTGACTTCCCCTTCCTCGGAAAGTACCTCTATTTTTGGCATACTGCTTCCTCATGAGCTTTTCTTCAGCCTTCAATACCATCTGATAAGCCTCTTCTACTATTTTAGGAGATAGTACACTTATCTTACTTTGAATATCCATTATACCACCATTCCCATGTCTGGCAACATTCTCATCTATATCTTGGATTTGTCCTTATCTTATACTCACTTTATAGAATTCCTGTGTGTATTCTTTTATTGTCATAGAACTCTATCTAAGATTCTGCATCTGTCTAAATAATGTTTGCTCATAGTCACTTGGCAGAAACTTACTTTTCAGTTTTGCTACCATCATGTTCTAATTCTTAATTAGTTGTTCGCCAAGCCTTCTTCTTTCTACTTGCACTCCATCCCACCAAAGTGTTGCATGTCATTTCAGTTTTGTGACAATAAAATTCACGTTCCTTCCTTCATCTGTTACTTCATAATCAAAGATTTTCTCCATGTCATTTATCCAGTCTATCAATTCCTCAGGGATTAAGCTTCCTGTGTAAATTGAGACTTCAAGTTTAGGCTTGGATGTGGATCTCAATATTGACCTAAAGTATCTCATTTCAAGAGTTACATCTGTAGGTTCCTCTTCTGCAGCTTTAGTTTCAGGTTCACTGACATCTCCAGCATCTGCATCTCTTCCCATTTCCACTTCTTCCAATCTAGCTTGTATCTGTGGCATAGCTTCCAACACTTGATCATTTGTAATTAGTCGTCCTATTCTTTGACCACCACCTCTTCCTCCAACTATGAAAGCCATGTTGGATTTATTTTTCTAATCCTTGAGATCATGTTTAATGTCAATAGCCTGCTCTGATATCACAAATGGTGGTCTGGGTGCAGGTGTAATGGACAATCGTTCAAATCCGGAAACAACTTTTGCAAGTTCAGGCATAATTTCTTCTTAGATTTCCTGTGGAGTATCTGTCATCTACCTCCAAAGTTATCTATTCTGTTAAATTAGTAGAACCACTAAATTTTGGCCGCAATGGCAAGTGCTTTACAAGACCTCTAAGTATCGCACATCTTAAATTGCAATTTCTCCAGGCTAGGGTTCCTTTTCTCATGAATGATGTGATGTGATATTGATCCTACGGTCAGCAGCCCTCAATGATCCAACGGTCAGTAGTGATATCTCATGGGGATTTTCACGATGTTTACCTGCCCACATGAAGCTGATAAGGTTTATAAACCCTTTGCCTATAACAGTTCAGGTCCAGGTTTTAGATTAACGTCCGATCATCTTAAGACCCGATATCCATTGGATAACAGAGGCCATCAGATCCTACAGCTTGCAGGACTTCTATTAGCACACGGGGTAAAAACAGGGCCAACCCCCACTATTGATTGTGACGTAAGGCATTGAAAAGGAAGTCAATGATTAGGAATGAGTGTAGTGCTTCAACCCCAACCAAGAAATCCGTACACTTTCACCTCCGCAGATGCTAATACAAAGCGAAAAGAGATTAAATGCAATCACACAGAACTCTAAACTCTCAGGACAAATTGGAAATTCAACAATACATAGAGATACTGTGGAGGGATGCACCACCTCCAGGATTGACCAATTATACACAAAAATATGCGGAGATATAATTCCTACAACTTAATCTTATATGGCCAAAATAAGCCAAATTAGTAAAAAATCCATTCACAATCGTTTAGAACTTACATAAATACCATTTCATCCAACAATCAAATCCTTAAACACTAGATCGATTCTGCCTAATCTTAAGCAATATCTAAGCTGGTTGATATTTTCATTGAGAATCTCAACTGAATCTAAACTAGATGAATTAATTAAAAAATCACTCAATCCATATATCTTAGCTCAAATCCTATCTAGAAAGCTTGTAAATTGATAGCTAAAGGATCCCACTACTTTTCTTGTAAACTTTTTTTATATTTTTGGAATAAGTTTGAAGCCTTTTGACTTCAAGCCTCATGCTCCTGCATCAGTTTCCTTTGTCAGATGCAATATTGGTATCCTCACAACAATAATGCTACTGTAATATTTGCAAATGCTATGTACTATAATTCAATGGAGTTTACCTTATGCACGATTTGGTTGCGCTGAGCATAACTGTGTAGTAATAAATGACAGAGATCACATAACATGACATTACTTTAAACCATCTCCGATTAGTCAATAGGATCATAGGGTCGTGAAGTATGATGACGACATGGACTACAACCAAATGGGTGGCTTCTCAACTTTGGTATCTACCACTTTTGTGTAATTGACCTCAATAAATTTTTGTCGGAGAATATAATTCTAACTATTTTATTCTAAGTGTCTCAATGTAGTTTCAATTAATTTAGTTTATTTGAGTTTCACTTTAGTTGTTTAATATTGATGTCTCCAATGTAAAGTTTATTTGAGTTCCACTTTATTTATTTAATATTGATGTCTCTAATGTATCTTTATTTAATTGATTATCTAGAAAAACAATACTCTGCTTCACATTTATTTTCATTCTTTGACATGGTATCAGAGCTAAACTTGTGTAAGACTACTTAAAAGCATCAGAAGAAAATACGCTAGTTTGCATAAAAAATTCTTAAAGAGCATCAACATCGATCAAAGTGGGAGAAATAGAAAGAAAAAGCAATTCTGCATAAGAATCTAAGAGAAAACAACAAATGTTTGATAAAGCGAAAACAACACAAGTTTGAAAAAGCCTCCTGCGAAGAAGCAATAGAAAAAAACTAGTTCTGACAAAAAAGGCCCATATTTTTTTAAAATTTTGAAGGGCATATAGGGTATCCAACTGCATTATTAATGCAATCCAAATGTTCAAAAGACACCTTAGGTGTTACTAATGCAGCGGAGAAGGTTGAAGAGTAGGGTTAGTTTCAATGCCTTGCATGGTTTCTGCCAACAAGTGGCTACTCTTCGCCAAACAACATTAGCAAATTAAAGTCGACTCGTGACTCATGAAGCATGAAAGGTCAAGGCAAGCTTTCTTTAACGAAAGTTCTTTTTGTAAAGAAAAGTTGTTTTTCGAATTTGTTTAGGTAAGGTAAGTTGTCTTTAAGAAAAGTTATTTTTGTAAAGAACAGTTGATTTTCAAATTTGTTTTTAAAAAAGGGCCTCCAATGCATCGGTTGAAAAAAGGAAAAAGGAGTTCACATAATTTTTGAGTGTTTTTTATAAAATCCTTGTGTAATTTAAAAATAAAAATTAAAAAATTTAAAGGCTTTTTGAAAGGTTTTTCTATGTGTTTTCTTAAAAAAAAAATCGAAATTGAAAACATTTCATTTGGAATGAAATTAAAAATAAAAATAAAAAACAAAAGGCCTTTTCTATTAAATTAAAAAGTTTTTGCGAAAGCATCTGTGAAGGTGTTTTTATGGGAAATTTGGATAAAGATTGTATTAAAGGGGAATCTATTTGAGATTCTTGAAGCCACTATACAGAGTTGAAGTTGAATTTGTTTTAAGTTGTGTAATAGAGAAGCCACCACAGAGGTATTACAAGAAATCACTATGTGTGCAATTCGATTTGCTTATTGAGCTTGCAATTAGCCAATGCTGAACAAATGGGAAAACCTAAGAGGTTGACAAGGTGAAAGCGACAACAAGAGATGTCGGAGATTTTTTTGAAATATTTGGAAGCAAAAATGAATTTTGGTATAAGGGGGAGTAATCCAGTTGAAGATGAAAATTTTCATGAATTTGTGCACAACTGTAAGTGGAAGAAAGATTAGTGAATTCAACAACATCTTAGGATGCTAATGACAATTTGGTGAATCCAGCAACAGAGCTTGTTGATGACAAGCTAGTGAATCCAACAATAGATCTTGTTGATGACAATTTAGTGAATCCAACAACATAGCTTGTTGATGATAATGAAGCTTGCATTGAAGCGACGAATGCTATGGGGAATCCAATAATTCAACTTGTTGATGTCAAGTTTCATGATGACTTGTTGGGAAATGATGAATGGTTGCAGATAATGCAACAAAAAAATAATATCGACATGATCCTATTTGGTGCAAGAATGCCACTTGAGTCTGCAAATCAAGTGGAATAAAATCTCTTTGAAGTAGCTGAGGAAATAGAAGTAGAGAAGGAAGCACAACCAGAGAGAGCTCTCATTGCAGAGCAGAAGGAATAGAACCAATGTGGTTCTGCATATTTTCTTAAACTTACCATTTATTTCCAATGTGCACGCAAACATGATGATTATGAAGAACAATTAAATTTCCTTGTAGTGTGGCTTGCAACACCATACCTTGATAAGGTCTGCATAGAAGGTGCATAAATGAATGTTGAAGAGAACATTCATGATGAATACATCAATGAAATTTTCAAGTATAGGAGTTTTGAAGAGATAAAATTTTAGTCTCATCTTATGTTGCAATAGATTGATGATGAAAAGAACACAAGAAAATATGACATGTGGTAGCAGCCCACATACAAGTTGATTTCTTGAAAAAGAGGAGGACATGCTTAGACAACCTATAAAAATGGAAGACCTACACCAGCAAATGAGGAAACTAAGGTTTGACCAATACGACAAAAAGAAAAATTTGAAAGAATTTAGAGGCTATAGGATTTGGAAGAAAAGAAAAAGAAAAGAAAATCCAAATGATCTCAAATTTTTAGACTATAAGCCTAGATGAAACATAGACCAACAGGCATCTTAGTTCAACTTTTGTGGTTGTAATTAAGGGGGAATGTTGGAGAATCTAATTCCAATCACTTGCTAGGTGTCATAGATGTTACTCCAAGTGTCCTAGTTCAATTTCAGTTAGTTCAGTTTAGTTGAGTTTCACTCCAATCATTTAATTTTGATGTCTCTAATGTAATCTTATTTCACTAATTCATAATATTGAGAAGAAAAATCTTATTCTCTACGTTTATTTCCGTTCTTTGAAAACCTTCAGTTTTGTGACATATCAATAATTGCATATTGTTATTATTATGTTTTCACTTTTTATAGGTTGACGCATTTGCCATAGCTCTTATTGCTACCCATTTTGTAAATGTTATGATGAATAGTGATTCATATAAATAATATAGAAAATGTAAAATATGGTTGAGCTTGAGGAGTGCACATAGATTCAAAAATTGAGGAGTTGTTTGAGATGAGTGAAAATCAAAGTCACTTAATTTATTCCCCACTTAGCTCTTGGGAAAATTATATGGTCTGTTGGTGCAGACATTGAAGATGTGTATGGGTTGTTTGAGTAAATGAAAAGCCCATACTATTCTTATTCTCATGGGACATGTTAACAAAGTTAACACACAAATAAAGGGACATGAAGAAGTGGGAGTACAGAGGTTCTCATGGCTGTTACTGGGACAACGAAACGTTCCAGTATTTGAAATGAGTGATTGATCCAAAGGAGTTCCCACGATTCTCTGTTTTCCCCACAATGTGAGTGGGTGGATGTTTGGTCATCGTATGAGAAAAATATATTGAAAAGAAGTGCATGTGTAGGAGTGAAGAGAAATCAATGTAAGATAACATGCAGCATACCTTTCTCGTGAGATTGGAACATCATTTCCCTTTGTTTCTAGTGAGGCTCAGTCACGTATGAGTTTCAATTTAACCAAGAAGGCTCACGAAAATAAGGATTCACTCAGTTCTTGCCTTGGGGTTGTGAAAACACCCTTTAGAGTGAAGTTGAGCTCCAAAAATAAGAGAGCCTTTCTTGAATTCTTGGTTGAATCCTTGTGATTGATTTCTGAGAGTTTGAGCCAATGTGGTGTTATATTCTTGCAAGCAGTTAAGAAACCACCTAAACAAAGGAATTTTCCTCTTGAATACTACTCTAACTGTTTATTGGTGTGAATACCCTTAAGCACTTAACTGCTCATACTGTGAATCCATCTGTGAAATAAGTGTTTACTTCTATATATAATTCGTGACATGGATGAATAATGAGTAACCCTATTATGTTTATCTAAAAATGTTTGACAGATGCTATAGTTGGTTGATCCACTAACAATATACCTATAGGGAATATGAGTTGTCTAAGCTATGTCATTGTGGCCTTATTAATTTTTTTTAGGAGGTTTGATGTGGCTATGTGTGGTAGTTTGGAAGAAATAAAGAACTATCCTATTATTTTATCAACTTTTAGTCCTCTTACATGTCATGAGTTTGGAAGCTACCTATTATTACCATGTTTATGGTTTTCCTCCTGAGTAATTTAGTTTATACATTTTATAAGTGGACTTATCCAACTCTAAAATAAATATTGATTTTTTAATCGATTTAGTGTTGTTTGCATGGGTTAAATGAATGTGTGTTGTGCATGGTTAACTACAATAATGTGTGTATTTCTTTGTTTGGCATAGTCATGAATATCTAAATGATTAAGACTTTAGAACATCTTTGTATTATAATATATGTCTTGTTAGTAAATATAATGAATTCTATGTGAGATCCATTATGTAGTTAGTGTGATGCCACTATGTTGGAAACTACAAAGTGGCACAACAATATTTTGGCTCATTTCTATTCCCAATGATAGGCATGTTGAATGCCTTATTGATGTACCATGGTTATGCTTAATGTCTTGTATGTTAAATGGCATAAGTGATTTGTCCCCACAAGCTTTACGGTTATAGGGAATTTATTTCTCTAAGTGAAGGTTAGAGAAGTCCTTATAAATTTCATGAAATATTTAAGCTTGAATATTGGAAAACACAAACCGATATGCTAGTTAAAATATTTGCATTAAAGATATTCATTACGCCGTAAGGCGTTTCCCTTTGAAAAAGACTACCCTGATTGCCACTCTCCACCATTTTTCACCGTTGATCTTTGTGTTAGACGATTGAGGCATTATTCACCGTCCACGTGAGTTTTGCTGGTTACCGTTTTTCATTGGTTATACAGTCTAACGACTTTTGTTGGGGCTTAACTTCTTGTTTATTTTTAAATTTGAGTTTCCTGAAAATCGGAGGAATCCTCGACAAATTGCATGCCAATAAACTAAAAACAAATGAATTTGAAAAGATGGGGACCGGAGTCGATCACGAGCCTATGACTACAATACGGCAGATTCGCAGCAATTCATCTGAGCCGTGAAAAGATGGGAACCGGAGTCGATCACGAGTCTATGACTGCAATACGGAAGATTCGCAGCAATTCATCTGAGCGGTTTAGAGATCTATTTAAGCCACCCAATGTTCTCCTTCAATTCCCCCCTTCATTTCATTAACATCGTTAGCTTGTTTATGCCCCTCTGTATTACATTTTATTCTGCAAGTACCTGTTTTTTTTCTTTCAACATACATCGCCTCCTTTCCTATTGCATTCGCTCTTCTCCCCATATTCAACATATCTGGTATTCTTTAGAGCCAATCTTCTTTGGTTCTTCTGAAATTGTCGGAGTTTTATAATTGGAACATAATTATCTTGTTTTGATGCCTTTGATGTGCATATACTTCAGTGTATCGGGATGATAATTTTTTGGTATATGTATTGCAGAGTCATCCATAATGGTGTTGGCTGAGAATCGACTCGTGACAGAGCAGGGCCCTCGATTTGACTGCCTTTTGTTTGGTGAGCATCACACTTCTTTCTTTGGCTTTTAAGTTTTTCCCTTTTCAATGGTATTAAGCTAAAGCTGTATGCATTCGTTTCTGATTCCAATCCGCTGTTCTAGATCTGGATGACACATTATATCCCTTAAGCTCCGAACTAGCTGCAGCATGCACCAACAACATCATAGGTAATCTTGTAGCTAATCTGCCCCTAAAAAATTGTTTAATTTCAGTGTTCTTTTTAAGGAAATGTTAATCTTTAGATTCTAATCTAAACCAGAGTCTGAAATGCAACCCGGAAAGCTTGGAGTTGCATATTTAGATTGCCACCGAATAATTTCATGGAATTTACGTGAGCTTGTTATATGCATCTCCAACTTTGCAACTTCAAGGTGATCAGACCCAGATTGACTATGGGCTTAGTGTTCATATTCAACACACCCAATATATTGTCTGTAACTAACGCACTGTTGCACACACAGAGTTGGATCACCCCACCCCTACTGGGGTTGTAGATGCAATTAAGACTTCTCTTAAGCCATTGAGGTAACTTTTGAGGTTTGAATTGTGTGTGTGATCCGTTGTTGTGTGACAGATTATGTGAATCAAAAACTGGGAGTTGAAAAGAGCAGAGTCCCTGACTTGAGCAAGACAACTGTATAAAACTTATGGGACAACCATGGCCAGACTCAGGGTAAGCATTCAATCCCTATTGTTTCATGTAATTCAACATGGTATTTCAACTTTTAAGGTTGAAATGACTGATTTTTAGCATTGGGAGTCTTCTGTAGCTGATTGCTGAGGAATTCCTTGCATATTTTGACAGTATTCTTTGTTCTACGCAGGCAGTGGGCTATGAATTTGACTATGACAATTACCACAGGTATCTAAGAAATCTTGTATCATCTTCTGGTTGGTAAATTTACAACTATCTAACTTTTCAACTTTCGACAAAATCAGAGAAAATGCCAGTGATTGGACTTTCATTGTTTAGACTGTTTGGAATACCATTGATTGCTTTTGGCCTTACACGCTATCCTGTTTCACTCACTGGAAACAAACATTTCTTATACAGTTTTGTTCACGGAAGATTTCCATATGAGAATCTTAAACCAAATCCTATGCTGAAGAACTTTTTATGAAGCATGCCTCAGAGGAAAATTGTAAGATCCAAAATCAGAGAAAATGCCAGTGATTTGACTTTCATTGTTCAGACTGTTTGGAATACCATTGATTGCTTTTGGCCTTACACGCTATCCTGTTTCACTCACTGGAAACAAACATTTCTTATACAGTTTTATTCACGGAAGATTGCCATATGAGAATCTTAAACCAGATCCTATGCTGAAGAACTTATTATGAAGCATGCCTCAGAGGAAAATTGTAAGATCATATGGATCCCTTCAAATTATTTTTACGATGATATTAAATGAAGTCCTAGGTTTTGTTTGGAAACTTATTAACGTGCTCGTTAACCGCTTGTAATTCTGTTATGCAAAAACAGATATTTACAAACACTAACAAAGTTCATGCTGCAAAGGTCCTTAACAGGCTGGGATTGGAAGATTGCTTTGAAGGCATAATATGCTTTGAGACACTTAATCCTCTTTCAAATATTACTGAAAGCAATAATGAATGGAATATGCCCGCTAATAACTCTACAATCCCGAAGACATCCATAATTTGCAAGCCCTCAAAAGATGCCATGGAGCAGGCTCTTCGCCTTGCAATCTCTGATCCACAAAAAAGGTATGGTAACAAAGATTTTGATGGCCATTTTCCTTCAGCTACCCATTTTTTCATGAAAAGATTGACTCATCCAGGTACCGTAAAAAGTTTATACCAAATCCCCCTTAGTAAACAAAGAATGATAGCTAACACCTCTGCTTTTGCCCCAGTATTGGAGAGTTCTAACGATGTGGTTCAACTGGTAATGGGAAAATTTGGTCTCCATAGGTTTTCAATTTGACTTTGAAGGAGGTTTTCATTTTCACTGTGAAGCAGGGCATAAAGAAAAGGAACCCTTTACCTTCACAGATAGGAAAAGAGTATCGGAGAGTCCCTAGAATGTGGTCCAACTGTTACTGTGGAAATTCGGTCTCCATAGGTTTTCAATTTGACTGTGAAGGAGGGCATAAAGAAAAACAACCTTTTACCCTGAGAAATAAGAAATCACAAATAATAAAGGAGAGTAATAAAGGAGAGTATTGGAGAGTCCTGAGATGTATTCCAACTGTTAGATGGGGAAATTTAATTTCTATAAATATTGTGATTGGATCCCTAACAAGATTATGTATACCTGACAACTACTCGAAACACAATTTCTTCCCTAAACGAAAAATAATTAATAATAGAGAAAAAGACCTGTGCCATTCGTAAAACCATTCGCAGCGAACCCTACGCATAAGAGATAACAATGGAAATGAAGCCGAATCTTAATCATAAGATTCATAAAATCATTGGTAACCTTTGATAGCCATTCGAGATACTTCCTGTAAAAAGTCACCTATTTAAATCCCCATTAATTGACCAACACCCATGAATTAATCAGCTGAAGGAATGATGCCAGAAAACTGTCTCGACGCTGGCGGCAACCCTGTATGGTGGAAAATAGTGTGAAGATCACGGTTACAAGAGTGAAAACCATATAAATACCTTCGTTTCTTTTTTATTTTTTTTAATTATAAAGAATTGTGTAGTTTTATTGAAAATAAATTTAAAATTTAAAATAATGGTTGGTATTTTAAATATAAACCTTTAAAAGGTGGAAAATTTTATCAAACTCAGTTGTCAAACCAACAGTGAGAACAACCATCTGTGGGTGCAATCTGTGATTTGAGGCATCACTGTTATCAAGGAAAACCAAGCCACTTGACCCATCACTATTATCAAGGAAAATCATCCCACGTGTAATAACCCACTGGTGGTCCTTAAGGGAGCATGCTATCACTCCTGCCAAATGCCTCTTGGTCTTGGGGCGTTAATCCGCTCCTTAAGTCGAGAAAGAAGAGTTCTTAGCCAAACAAAAACAGTTTTATGGCATAGTCCAGATCACCAAAATGTTATTGTTAAGATATAATTGTTAATTAAAAATATACATTAATAAATAAAATAAATTTAAAATAAAAAATTATTAATATTACATTGAATTTATTTGTAACAAAAGTGAGAATTTTTATAAATCTATTCCAAACACCTAAATTCTATAAGTTGGAGTCGGGGATAAAACTTATTTTTTATTGTTTATATCTTGATACACTACAATGATACCCTATAGAAATATAAATAACTCCTCAAAAAATTTAAACAAAAATAAAACTTACCACACTAAACAATAAAAACAATATATTATATTGATTTGGAACACAGTAATAAGAAAAAATTTATTAACAGCAATTTATTAACTCAATTAAAAGCATAAGCTTCACCCAATTATACACGTGTTCTCATCGAGTCACCATTTTTTCTTTATGAATAAGGAATTTTACTTATTTATGGATTTTATTTCATGTAATACTCGGAGGGATAGATCACATGAATCACGACTGGACTCATTTTTATGATATTTAAAAAAAATATTATATTATTTATTTAATTTAGTTTATTGTTATATATAAAATAGCTATGGTAGATTTTCAAAAAGCTAAATTTATTTGTATATTTAATCAATTCAAAAAATAAATTTTCTCAATAAAAAAATATTTTTAATGACTTGAAAAAACCCAAAAATAAAATATTTGAAATTATATAATTTTCTTAACCATCTAATATTTTCAAAAACTAAGGGCCAAGTCGTTCCACTTAAAGAAGGCAATGGAAGCACCACTAGCATAGTTGATGCTAAGGTGCAGAACAAAATCGAGATGAAAGATAAAATTGATGTGGGAAATATGGTAGAAAAATAGGGTAGCTTTTGTGTAAATACTTTAGTTAATAAAATTAGGGACTTTTTTTTTAACACTTTGTTAATTTTTAAAGATAAAATAGTTCATAAAAAGTTGTTTTTATTTTTAAATTTATAATTGGTTTGGTAAAATATAATAATTAATAAAAAATAATATTATTTTTTAGAAGATTATAATATATTTTTTTAAATAACTAATAATAAGTAGAAGTGTTTTTGAGTGAAGTACAATATTTTTTAAAAATAATTTATAGCTTTTCAGTAATGTTATATATAATATTTTTTAAAGTAATTTATTGAATTTCATTAATCATATATAATATATTAATGTCATAATTATAATTATGACAGGAATTAGCTATATATATATATATATATATATATATATATTTAGGTTTATATATTTATTTAAGATCTATGTATGGATATATTTTTATAATATTTATGGATTTTTATAATATTTATTAAAAACAATTAGATTAGTTCGACTTTACAAGGCTTTTATCTAAATTTTTGAATGGAAGGTTGGTGGTTGAGAGGAGGGGTTCCAAATGGTGTTATTATTGGGTATTACTTAATACCTATATTGTTAATATATATTAAATTATATAGATACATATAGTTTTTTTTAAGTGGTTTTGTTTGTAATTTTTAATAGAGTTTGTTTATTTTGAATGTTATTTAGGCATGTGATGATATGGAATTATCTCCTCTATGGTTTAAGATATTTATTCCTTTCTTTATGTTATTGATAAGACTTGGTTCTATTAATTCACCTATTTTTGACTTTCAACATTTTCTCTAAAAAATATGCACTTCTTGTATAGGGTTTTTTGGCTCTCATTAAGACTTATTATCCCTAATTTATTTATTTATATATAGAGAGAGAGAGTGTGTTTTCCAAATCAAATTTGTCACGAGTGTTACATGGACATTATTTAGATTTGCATGGTGACTCTATTTTTTTTTTTAAAGTTAATATTTGAGTATCATTTTAAATTTTAAATACAAATGATAATATGTATATTTTACAATTTTGTATAGTAAGCTATTAAATCATAAATTGGATTCTATTGCTTGCTTTTCTTCTTCTAATTTTAAAAATCTAATCTATTTAATAATAGTTTGAACACAAATTAAAACATGTAATTCTTTAAATTTTCTATATCAAAGTGTTAAATCATAAATAATGTTTAGATAATTAATTTATTCACTACCATCATCTATTGTAAGTTGCTGAAACTTAGTAATATTAGAAGTTCCATGTTCTTTTTTCATAGGTGAAAATGTTGTAACACTCTCCTCCCACACTTACTTAAGCTTATGGGTCCAACAAAGTAAATATGTGAGGAAGAGTTATTGTGTGTTGGAAATATTGTTATTGATGACAAAGGAGCACTAGGCAAAGGAGGAGTACACGAACAACAAGCAAAGGCACAGCACAAGAACAACAAGAAAATGAGCAACAAAGAAAGGGACAAAGGAGCAAAAAAATACCTTGATGGCATGCTGATGGCTTTATGCTTGGATAATGTTGCATGAATTGTTTAATGAAGAATTTGTGATGTGAAATTGTTGATTAAACTTAATTGTTGTGATGCAAAGGCAAGACTCCAAGGAAAAGGAAAATATGCTGCAAAGGTTGTTGTGATGCGTTAATGATCCTATAACCAGATCCTATGCTGAAGAACTTGTTATGAAGCATGCCTCAGAGGAAAATTGTAAGATCATATGGATCCCTTCAAATTCTTTTTACGATGATATTAAATGAAGTCCTAGGTTTTGTTTGGAAACTTATTAGCGTGCTCGTTAACCGCTTGTAATTCTATTCTGCAAAAACAGATATTTACAAACAGTGACAAAGTTCATGCTGCAAAGGTCCTTAACAGGTTGGGATTGGAGGATTGCTTTGAAGGCATAATATGCTTTGAGACACTTAATCCTTTTTCAAATATTACTGAAAGCAATAATGAATGGAATATGCCCGCTAATAACTCTACAATCCCGAAGACATCCATAATTTGCAAGCCCTCAAAAGATGCCATGGAGCAGGCTCTTCGCCTTACAATCGCTGATCCACAGAAAAAGGGTATGGTAACAAAGATTTTGATGGCCATTTTCCTTCAGCTACCCATTTTTTCATGAAAAGACTGATTCATCCAGGTATCGTAAAAAGTTTATACCAAATCCCCCTTAGTAAACAAAGAATGATAGCTAACACCTCTGCTTTTGCCCCAGTGTGAGGGTACAGGGGTATCCTATAGCGATACGTTTTCTAAAAATGACCATTCTGGCTAAAATCCCCAGGGTGAATGACCTAGTTGTCTTTTGAGAAGTTATGTTGCAGTGGTATTTTCACAAGAAAAAGATGCATGTTGCTCTGATCATGTCCCACATACTGCACAATTATCAACTTGTCTCTGAAAACAATCCTTTTTCAACGAGGAGGATCTACAAAGAGAATATTGTATTCAGTCCCAAAACATAAATCTGAAGGTGTGTGACAGAGATGTTTGTTAGTCTGATCACATGTTTGACAGAGATGTTTGTTAGTCTGATCACATCCCACATACTGATCAATTATACATCTGTTCCCGAACAACCCCTTTTCAGTGGAGAGGAGCTACAAAGGGACTGTTGTACGCAATTGTAATCTAGACTCAAACCAATCTGGCAACCTGCAATTCGACATCATCAATTTTTATTTACCTTATGCATATCATTTCAACAACATCTATTGTAAGAGTTTCTATTTAATCTATTATGTTTCCGTGCAGATTTTCTTTGATGACAGTCCCAGGAAGCGTGCAGGCCTCCATACCGTATTGGTAAAGACCATATATGAATTTGACTATGACGATTACCACAGGTATCTAAGAAATCTTGTATCATCTTCTGGTTGGTAAATTTACAGCTATCTAACGTTTCAACTTTCGACAAAATCAGAGAAAATGCCAGTGATTTGACTTTCATTGTTTAGACTGTTTGGAATACCATTGATTGCTTTTGGCCTTACACGTTATCCTGTTTCACTCACTGGAAACAAACATTTCTTATACAGTTTTGTTCACGGAAGATTTCCATACGAGAATCTTAAACCAGATCCTATGCTCAAGAACTTGTTATGAAGCATGCCTCAGAGGAAAATTGTAAGATCATATGGATCCCTTCAAATTCTTTTTACGATGATATTAAATGAAGTCCTAGGTTTTGTTTGGAAACTTATTAGCGTGCTCGTTAACCGCTTGCAATTTTGTTCTGCAAAAACAGATATTTACAAACAGTGACAAAGTTCATGCTGCAAAGGTCCTTAATAGGCTGGGATTGGAAGATTGCTTTGAAGGCATAATATGCTTTGAGACACTTAATCCTCTTTCAAATATTACTGAAAGCAATAATGAATGGAATATGCCCGCTAATAACTCTACAATCCCGAAGACATCCATAATTTGCAAGCCCTCAAAAGATGCCATGGAGCAGGCTCTTCGCCTTGCAAACGTTGATCCACAAAAAACGGTATGGTAACAAAGATTTTGATGGCCATTTTCCTTCAGCTATCCATTTTTTCATGAAAAGATTGACTCATCCAGGTACCGTAAAAAGTTTATACCAAATCCCCCTTAGTAAACAAAGAAGGATAGCTAACACCTCTGCTTTGGCCCCAGTGTGAGGGTACAGGGGTATCCTATAGCGATACGTTTTCTAAAAATGACCATTCTGGCTAAAATCCCCCAGGGTGAATGACCTAGTTGTCTTTTGAGAAGTTATGTTGCAGTGGTATTTTCACAAGAAAAAGATGCATGTTGCTCTGATCATGTCCCACATACTGCACAATTATCAACTTGTCTCTGAAAACAGTCCTTTTTCAACGAGGAGGATCTACAAAGAGAATATTGTATTCAGTCCCAAAACATAAATCTGAAGGTGTGTGACAGAGATGTTTGTTAGTCTGATCACATCCCACATACTGATCAATTATACATCTGTTCCCGAACAACCCCTTTTCAGTGGAGAGGAGCTCCAAAGGGACTGTTGTACGCAATTGTAATCTAGACTCAAACAAATCTGGCAACCTGCAATTCGACATCATCAATTTTTATTTACCTTATGCATATCATTTCAACAACATCTATTATAAGAGTTTCTATTTAATCCATTATGTTTCCGTGCAGATTTTCTTTGATGACAGTGCCAGGAAGTGTGCAGGCCTCCATACTGTATTGGTAAAGACCATATAATTGTAAATGGGATATAATGCTTCTGTAAAAATACATAATTGGTTGAATCTTCATCTAATTACGCCGTAAAGGCTCCCCTGATTGCCACTCTCCACCGTTGATCTTTGTGTTAGAGATTGAAGTATTATTCACGGTCCACGTGAGTTTTGGTGTGTGTTACATGATTCAAATATTATCCACTGTCCACGGGAGTTTTGATTGGTTAGAGTAAAATCGTTTCACAGTGTAACGGTTTTTGTTGGGGCTTATAGCTGGTTAGGGTAAAATCTTTATACAGTATAACGGCTTTTGTTGTGGCTTACCTTTTTGGCACTGTGTCAGAGCATGGACTCATTTACATTTACGTTGCCAACGGAGATGATGAAGATCAAAAACCCTTGCACGAACCGCACTGGTTTACAATTTGTTTGTAGACCATTACAATTCCCGACATGAACCGAGGACAAGATGAATGCTTTGGTGCTTTCATCAGCGACAATTTTTTCGTTATTAGCCCTGATCTAATCAGGTGGAGTGTGGAAGTTTATGATCCAGAAACAAGGGCATGGACAACACTTGAGACTATGGGAGATAAAGAGAAGGGAAAGGCCCACTGGCATGTCTGGTTGTTTCTTCTTGCAGCAAGGGGTGATGGAATGTGATTCCAATGAAAACGTGTGGAGGGCACTGGGTTCTCTTGCTAAAACCCTTGAAAGGATTTAGTGTTATGGGAAGATTTTTGTTTACGGTAATGTCTAGAGTAATGTTAAAGTTTGCTATATCTATGAGCTGCTTATAAGAACTGCAGCAGGAAAGCAAACAAAAATGATTGGGATGTACAAAGTATTGAGATTTGAAATTAAGTAACAATGATTACCATATTGTCGTTTGAATAATGTAGTAAGAAATTTCACTTACTTGTTATCCTTGAAGGAACGTTGGTAATAGATTTCGTGAGTTGAATAGCGGTAGTAAGAAATTTGACATTAATGTTATACTTGAATAAACATTGGTAATAAATTTTAGAGAGTTCCTGCATTAAAAATGATGTTATTTTTGGATGAGTTTAGAGCTGCACAAATGTTGGTTGGTTGTTAAAAATTTCAAAAGTTTTATGGCATCCCAGAATATTCCAGAATAATTTTACAGAGATTGTAATTCAAAACTTTTTTTTAGGTAAATTGTGTGTGGTTATTGCTTATTAAATATTTCTATGGCATTTGAGAGGACAATTTTACGGAGATCAAAGCTCAAAATATTTTATTAAATATTTCATTTATTTTTTCGAGGTGAATTATGTGTTATTATTTTTTATTAAATATTTCATTTGTTTCATGGTATTCCAGAATACGAATTATGGACCCTTAATTTGTTGCAGTTTTTCGTTTCATTTTGTCAATTTTACTTCACCAAAATTATATACCATTTTGTCAATTTTACTTCACCAAAATTATACACACTTTTATCAAATCAGAATATTTAAGCCTTCATTTAACGAGTTCTACTCTCACTATCCCATGAGTCGTGAGATTCGGTAGTTTTGATATTCAAGTTTTTTCATAATTAAAGTTTATATGTTTAGCATAATGTTAGATTTTATATTTAGTTTTGTCATGATTTTAGCCCACAACTACTCAACATGCTATATGTTTTGGATTTTCAAAACAATACTATATGTTTTGGATTTTCAAAACAATACTTTCGTTTTATGTTTTGACTAGATCATGAACTAAGATCATGTAAGACATTTTACAATTAATGTAAGAATGTTTAGTTTTTTTCTCATGGAAAAAAAATAAAAAGTTTCATATAGTTAAGAATTATGTTTGCATTTTTTTAATACTAGAGAATTTAAAATGATGTTGTTTATTAATTAGGTGAACAAAGTATTACTATAATACAACCTCTAATAATTATAATGTGTCATGATACATTTAAATAAGCTAACATTATATGAAAGACATTTATTAATGTAGTTATGTTAGTTAACTAAAATAAGTTAAAATTTGTAAGTAGTTATCATCATGAAAAATTGAGATAGCCAAAAAAAATTTATAGTGTAATTAAATTATGTTAGGAAAATTATTTTAAATTGAAATTATTAGAATATATTAAAAAATGTTTCTTTATAATAAATTAAATTTCTAATAAAGTATTACAATATATTAAAAGGAAATAAATATGTATTACAACAAATTACAACGTAGTTGAAGAAATTGAAGGCATGTTGAATCATATTAAATAATTTCTTAAATTCAAAAAATTTAATGTAGCTATGATTTTCATATGGTCAATAATAGAAATAATAAATTACAGATTATTATAAAAATAATAGAATGAGTTCCATGTATTGATCCACCCTTCATTGTACAATTATAAATGAGTAGTTGTTAGTGTTGACAACTAGCAAAACCACATTATTAAATGTGGTTGATATGCATAGTAAGCTACAACTTAATATATACTATATTATAAACTTATAATAATATTATAAGCTCACAAAATTAGAAAATGCAACATATTGTTCATATTATAAACCCAAAGGGTTATAAAGCACAACCAAATTAATAAATGTGATTAATACACACTGGTAAGCTATACCAATCACATACATAAACATATTAGTAAATGTAGTTGAAATTACCCAATAGTCATTAACTGTATAGATTTAACATCCGTATTAATATTGATAATGATAGATAGATATAAATAAAAGTAATATTATAAAAATAAGAGTTATATTATATTATACTATTAAACCCTATCATTATTATAAATTCAGGGTACTAATATTATTAACTCTTTGGAATTTATTGTGAGTATTAAAATGTTTAGATATTTGTTTTCAGATATTCTAATATGATCCCACATCCATGGTACTAATATTATTAACTCTTTGGAATTTATTGTGTGTATTAAAATGTTTAGATATTTGTTTTCAGATATTCTAATATGATGATCCCACTGCAGTAGAGAGAGGTGCAAATGTTCTAAAATAAAAAATATTTGTGCCATTTAGACTTGTGAGTATTAAAATGTTTAGATATTTGTTTTCAGGTATTCTAAGATGATCCCACTACAACAGAGTGAGGTACAAATGTTGGATAATTCCTAAAACAAAAAATACTTGTGCCATTTAGACTTATTTTGAATTTGAAAATTCTTCAGAGAAAGAAGAATTTCTATCTCGTAGTTGTTTAAACATTGGGACATAAATAGAAAATGATCTCTAAAACACTAAAGCATGGCACCGATATTACTGGTCCATTTCAAATTGACATTGAAAAAATAACATATTACTTTTTAGTACTTGGCAAAACTAACCCATAGAACTTGCTAGAATCCCTACAAACATATGATAAAATATTCAACATCAGATCTATGAACATCAGTCACTCCAACAAGAGGTATCTGTTTTTTTTTTTTCAAATTTCCATTCGAGATTGTGCAATATATCCATCCTTTTTCATTCACTTATTAGCCTCTCAACTTTGAACTTTGTTTTCTGATTCAGTAGTGTATCCATTCTTTTTCTCAATATAGTTTATATTCTTCCGTGCAACAAATTCTGCAAGTGCATAGACGTGTAGATTCATGTGTTGAATCCAAAAAAGTTCAATTTATTAATGCGGATTAAGTTCTATTTTGTTGCAATTTTGATGTAATTCAGGAACAAGTGACGCAAAGAGGAAGAGCCATGAGGATCAACTAACATAGCAGGATGTTTCCACTTCCAGTGGTAAATGGTCTTCTATGCAAATTCCTTTGCCTAACCTTGATGGGAATATCTCTTCTCCATGTACTGATATTCAGTATACTTTACAGCGTCCCATGCAACAAATTCTGCAAATGCCTAGACCTATAGATTCATGTGTTGGCTGCAGAAAAGTTGTTCAGTTTATTAATGTGGACTAAGATCCTTTTTATTGCAATTATGATGTAATACAGGAACAAATGATCGAAAGAGGAAGAGCCCTGAGGATCAACCAACAGAGCAAGATGTTTCCATTTCTGGTGGTAAATTGTCTTCTACGCAAATTCCTCTACCTAACCTTGATGGGAATATCTCTTCTCCAGGTATTGGTATTCAGTCTACTTTGCAGTGTCCCATGCAACAAATTCTACAAGTAACTAGGCCTATAGATTCATGTGTTGGCTGCAAAAAAGTTGTTCAGTTTATTAACGTGGACTAAGATCATTTTTATTGCAATTAGAAGTAATACAGGAACAAATGACCGAAAGCAGAAGAGCCCTCAGGATCAACCAACAGTGTAGGATGTTTCCATTTTTGGTGGTAAATTGTCTTCTATGCAAATTCCTCTACCCAACCTTGATAGAAATATCTCTTCTCCAGGTATTGGTGTTCAGTCTACTTTACAGTCTACGATGCAACAAATTTTGCAAATGCCTAGACCTGTAGATTCATGTGTTGGCTCCATCTCTTCTATCTCCTTAACAGATGTACCTGTGATATGACCCCTTATGATGCCTCATCAATTAAGAACTGTTTATGGGTATCGGTTGCTCACTTTCGTACTTGAATGGCCGCTTTCATATGGTATTCCTTTGGATATCTTGGAAAATCTGGGAACATCACCTATTCCATCACTTGATACAATATCTGAGTCATTGTCACCCAGTAACAATCCAATTTCGTCGATTGTGATCCCAAATATGCAATTCTATGATGTCTTATATTTTGACCAATAGTTTAAGGAGAGAATTTTGATTTTGATTTTTGGTGTGATTGCTCTTTTGGAGTATCTTTTTTTCTCTTCAAGAATCAACTATTTTTACAATGTTGTTAGTCCCTTTACAATGTTACAAGTCTTTCCCCTTTCTGTTGTAAAGACTATAGTATTGTATTTTTGTTTTTTGATTAATTAGTTACAAAAAATGATGATATACCATTGTTTAAATTAAAGTTTTCTGGAAATCACATATTGTATTTCACATTATACCTTATGTTTAAGTCTGAGACTTTATTTAACCTCTTCCCAAGATAGATATCCAATTCTTCAACCCATATATCTTATGTTATAAGTTACATTTTGATTAACATTTTTTCACAAATAAACGAATGCTAGCATTAGTTTACTAACATTAAATGTTTCCATGAGTATCCCTTGAACTTGATTTTTCTTTGCACCATTTTAAACTTTCCACGACCTTGTAAGTTTTATGACTTCTAGACTTTGTTTTATAACATGAAAATGTTTGACAAGTGTTAGAAAATCCGAAAGAAAAAAATATTTTTGCCTATAAATATTGGTGCAAATTTAAGAATATTTCTATAATTCTCATCGTTTACAACATTTAGAAAAAGTGAATAGATATGTTGATATTTAGGTCATTGACGTAATGCACACACTACATAGATAATGGATTTTTTGCACTTTATGCCTTACGGCGTTTCTTTTGCAACATCTGGTGCAAATGCTAGTTATGATCATATTGCAAACATATTTGTTGTTAATATGGGGATTAGATGTTAATCTCACACTGCACTTCATCATTGGGTGGTAACTCTTTGGATTGACATGGATTCGATAAAAGGTACGAAGTTGACAAAGAGCATAGGATAGAGTTTTTTCCCATTTCTTGGCATAGAAGTTTCTACTACACCGTGTCTCCTTCTCCATGTGATATGTATCGACCATTTGGGCTTGGGTGTTATTGAAAGAGAGTGCATAAGAGAGAACTCCCTCCTCACATGATGAGAAATTAAAATTAATCACCACACTATGTCTGGTTTAGCAAAATTCATATCTTAACATTATGGTTTTATGCTATGGTAACATGGAATCATGGTGGGGAATTATGTGTTGACCTTAGAATGTTCATATAACATAAAAGCATGGTTTTGCATGAAGGGTTTGTCCTTATGGGACCTCCTGATACATGATGAGTTGGATGCTACTACATCTCTTAGGCAAGGCGGTATGGGTGCCATGAGGATAGGTGATGTGTACATATTTTGATGTGGCACCTATGTGGCATGACACATCAGAGGTAAAATTGGCTCTTTTTCACAGCCAAAGGTCCAATTTTTGGATTACATTTGACACCTTTAGTGGATGCCATGTGGTAGGATGATGTCATCATGAGGCCAATGTTATGTCAAAAAGACATGACCTTTGAATTTGGGCATGGCTAACAAAGGGCACAATGTTAAAATTATGTGTTAAGGGATAGGAATGTTTCTATTAGTGCCTTTTATCAAGCGCCAAGTTACATTGTGGTGATTCTAACAAATTGGTACAAACTGATAGAGAGCACAACATGAATCTATCCACTAACTCATATTCAAGAACTTACAATTTCCAGATTGCCCGTCTTGTGAACTGTCAGAAAGCCAAGGGGGCTCACAATCAATATAGGTCATTAATATAGATAGGTGGCCACGTAGTGCAGACCAAATAGGGGGTTATGCGCAATGTTTAAGTCTCTGTGGACCCCACCATCATTAGTTGTCGAAAGGAAGGTGGACCCCATAATTAATGTGGGCCATTGATGTCATTTTTCCATGTCACACTGATAGAAAAGTAGCCATAGATTTAACCTCATAATTCTTATAAACTAGATATAGTGCAAAATAATGAAATAACATGTGAAGACGAGACCTGGTTTGGTCTTCAAGTTAGTTAAGGTCTCATTAATGATGCGTAGACACTTAGGTGAAGTGGTGGAGCCATGTGGGTGCCACACACAATGCACGTGGCAGAAACTCATTTATGTGGCAAGGATTACAAGGCTAAGCTTTTATTTAGAGAAACAATTGATCTGGGCAATGAATTAGGATAAATTTATATTGCCACAAAAGGTATCGATGAGTTTTGTGATGGTATTGTCAAAAGTTAACTTTGCTAACTTTGGTGAAGCAGAAATTTTGTAACCACATTTTCATAATGAGATCATATAAGTTGGGTTAATTAAAAATAACACATCCTAGTTGCTTGTGATGGTATTGTCAAAAGTTAACTTTGCTAGCTTTCGTGAAGGAGAAATTTTGTAACCACATTTTCATAAGGAGACCATATAAGTTGGGCTAATTAGAAATAACAGATTCCATTTAGCTTGAAAAGTTCATGGGAAGGACTGTTATAACATTCTAGAGTTTTTTCTTTTTAGTATGAATGCATAAGCATATTCTCTTGAGGTTAACCTTGGATGAATAAACCTAAAGGGTGGTTTGCGAAAGTTTAAAAAGGGAGTTGGTTCCTTTTAGCAATTTCTTTAAATTGTAATATTCTAATTTAAGAGGATCTATATAGTTAAGAAGTTTTGATGAAGTTTCCTTAGAAGCACAAATGAAATTGATTGTTATGGATGAGTCACATTTAGTTTCTACAAATAAGAACACATGCAAATAAAGAAGAAGATTACTACTTAAACAATGTCCATTTCGTAATAGGATATTTCCTAGTAAAAAATGACACACATATATTGAATAGGAAAAGAGAGCCCATGAGAAGACAGAAAGGACATCCATATTTTATCATCAAGACAAGAAATTATGTACATTGAATCTATGAATTCAAAACATATTTACTTAGGGTCTACATTTGCGAAATATCTATGTCTATGTATATGTATTTTACAATGTGAAGAATATTTATGTTCAAATGTGAATGATGAATTCATAAGTGCTTACTCTCGAAACTCTTAAGTAATTTCTGTTATAGAATATGTGTGTATGTTTTTCGATGGTTCGTGGATTTTCCAATAGCAATGGTTACAAGATATGAAAGGTTGGCTCCCTGTTAATGGCGGTGTAGAAGGTCAACACTCCCCATGTGTTTCGTGGCATGTGCTTAAATCTAGCGATGTGTCTATTTACTAACACCTGCAGGTTTTGATGTAATGGCAATTGTGTCTCCAACAAGTGGTGTCAGAGCTAGAGGTCTCGAGTTCGAAATACACTGGGCTCGTGTTGGGGGGGAGATTGTTGGGTTCCCATTAATGGCAGTATAGAAGGTCAACACTCCCCGTGTGTTTCGTGGCATGTGCTTAAATCTAGTGATGTGTCTGTTTACTAACACCTTCAGGTTTTGGTGTAATGGCAATCATGTCTCCAACATGAAATTCTTATAGAAAAAGGCGTGAACACCCTTTGATAGTTTTCAGTCGGTATTTCTTGTTGTGAATTGAATCTTCTCTGCGTGATATTTGTTAGAGTGAATCTTATTGAGAGGCATTGAACTCTGACTTCCATCTGTGGAAAAATTTTCAAATGTCTATGTTGAAGAGGGCAGCGATGCCAAATCTAGTGTTTACATTGTGTTGTTAGCTTAAGGGTTCAACGAAGGATATCTTTAGTCATATATATTAGCGAAATTAAACTGTTGGGGTTGGGCTTGAGTAGAGCCGAAACCACTGTAAGTGTGAACAAAACGAGACCGTCAGTCAATTGAAGTTTTGTCAATCGATGGCGTCGAAGAATTGTACATGGTATGTTTCCAATCTCTCGACCTTCGGATGACGGAGAGTGTAATATTAAATTGAGAAACCTTTCCAGCACCGATCAGAGACTAAACAGAGTCTATCTGTCAATTAACGTTCATAACCGATAGAACAATTTCTATTTACTACAGTTACATCATACGACCAACACCCCTTCGGAAAGCACGAAAGCTTGTGGACCAGTGACGAGTGATAGGTGGTGCTGTTAGGGGAGTGATCCCATTAATTAATGGGACCGATAGACACAGATATCCACGCCATTTGTCGTCGCAGGCACTTCCGCATTGGTTAGAACGTAAGGTTTTAGGCACTGATGAGCGTTCGGTAGTAGGTGTGGCAGTTCTATCGGACGATAGCCTCAATTGATGGAAAAAATTCCCATCATCTATTGTGTCATCTCTAGAGATGCCAGGAAAATGTGTGATGGCGAGTTTGAGATTTAGAGCCAGCCTAAGATTTTAAGACCATTATCGAGACTTGTTGAGTTTCGGGAGATGAAAAGCTGGTTTTAAGTGTTGTAAAGACATCAGATCGGGACAAGACCATGGAAAGTTGTAATATAGAGGAAGTCTGAAAAGTCGAAATCCATGATCTCATGTACTCGGTTACCAACGTTGGTCGCTTGTGAAACCACGAGGAACTTAGGTTTAGGGATTACGTCGTGGTGTGTGTGACTCGTGTGTGGAGTTTTAAAAGCCCTCTAATCATTGATAGTCGTGATTATGAAGAAATCAACTTTACCAACTAACTATATTCGTGTGAATAATTGGAGAAGATTAGTAAACCACCCCATCAATTCTTTTACATTTTGAACTCATTTTTGAGTTCTATCAAATTGAGGATTCATTTTTATGAATTTCTTCATAAATTGTTTATATATATTTTTTCTTAAAATATGGTTTTAGTAATTATACTGTGAATTACGTGGAAGTATATTGATCGTTTTCTCTACTCCATCTCATTACAAAGTGTTAATGTATTTTGAAAATTTATCTTGTATTTGAGTTTTAAGTGTTATGTATTGTTGATTGAGAGTGTTATGACTAAATTCAATAAAATCTAAGACAATATATCAAGTATGATC
This sequence comes from Pinus tabuliformis, assembly GCA_031772625.1. NCBI lineage: Eukaryota > Viridiplantae > Streptophyta > Pinopsida > Pinales > Pinaceae > Pinus > Pinus tabuliformis. The sequence goes on from CM062816.1 coordinate 1,434,830,352, forward strand.
ATTTGAAATAGTTTTGTATAAAGAGATAAGTTATAACTTTAAATTAAAAAGAAAATAGAAAAATAATATTCATATATCTATAAGGAAATATAGAAATATGTCTAAACATTCTCATTTTCACCAAATTCTCCATGCTTAACTTTAACTCCAACATGTCATGAGTTGCTAACTCAAATTTAATGATGCCCCATCTATATATATATATGAATTATGTGTAAGTGCTTACCTAATTCTTTTTCTTTTCCTTATACATTCTTGTATCCAATTCAACTCTCTGATTTTCTATATAAATGCTTACAACTATTAAGGATATTTAGACTTCACTCCAACTTTGCTAACATCCTTTCACTCAGTATTTGTAACTATTCGCTATCCCTTTCTTACATTGCACAATATTCTTTTCCTAACATACTTTCACTTTAACTTAGTCTCATTATGACTTATTTCAAGAGTGCTTTTACATCAAATTCCACTTGTGAGTAAAATAAAACATGGCCTTACCTCTAGTTTAACATCCTATATGGTTTGCGCAATCAACTTTTGCTTATAACTTTCTTTTATTCTCGACATCATAAATCTAAGTGATACCTGCATTTGGTTAGTTGATTCAATAGTTTAGATAATTTGTATATTGTGTATTTCACACCATCGTCACTCGTTTAGCCAATACTCACTCTCTTTCCAATTCCTAGGCATATGTAAGCCAAAATCTAAATTTGTAACTTATTCCACCATATTTTAGTCCTTTGTGATAGTTTCATGATGTTTCTATATAGTTATATAAGTTAGCAAAATTGGTTATTAAAATTGAAAATAAGTTATATGTCAAACTCCCATAACAAGTCCACTTGATATGACATTATTACAAAAAGAATTCTTGGTTATATCTAGCTCAATGTTCCTCAATGTTTTGGAAGATGGCACAACCCAACCAGAATGGCACATCACTAGTAGCAACCCATTTCCATTGAACTTCGAGTTGCATAATTTTAGCCCTTGAACTACATGCATTTGCAATGTTTATAACTTCTTTAATATTTCAAACTATGTTCACATAATTTAAAGATTCTCTTAGCCTTAAATTGTGCATAATTAGTTAAATAGTTTGTGACTAATAACCTGTAAAATATACAATAAGGAATTATCTAGGTGAATAATGCGAGGAATTCCTTCAACGCTATTAACATTTTACCATATATTATTTTTATTTTTTTAATTTCTACGTCATATCCATTTGATATCATTTTTTAGAAGAGTAATTTAGTCCATTCCTACTCCATTCATCATTTCTTTGGTTCTTTTGTAGGCTGGCGTCTAATTCCATATGTCTTCTTCAACATTTTTGGTTCATTTACCACCATCACCATTGAAATATTTCTAAGTTTTGGGTTCCTTATTTTTTCCCTACACCCCACACATTTTCTTTTTCACATAATACGAATAGTTGGCTCTATTTATCAAATTTGTATTCACTACAAAAATTCATACGTTTAGTTCCCTAGGTTTAGTTCCTTCCTAGATTTTCTTGTGTTTTAGATTTTGGAAGCTACCTGCTTCCTTTTTGTTAGGTCCCTATAATACTAGCGTAGCCACTATATTGTTATTTTTGTGCCTTGTAGAAGTGAACTATCATTATTTTAATGCTATTACATTATTACTGCAATGTTGGTGAAAATTATAGTTTTACCCTTTACACTCCTATATATACCACAAAGGTCTTCTCATTTGAAGCATTAGATAATTGTTCCTATATGTGATGTAAAAGATTATTTCCTCCTCAACGTGTCTTGTTATCAAGGAGTTGATCTAACTTTTCTTCTATTTTTGTGTTATTTTGATTTGGGTATTGAACATTTGGTATCAGAGCTCTTGATCCTAGGGTTTTTCCACTTCAAATTGGTGATCTTGGAATTTTCACTATATTTTTTTGAGGATTCAAAATATGAAACTTCTGCCACGTGGATTAGAAATGTTAATGAAAATGATGTCAATGTTTCATATTTTTGTTTTCTATATTGTTGGAGATATGGTCCAAGGAATTTAGGGTTTTTTAATGATCCTAAATTCTATTTCAAACAAGTTTTTTGGGGAAAATCATCATAAATTTACCTTCGAGCATTAGATTTAAAGTTTGTAAAAAGAAAATGAAATAAAATGTAATATTGCCTTCAATGTATAAGTTTTACATTTTAAGGTTGAAAAACTGACACGAGGGATCACAATCAAGTTCTTTATATTAAACTCATCCGTAATCTGGTCATCATGAGAGATTTAACATAAATTTACCTTGAAAAATCCAATATTGATCTAATTTGTTAACCTGGTAGAAAGACACATTAAGCTACCTTATGGTGAAGTATGATACCTTAGGAGGTTGAAATCATAGACATACAACGATTTCAAGGTTGGTCAGATCAAGAAGCACAAAATAAAGGTCTTAAAAACGTAAATAGTTGTGTATTTTTAAATTTTCATAATGTTTCTTTGAAGATTTGGTTTGAAGTAATTCATAGGGAATAGCGAAGACTATTGATCATTAATTGGTTCCTAAATTCCTCCCAAACAAAAAATTTATACACCCATTAAGCCTTCCGAAAGCTCCACTATGACACATAATGAGGAAGAAGAAATTCAACATGATATATCAAAATTAAAAGACCAAGTATAAAAAATTTCACTCTCACAAAGAGAAACCAAAAATGAACTAGAAATGATAATCAATGTTAATATGGATGGTTTTAAAGTAGACATAAAATGGGACATGGAAGGGTTAAAAGAAGAGATTGAAGCTTTGAAGGAAGGTTTGACAAGGTTGCTACAAGAGATGCTTCGTAGTGGTGATACAATATTCCATGAAACTCAGGAGGAGAACAAAAGGAATCTGAATCATGAATATTAGATACTTCAAATTTGGTTTGGATACCATCCACATTCCAAAGGTTGATGTGGAGAAGTTTCTCAGCAAAGATCGGGTAAGATGTATACTACAAATGGAACAATTATTTGTACGAAAAATTGAAGGATGGAAATTTATCTCAAAGTTTACAAACCTTAGCGAATATTACCAGTCCATAATATGCAAGGTATAAAATATTTGGTGATATTGTTAAAACATTCAAATTTATAATGATTTTCTGTGTAGTCTCTATAAAATTTTGGAGATCTTTAAGGTAGAATAGTTCTATACTACAAAATGTTTGGATGAATCCTTGTAGAGAAAAGGAAAATTGGTGAATTGTTTTTTTGGGGAAAGGATGGAAAATCAACCCACTTGCAATACCAGTCCCTAAACGTTTCCATGGTTATTTGATCTCCATGATGTGCAACAAACATAAAAGGTACACATTGCATCTTCATATTTGTAACTTCATCAATTTGTGTGGTATCTGTGGATTTTTTCTCGTAAATCAATTATCACTTGGACACATTTATGGAGAAATTGATAGCACATTATGAGGATACAAAGAGTAATACCTTCTTTATCCATTTAATAAATATCAAATAGAAGGGCTCAATTGCAGACCACATTGAGAACATCCAAAGATTAAATATCAAGGTAACTAATATTCCAAAAGAGCATTAGGTTGATTCCTTCATAGTGACTTTAAAGGGTAACATCCAACATGAGGTTTGCCATTGGAAACCTAAGTCATTGTATAATGTGTTCAGGTGATGAGAAATATTGAAAGAAAAATCATAGAACAAGAAGGTATACCACTCACAACTATAAAGATGGAAGTGTTTCCACTCTTAGATGCCCACAACCTATAAGTTTTACACCACAAAAATGAGAGGAAAAGGGAGAAAAAGGATTTGTTATAGTTATTGCATACAATATATTAAAGGGCTAACTTTGATGAGAAGAAAGAGGAGGAAGAAAAGGAAAAATAAACCTCAAAATAAGAAGATTTCCATGAGGAACCATCTTCAAGGGTTCAAATAGAAGAAATCAATCGAACCATATCTTGTAATGCATTAGTTGGATTTACCACACCTCAAACTCCCAAGGTAGAAGGATATATCAAGAAGAAAAGAATAATAGTGTTGATCGGTGCATGTAGTATCCATAATTTTATTCACTGTAATATAATCAAGGATTTGAATTTCTTTATAAATATAGCACTAGAGTTTCAAGTGATAGTTGTATATGGAAGAACGATATATTACCTAGAGAAGTGCCATAATATTAATCTTTCACATCCTGAAGATGAACCATCGCTGCTGGTTCGAAATGTCAATTATAAAGAAACCTAATGCGATGTATCCGGAAAAAATTCTACATAATCATGAAACTCACAAAAACCTCAAAGACAAAAAAAGTGCCATAATATTAATCTAACCATGAGGGAATATGTTTTGAATAATCAAATGATTTCTATTCCAATGGGTGATGTTGATGTTGTATTAGGATTCCAATGGTTATAATATTTGGGGATGATAACTTTTAAATTTCAAAAACGTTTCTTGAATTTCTTTTGAGAAGGAAAGAAATTTTAATTGAGGGATATCGTAGGGATAGATGGTAAAATAGTCAAGTCTATTCACATAAAAAAGTGTTCAAAGAAGGAAAAAAGAGGTGTAATCACACAATTATGTTTAGTATATCTTCAAACATCTAAGTCATCCATTTCTCCAGATTTCCAAATAGCCCTTAATAATCATTCCAAGATATTTTGATACTCCCAAAGGTATCCCACCTATTAAATATCGTGATCATGCTATTCATCTAATTATAAGAAGAGTTCCTCCAAACATTAGACCTTACAAATATCTTTATTCCCATATCAATGAAATTAAATGTATGGTTGCAGAAATGCTAGAGGATGGTATAACTCAACCTAGCCAAATTTCTTTCCTTTCTCTAGTAGTATTGGTTCATAAGAATAGTGCATCATGATGTATGTGTACGTATTATAGAGATCTCAGAAATCTCACTTTTAAAGACAAGTTTCCCATTCTTTTCATTGATAATTTGTTTGATAAATTACATGGAGAAAATTATTTCACCAAGTTGGATCATCATTAAAGATGTCATCAAATTATAATGAAGATAAAATATTTTTCAAAAACACTATTCAGTGCTCACAAACACCATTATGAATTTTGGTCATGCCTTTTGGCCTTACTAATACACATTACAAATTTCAAGGTTTGATGAATTCCACTTTAAAACCCTCCCTTAAAAAATTTGTGTTAGTATTTTTTGATGATATACTAATCTACAACAAGTATTGATAAGATCATGTTAATCATGGTGAGAGGGAGCTCAAACTATTGGAAGAGAAACATTCGTATGAAAAGACCTAATATTTCTTTGGGGTATAGGATATGGAATATTTTGGCCATATTTAATTTCATGAGGGTGATAAGGTATATTGTAACAAAATTAAATCCATAAAGCAATTGAAAATCCCCACAACCTTAAGGTATTTTTGAGGATTTCTTAGGTTGAAAGGATATTATCACATTTATTTTATGAATTATGGGAAAATAGCAGCACCTCTAACATCATTATTGAGTAAATATGCATTTTCTTGGACTCTATAAGCAACTATGTCCATTGAAATCTTAAGGATGAAATGTATCAAACTCCAATATTAGCTACACTAGACTTTAGATTACCATTTATTATGGAACATGATGCCTCAGGAAATGACGTTGGTGTTCTTTTAATGGAAGAAGGAAGACCCATTTCCTTTGGAAGTTATCCAATCAAGTGAAATCATTTACACACGCATACTTATGAGAAAGAAATGTTGGCAATAATACATTCCCTAAAGCAATGATGCACTTACTTAATGGGAAGACACTTCAAGGTAAAAATAGATCATGACAGTGTTCAATACTTCTTGGAAAAAATATTCTCTTCACAAGAGTAGAAAGAATGGGTCAAAAATATGTTGGGTTAATACTTTGAAATCATATAGAAAAAGGGGAAGCAAATTGTTGTTGTAGATGCACTCTCAAGAAAGGATGAAGATATGGAGGCATTGCTTTGTGCCATTTATATCATCTAACTTGATTGGATAACTTAAGGAAGGGATGAATGGAAAAATCAAGAAGAGGTGTGGACATTTATTCCACTATTTTAGCAAGATCGTAGTGCATCTAACACATTACCTCGAAAAATGATTCATTGTGGTAAAAAAATCACTTATTATCTAGAAAAATGATTCATTAAGGTAAAAAGATTGCTTATATCTATGTGATAACTCCCAAATCAAGAGAAAGGTTCTTTTGGAATTGCACACTTATTCTAGAGAAGGGAACTTATTTTTGAAAAAATAACATAGGGTTAAAAAGAATTTTTTTCTGGATGTCCTTAAATCTGATATTGATATCTGTGGTATAATGTTTGATTTTCAAACAAAAAAAAGTTGAGAAAATTAAGGCCCCAAGTACTTTACACCCATTTTCCATTCCAAGTGAGTATCGGAGGAGGTCTCAAAGGATTTTTTAATGGGTCTATCGAAGAATGAGGGGAAGAGTTTAATCATGGTGGTAGTTGATAAACTTACCAAGTATGCACACTTTTGCGCACTATCTCATCCTTTCAATGTCGACACAATTCCTACTACATTTGTTGAGACAATTCAAAAGCTACATGGAAACCCAAATATTATTATAAGGGAGAGAGATCCCATTTTAAATGGCAATTTTTGGACAAAATAATTTTCTTGTCTTAGTACTCAGTTGGTTCATAGTTGATCTTATCATCCTCAATCAATGGGTAAACTAGTATAATGAACAAACGTTTCGAAGGATATACTCATTTCTTTCTATTTGATAAAAAAATATAATGTGTCAAGTAGTTACCTATAGAATGGTTGTATAATACTTCCTTCCATAATGCAACAAAAATGACCCTATTTTTGGTGCTCTATGGATGTCATCCACCATCCATCACATCGTTTTTATGAGACAAATCTAAGGTTCAAGCAGTGGAAGATCACATCAAGCATCAGTAACAAGTTCTCCAACTCTTAAAGGGTAACCTAGCTCTGGTACAAAATTTAATGAAATAACAAGCAAATAAACATCACATTGAAAGATGTTTTGACATGGGTTATTAGGTATTTTTACAGCTACAACCTTGCAAACAAATGTCCCACAAGCAAGCTTAGAAGGACAGTAAATTATCACCGTAAGTATTGTGGCCCTTATAAGGTGTTTCAAAAAATTATGAGTATGTCATACAAATTAGATCTACCTACATCACCGCGAGTACACCTAGTTTTCCAGTTCTCATGCTTAAAAAAGGATATAGGTGAAAATATCGTAGTTCAAACAATATTGCTAGAACTTTATAAGGGAGGAAAAATAATATTGGATAATAAATAAATCACTGAAACAATAATATGGTAGCTATTGTTAGGTAAACTTGACTAGGATAGAGTCAAAGTTGACCAAGTTAAACAGTGATGGTTTTGGGGCACATGGTATTGTGCACCCATGGTATTCTGCCCATGGTATTATATGTAATGGAGCCTATAAAAGGTTGGAAGGATTCCCTTGTAATGCAAGGGCCTAGAGGTGAGCAGTGAAGGCTCACTTGGCTGGATTGGCCAGGGTTTTGGCCAAGGATAATGAAATTTCATTATGATTGGGTTTTTTTTCCCGAATTTGGGGTTTTCCCGGATAAACATGTGTGTTTATGTGTTTATGGTTGTTGCTAGTTATTTTTATATTTGTTTCTCTCAGTAATTCTCCATAATTAATTTGTGTTCTTCAATAAATTTCTTAACAATTGGTATCAGAGCCAAAGGTTGTGTATTGGCTTCAGAAAAATGCTTTTGTTGCCAAGGGTTATTTGGCCTGGTAGACATAGAAAGGATTGATAGTTGGATCGAAGAGGAGTAGTTATCGTGGGTCAATAGGGCTTCCATGGAGTTGTGTCGATGTGATCCTCCACTTATCGCAAGGCAACATGAATACGCACGGAAACTTTTAAGGATCAGAAAATGAGATTCGGGATTTCCCATCGACAAAGCAAGATTTGCAACTGAAATAAGTCCCGATATGGATTAGGAAGAGAAACTGAGATTCGGGATTTCCCGTCGGCAAAACAAGATTTAAATGGGCGGGTCTTCGAATGATGATGAAGATCAAGAACATGAAAACATTGAAGCCGGCGGTCAGCGGATCGAATCTCGTTCGAGCTCGAAATCGAAGAAGCTGAAGCTCATCCCGTTGATATTTCTGATATACTTCGAAGTCTTAGGAGGTCCGTTCGGCGAAGAGCCGGCAGTGAAAGCGGTCGGGCCGCTGTTGGCCATAGCAGGGTTCCTGGTCTTCCCGTTCGTATGGAGTATCCCGAAGGCACTGGTGACTGCGGAGCTGGCCACGACATACCCTGGAAACGATGGCTACGTGGTCTGGGCCGGTATAGTGTTCGGGCCCTTTTGGGGGTTCCTCATGGGCTGGTGGAAATGGATCAGCGGCGTCATCAATAATGCCGCCTACCCTGTACTCTGCTTCGATTACCTCAAGCTCCTTCTCCCAGCCTGTGGCCACGGCCCGGTCAGAGACATAATGCACGTAATGTTATTGTGGTCAATGCAAGAGACCACGCTCATGTGTTGTGTTGCGTGGATATGAATTAAATTGCAAGGTGATGTGCATTGGGCAAGTGAGAGTGAGGTTGCAATGTTTAAATGCATGGAGCGCAATCATGGGCAGGTTGTATGCAAAGTATTTGACAAAATGTGTCAATCAAATTACTTAGAGTGTGGTGGTACAAGGATAAGGAGAGCATCAGGTTTGGAGTGTGTCAAAGTCCAAAGGATGGTTATATAAAGATCGAAACAAGGATGCCCGCAATTGAGAGAGGATGGGTCAAAATAGCAGCAACAATAAACAAAAAAAAAAAATTATGAAGTCAAAACTATTACATGTAAATGGGCATACTACTGTAAGACCTAGTAAGGCATGTGTACCCCTCGATGATCACTGGTAAAGTCTAGGTTAGACCTAGGTGATAGGGGGGATGTCGGGTTATCAATACCCCAGGTAAAAACTCTGAGGGGGGATAAGGACTAGAGTGAGCGAGATTGTCTCACTTAGCAGTTTTGGCTGGAGTTAGTCAAGGAACCCCAAGTCAAGTTTAAGGGGGGAATTGTTAGGTAAATTTCACTCAGGATAGAGTCAAAGTTGACCAGGTTAAACAGTGATGGTTTTGGGGCACATGGTATTGTGCTCCCATGGTATTCTGCCCATGGTATTATATGTAATGGAGCCTACAAAAGGCTGGAAGGAATCCCTTGTAATGTAAGGGCCTGGAGGTGAGTGGTGAAGGCTCACTTGGCTGGATTGGCCAGGGTTTTGGCCAAGGATAATGAAATTTCATTATGATTGGGTTTTTCCCCAAAGTTGGGGTTTTCCCGAATAAACATGTGTGTTTATGTGTTTATGGTTGTTGCTAGTTATTTTTATATTTGTTTCTCTCAGTAATTCTCTGTAATTAATTTGTATTCTTCAATAAATTTTAACAGCTACAAAATCGATTAATTGCATAGTATCTCATTAATTTAAAGAACCTACATATTGAAGAGTCCATAAGGGAAGATTTGTGTTTTATACAAAAGCATCCATAACTACTCAAGTATTTAGGAAAACACCTTTTTGAAGTAGAGGGGCACGTTATATCCATATAACACTAGTGTAGCCCCTATATTGTTCTTGGTGGTAGTTGATAGACTTACCAACTATGCACATTTTGTGCACTATCTCATCCTTTCAATGTGAACACAATTTCTACTACATTGATTGGGACAATTGAAAAGCTACATGGAAACCCAAATATTATTGTAAGGGATAGACATCCCATTTTAAATGGAAATTTTAGGACAAAATAATTTTCTTGTCTTAGTACTCAATTGGTTCATAGCTCATCTTACAATCCTCAATCATATGGGCTAACTAGTATAATGAACAAATGTTTGGGAGGATATCTACGTTGCTTTATATTTCATTAAAAAACACAATGGGTCAATTATTTACCTGTATAATGGTCAAGTATAACACTTCCTTCTAGAATGCAACAAAAATGACCCTATTTATGGTGCTTTATGTATATCATCAACCACCGATGACATCATTTTTATGAGACAAATCTAAGGTTCAAGATGTGGAAGATAAGCTAAAGCATCAATAACAAGTTCACCAACTCTTAAAGGATAACCTAACTCTGGCACAGAATCTAATGAAAGAAAAAGTAGATAAACATCACATTGAAAGAAGTTTTGACATGGGTTATTAGGTATTTCTACAGCTACAACCTTACAGACAAATGTCCCACATGAAATCTCAGAAGGAAAGTAAATTATCACTGAATTATTGTGGCCCATATAAGGTGTTTCAAAATATTAGTAGTATGGCATAGAAATTGGAACTACCTGCATATTCAAGAGTACATCTAGTTTTCCAGTTTCCATGCTTAAAGAAGGCTATAGATGAAAAGATCCAAGTTCAAACATTATTACTAGAAATTGATAAGGAAGGAAAAATCATATTGGATCATAAATAAATCAATGAAACAAAAATAAGATAACTACATAATCAATTAATTTCATAGTATCTCATTAATTAAAAGAACCTACATGTTGAAGATTCGATAAAGGAAGATGAGTTTTTTTATACAAAAGCATCCATAACTACTCAAGTGTTTAGGAAAACACTTTTTTAAGTATCGTGGAATGTTATGTCCTTATAATACTAGTGTTTCCCCTATATTGTTCTTGTTGTGCCCCGTAGAATCCCACTATTTTTTTGTTCCACCATTATGTTGTTATTATTATGTAGGCCCTAATTATAGTTTTACCCTTTACACACCTACAAATACCAAGGAGGTCTTGTTTTTTGAATCATCCAATAATTTTTCATTTATTTGATGTAAAAGGATGTCTCTCCCACAAAATGGCTTATTATCAAAGAATTTATCTATCTCCTCTTTTGTTTTTGTGTTATTTTGATCTAGGTGCATGACATTTTTGTTGTGTCACCTTTAAGACCCTATCTGCATTGCATAATTAAGGTTGATCTATCACCATTAGTAAGGAAACATATCATGAACATAAGGTTTCATGTTCACTTCTACAATATTATTTACCAAAAATGGTGGACACATGCATGGAATTGATTTGAACTCTTAGATCCATAATCATGTATCTTATTTCAAACTTTCTTGGCTATGCATAAATATCAATGCTTAGTGCTTGTAGATAACTACTTAGAGGGTATTAAAAAAATCTTGGTGGTAGTCCTAGGCTATTTTATGGATCTGCATTGGCCACAATGAGGAAAAATCTAATTACAAAATGGCATACATTATGTTGAGTCTTAAGACTATGTTATTCTACAAGTTGTTTGTCCAAATTGTGGAAATACTTGCAGTTATAACAAGCTTAAGGACAAATTATATTACAGTAAATAGATGTTTTCACAAACCTTAAAGTCTTACACATTATATGATATTTTTAAGGGTTATTTTTGTTTACATTTAATTATGTCTTTTTAAGTCTTTCATAATGATGTATCACTATATGGGAGCGCTACCTTAGATTAAGTGTTTCTCTGTTTTGTCTATGTTCATTATAAATTAGAGAAGCTACCTTGATTCAATTGATTTTTAATCCTAACCCATTCTGCAATCCTACCTCTAATTCCCTCCTCCTATAGGTATGCACACCCCTTACATACTACCATTAAGATAGACTTCTAGTCTTCTTGTACATGAAGCTACTACTCCTTATCCCCCATTATAATATACCTCTCGCACAAATTGAAATGATAAGGTTGAAGTTTGTACATTTTCGTAGGAATAGGATACTTCAAATTTTTTTTATTAATGAGATACTATTGTCATGTTATTACCCACTTCCTTCCCCTAATACTTATACTTAAATTGATACTTTCCCTCTTCCTAAACCTACAAAATTCAATCCATCATTACTCTTAATTGTCAATGAACATTTTACACCTCTTGAATTATTCCATTTTACTCACAATTTCTAAATCAATAATAAGCTTGCCACCATCATCATCAACATTGGAAAACAAAATAAGTTTTCCATAACTGTTTTTTACACCAAGTGTATCTTCCCACTATATCACACCCATGTCCATATAAGTTAGGCATGACACTTGGCTAGTCATTAATAAATGTTCTATCTTTACCTTTGCTAAAGGACCTTTCTAAGACACAATTAAATTGAATTCTCTCTCTATTTTTTTAATTTACTCTTCATCGTTCAAGATCAATAACAAAAAGATATCTTCAACAACACCTATCATGACCATTATCATCACCTTAAAGATGGAAAAACCAACAAGATCACCTATACTCCCATATCCTTACACGCCATATCACCACCAAAACAATTAGGGCAAAAGATGTGCATGTTTTGTCAATTTCATTGATTATCAACATAACACAACCACTCACTCTCTAACACTTCTATAAACCTTATCTAGTGCACTCCCTTCCTCATCTTTCCATCATAATGAAATTTAAGGAATCTCAAGTTACTCCCACAGCTACGTTTTCCTTTTTCGCTTTCTCTTTCCATCTATCTTGTTCCCTTTTTTTGATGATTCTCTTAATGTCTACAACTATAAGATATATAATATTTACACCAAATTCTACATTACACACTTCTCATATACTAGGTAGTTTGTTTTGCAAGTATTGGCACCTAGAATGTAAACTTTTATAGGAAATAGTTACCCAAACTAGTGTTTTATATAGGAAATTTAGGTTTTATCTCCTTACAAACTACATATTCTAGGCCTTACACAATGCAAGCATATCAACAACAATATTTTTTTTTATCCTACAATAATGATAATTCATTGGAATTTTCTTGTTCTTCAAGAAAATAAAATCCCTTCAAACAAATCCTATTGAATGTCTCTTATATAATTTCAACAAACCCTTTGATCTCTTAATGCAACTAAACAAAGAGAATTCACATTCTCTTATTTATTACACTAGCCTTCCAATACAACAACATTACACTAGCACTCTATTGTATTCTACACATATTCGTGGTCCAACATCAAACATTTTCAATGGAGTTTCATTAATATACATATTCCAAAATTAGTTTTGAACTACTTTTGCAAATGGTTTCTACTAAGGGAACCATTTCAAATGTTTATGTTAACATCTAAGGAGATATGAAAATATTGCAAACATTGCATACATTCCTTGATAAGAATTACACTAAATTCCCTAATCCTAAAAATTACTTTTCCAAATGAAAATGCATCTTTCTTGACCATAATTCACATTCATCCTTTAATTTCTTTTGTTGGTTGAGACGCCTCACATGGAGGAATCCTCTTTAAAATTCTATATCACAATTGGTATAACACACAATTTTGACCCAAATATTCACATTATTTCAACCATATAAAGTCAATAAGAGGACACTCATGGATTATCTTAGAGGAATGTTTCTTACAACATATCTCCTTTCCATTCAAGATTTCATAATGTAGGAGGAAGGTAATCCATTTTAGCACATGGAAATATTAGGATAAATGGTTTCAATTTTAGACACATGGAATTCCATTAGCATGTGTCATATGTTTTACGGCATGTGTGCCCATGGAAATATGTTTTCATGTGCTTTTAGGTTTTATAGCATGGTTGGTAGGAATTAAGTTTCATGCATGTCGATAAAAATGCATTGTTGATGCAAACTAAGTTAGTTGAAAAGACTATGTAGGAATAAGACTCCATGTTCATTAAAATGGGTCTTTGTATGACTTAATAACATAAACGTTCACATGCTTTTAACCAAAATTCCATGAGCTAAATTTTCGGGGTGCCATGTATCAATAAAGGGACATGGATATAAATTATTTATGTTGGTACTATGGTCAAACATCTTGGAGAATCTAAGGAGGGGGAATAGGGAACAAGGTTCCTCAGTGGAAGACATGGGATGACCCTATGATAGGTGGGAGAAATTTCACAGTGTGATGGCCTGTAGGGCACCTACAAACCCGTTAGTGTAGCAAGAAATCCAGGAGCCGTAATGTTATGAGACACCCTAGTTGTCGAAGTTCCACAACGTGGAGTTATTGGTACAACCAAAGGGATTATAGATGTAGACAAGGTGGTGAAATACATGGATCTGGGTTGTTGGGGGCAGTGAGTTGATAGGTTGCAGGTTGTCATGGTATGGTACCTTTCCTTATTTATTTATAGTACTAGACATGTACTTAGTTTTGGATATGTTGTTTCCCCATGGAGTTGAAGCCCCAACTCAAGGGTGGCCCGTTGTTGAGAAAAAATGATTAGAATGTTCTATGATTGGAAGGAATCATCGAGGTCTATAGGTATTTGGAATTTTCTATAAGATAAGTTCTAGTGTTAATATTAATTTGAATTATTTTATAACTAATTATATATTTTTCCTAGGCTACCTATGAATTGGATATCTAATGATATTATTGGGCAATTATATCCCTATAGATGAGTGCATTGCATTATAGAATTCCTTGGACAAGAATCAAATATGACAATGGAAGTATATTAAAGGAAGAAAGGTTAGAAATCCATGTTAGAAACTATGACAAGGATACATATGTGCCCCAACGGGTGGCTGAAGTGCACCAATTGGTGGTTGGGTGTATTATAGTAGGAATTAAAAATAACTTATCAACGGATTGCTTAATGGCTACAAAAATTGTTAGTGTAATGGATATTAGGCTCAAAATTGATAACATCCAAATTTTATAAGGAGATAGATGAGCATATAAGATGATAGAAATGAGGCCAAATGTAGGGCTTATCATACACTTAACATGCATATTTTGTTTCCTCTATGTAAGAAAAGGAAATAAAGGAATGAAAATAATAGGGCTATTATTATATTCCTCTACTTGTGACTCCTATTACTAACTATTTCCTCCCTTGGTTGTTGTAACTATTCATCTATGGTAACATATTATAGGTGTACCTATAACTTTCATTATTCTATTTTTATTTCTTTCTATATTTCTATATTTTATTTATGTTCCTACATATTTCTTAATTTTTTTTCATTATTTTCTAAATTGGCTTTCATTTCTTTCTCTATTCTTAATACTACTCATGATAGGAGATCTTGAGTGATTTTTATGCCAACTAGAATGGGAATAAATTATGTTTGTTGATATTTAGAAATATCAATATTACATTGCATTATCGAGAATTATTATATAAGGTTATAAGAAATACTCTTAGTTGAAACCACATTTGGGTAGTAGCATAAAATGTTTAAAATTTCCTTCCACCCTCTCCTCTTAATACAACATTAGGTCCTCTATTTCAATGATATTAGGGAATTCTGTGCAATAAATGTAAAATCCTACACATTATTCAAGCAAATGTAATTCTTTGGAGAAATCCATACACTATTAAACTCTACAAAGAGTTATTCTTAGGTATGCCAAATAGTTGGCTTCCATGTTCTATATATTTTAAGAGACTTATTTTCATATTACTTATACAACATGTAGTAGGCCATCCATAGTAGTATTGATTATCCTAGTGCACAGTACAACTACGTCTAATTATTTCCTCTATAATAATGGGAAAATAATGAAACCTACCACTATATTTATATGGTATATTGAAACATCATTTGGCCTAACATGTTATCCTTGTACTCTTAGGTCAACTATCACCTCATTGGCTTAGAAAGTTTCCATATATGCAAGTGCAGTTTTCTTATTAAACACCTTAGATATCAATGTACTGAGATGAAATTCTCCATCATAAGTGTATCAAGACCAGCTTGGTCTTCTAGGTAGCATATAATTATGGAAACTATACAACCTAATTATTCTTAAGGAAGTAGTTAGCATATAATCAAGGTGATGCTCCTCATATAATTGAGGATAACTGACTAGAGGAAATAGAAGAAGAAATTGAGCTAGAAGTGGATTATGAAAGATAACTTGGAAGTTATTTAAAAGAATTAAATGATTAAGAGTAAGTTTTATATGATTAGAAGAAAAGCTTCATTATTATAAAAGTAAAACAAGAACTAAAAAAGGAGTAGGACCATGATATTGGTAAATTGAAGTTTGAAGTAGAAGAGGCAAAAATATTGGATGAAGTAAGGAAGACCTAGCTAAAAGAGTCAAAATATCATTATGATGCATTTGAAGATGAAATTTCTTCATTAAAAATGTCATTAGAAAAGGGAAACAATCAAAATGATGAAGGACATGAAGATGGAAGAGGAATGATAAATATTGATTTTGAATATGGACCTATTGTGAGGTGTCAAGGGCTCAGCCACAAGATTTGAAATCTATTCAAGATGAGCTCACTAATTCTCTACAAGAGTTAAGGAATCTCACATTTCTTAAGAAAAAAAAAGTGAGCTATCAAAAAATAACATTTCCCTATTGAAGAAACTAAAGGAAAAGATGCAAGGCTCTGAAGAAGAAATGATCTTCTTGGAATCACAATTTGAAGAAGAAAAAGTAATTAAATAAGTAATGGAGATACAAGTGATGAATAAAAGGAATGCCAATAGTTTGAATAAGACGTTGCTTCATTGAGGATTGAAGTTGACAAGGTCAACAAGAACTTGAAGATATCATAAGTGTTGGGAAATCCTACCTATCAAAGATATCCATGTGAAAAATCAGGCCTTGGTTATATAAGTCTCCATTATTACAGTAATCAAGCTCAAAGTATAGAAATATTGTAGAAACGCTTTAAGAACATGTTGGCATCCTTTAAAATCCAATTCATTGTGAAGGCAAAATTAGTAGTGTTACTAATCTAGGAAGTTATGCTGACATTATTAACAAGCCCCACCATAAATAACGCAGTAATGTTATGAAGAAAAAACATCAACAAAGGATCAAACATCCTCGACAGTAAAATAACTTTATAAGGTCTTTAAGGAAACCCTACACATCCATGTATCAAAGTATATTTCTTGGTTATTACTTTTCACGTGAAAATTTCATGCATAGGGATACATATTGCAAAGACCATGACACAAATTTTTATAAAAATCATTACTATACCTCCATAAACAAGCTTGTAGGAACAAAAGATCCAAATGGATTCAATAGAAGAAAATATATTTCAATTTCTCATTCATTAAAGTACAATATAGAAATATTTAAATGGGAAAATGTTGGCCACATTGCATGAGAATGAAATACTAAGAGGTTATCTAAGCAAAGCAAGTGAGAAAAAGTTTCTTCTAGGAGGGTAGAAAGTCACAGTAAGGTTTGGAGATGAAAACATGTTGAGCTAGAAAATGGACATCATGAGCTTTCCCTGAGTGCTTAAGGCATTGATATGATTTTTTTATCAAATATGTGCCCTATGGAAGAACCCATGATAATTCTATTGGAAGTTATTCCTAATGAATATGTTCTATTTTCAAAAATTGTTATGACATGTATTCTTTGGAGAAGGATTTTTGAGGTTGTAGCCATGACGAGAACATAATTTGAAGAGATAACAAATACTTGAATGCTCATACATATCACCCCTAATATGCACCTTGAGGATAGTACCGAGAATGCTTCGAATATGGATGATGTGAAACTTCAAATAAAATAAGAGAATGGAGGAGAAAAATGTGATGAACTATGTCAAGATGATCATTACTAGGGAAGTAATTATTGAGAGAAGTGATTAAGGTGACTAGGAAAATAATGTTGATCATTTGACATAGTAGATAAACATGCGTTTACATGTGAAATTTCATTCATATATGATTGGAATAAATATTTAAGAAGAAACATATATGAAAATTCATTATTGAATCACATTATGAGGTGATGATTTCATTGATCGTGTCTATAGGAAATGTTTGGGAATAGTTGGACAACATTGAAAAACACTTACAAAGGTACAAAGGAAGCATGGTCTTGGGGAGACATCCCATCAAGTCCACAAAAAATTTCAAGATTAGTTGGAGCACATTGGAAAGAACTTATAGATGTATGGTGTAAAGGGGTGATTCCATTTAATCATAGTCATTGAAGAATTGGTAGAAATCATGTCCCTTTTCCATCGATGTCGAAGGGGAGAGAATGCATACATTGGTAGACATTAGTAAACACTAAAGACATTAACAAGGAAGAAGTTTTATGCAAAGTTCGATAAAGAATACATTAAGGTAGGAATAATATTCATAGATATCTAGGGGTTCCCACCAACATGTCAGGGGGAGTTTGGTTCCATTCCATTAATTACCATCAACTTTTGGTAGTGTTTCCATGAATGGAAAAGATGAATATTGTTTCATTAGTGTTGCAATGATGTCAAAGATAATTCCTAAGGAAGTAGCAATATCATTCACGAATCAAGGAAAGTAGTGTGATATCGTAATCTCT
Organism: Pinus tabuliformis; assembly: GCA_031772625.1. NCBI lineage: Eukaryota > Viridiplantae > Streptophyta > Pinopsida > Pinales > Pinaceae > Pinus > Pinus tabuliformis. The sequence goes on from CM062816.1 coordinate 1,434,848,718, forward strand.
TGCATTCCCCCATTAAGTCATGTCAAATATGTTTTTATTTCATTGAGTTACTATCAAAATTATATTGGCTTATTGGGTATATTTCCAAAAATGCTAGATAGTCATCTTAGAGACCTTTCCAATACTCTATCACACTCTATAAACCTCCTCCCATATAAGATTCTATGTCCATTTGAAGACAACAGTCGTAATGGAACTAAACTATGGAGAAAAATCCACAAACACCATATTTGTTAAAAAACATGCATCATTTGAGAAAATCCATATTTGTATGGTCAAATCTATGGCATATAGCAACCCAAATTGCATGAATTTTAACAATGTTAAAGTTTGATCATGCTTACTCATACCAAATCGATCTAAAAAATAGATGGATAATTGAATGCTAGATGACATATCAACCTTCATGACATTTAACGAGAGTCAAAATGTCATGATGAAAAAGTGTGTAGTGCCACAGAAAGTTTTTTATTGAACGAGGTGACATGGTAGTACAAAGACATGTGGCAGCTAGCTATAAACTAATAAAATTTGATATGAAACAAGGTGATTATGTGGCTTGACATGTCATTAGGATGATGTCAACAAGGTATTGTGACACATCTAGGGTCTACCATGGGGTTGACACAATTTGTGCATTTTGATTGGTGAAAAGGCTAAAAATACATGACATATGACACCAGTCATGAGCTGGCATGTCGAATGATGATGTCATATTGATGTCAGCATGACAATGACCATGGAACATGAGCGAATGGGTCACATGCCATGGTCATATAGTGAAAGGGTTAAGGCTCATTATCATTGGGTCACGACATGGTCACATGGTGGAAAAATGTTTGGTCATATGATTAAAAAATATGGGGATTTAACATAATCATTGAGCCCAAGTTATACCTCATAATTCCTAGGACTACAATAATTTGATATATATATATATATATATATATATATATATATATATATATATATATATATGTATGTATGTATGTATGTATATATATGTATATATATATATATATATGTATATGTATATGTATATATATGTATATATATATATATATATATATATATATATATATATATATATATATATATATATATATATATATATATATATATATATATATATATATTTGTGTGTGTGTGCGACATGGTCTGAAAGGAAGATACAACGCTGATGAAGAAACATATATAACTCAATTTTTATGGTTGGTAGGTCTTCATTTTGAGGTCGTGTATATAAGTTTTATTTATTTTATAACAAGTGCATAGTGGCAAGGGATTTATTATTGATGGTTTTACTTTTAGTCCCATAGAAATTCTTGCCACATTCTGATAACTTAGAATGCTCGTAGGATGGATTTGATTTTTTGAGGAGTCATTGATTGTATATGGATTTGTTTTTTTTATGTAATATGGTTCCACTGAAATTGGAATTAGTTTTTTATCATCCTACAATTGTGCTACTTCTCTTAGGAGGAGCTTTGAGTAACTGATGTGATGATTGAATGATCAACAAACTTCATTCGCTAGTTGAGTTGGTTCAATGCATGATGGTTGGCTTTATTATTTCACATAGTTATAGGTTTGTTTCATCTGGTTCTCTAGGGTTGGGATTCTTAGTGGATACATCAATTAGTTATTGTGCTATGTGACACATTATATTGTCTTTGTGTTGGTTATGTATGAAGAAGTGGAGACTTGATAATTAATAGATCATATTTTCATTGACACAAGAATGTGTCCCACTTTCCTTTTTGGTCAAATAATTGGTATTAAAATAAAAGGACTCTATATAATTTGTATTACATGAAGCAAGAAATAACAAAGTTCGTAGTGGGAACATATTAAGTAGTTGAGGTCACAGGTATGACTTTGGTGGTTCATTAGGTTAGAAATAGTTTTTTTATTACTTTTTTCCTACAAAAGCTCAATTTGTCAAATTGTTAAGATGGTGGAGATGTTCATTTTTTATAAGGGTTTTTGGGAAAGGGAAGCTTTGTAGATTGTTCCATAAAAGGATCATTTTTTTAATATCTAAGTTTGATTTCTCATTTTGAATTGTTTTTTCGGGTTTTTGGGCTCATTTAAAAGCAAAATTTTATTCTAGAAGAGGCATGATCATGAAAAAATATTATGAACATTTCTTAGGGCATGAAAATTATTAGTGACATGTTTTTTTTATATATGGAAACAATGTTATGTCTTGTGGAGGCTTAAGAGATGATTCTGCTAAGTGTTATGGATATGTCCAAAACATGTTCTCTGAAGCATTATATGGGACAAAAGCTATGAAAAAAATATAACAGGTTATGAAAATGATATAACAGGGTATGAACAAGATATGGCATGTTTATGACAATAGTCTGATAGCAACAACATCATCAATATTGAAGAACTGCATTAAAGTTCATGTGGATCTAGTGGGAAATATTATGAAAAGTGGTCCACATGAAGTTGGAGAAGAAGGTAGGTGCCTCCACCAAGGTTGGTACTGCAATTAGGTTGAACCATATAGAAAGTTGAAGATGACATGCATTTAAGATTGGTGGATTAATTAGGTTGTATCCTAATGTAAATAAGTGCTCAGATATCTTGGGGCGGGTGCTTCTAGTAGGTTTGTTCTTGCAAATATATGTAATGAATTTAAGAATAAGAAGAAAATTAATTTGTTGTTTTCTCACATAAGGGTTTCTATATAAAATCTTGTGTCCTCTTATGTTTAAGTGATCATGGGTTCTTGATGTGTGGATTCATTTATTGTTATCATGTAAACATCTATGATACATGGATGCATGATTAATTATTAATGAAATGTGTTGAACTTATAAGTCTGGCGATACAATGATTCACCCCAATGCCCCTCTTAGTGTAATATTTGGTATAAAATATTGTTTCAACATGAGTATAGAAAATACTTGTAGCTTCTTCAACTATTCATTCTATGTTATTCACTTGATATTTCATGTTCTATCTAATTTATGTAGTAGTGAATTAGTCCCAATGAAAATATTGCTACTTCCATGTAAAGCTTCTAAACTTACTAGTTTAGTTAAGTGATTATGTGCTAAGGAAACTTAATAGTTTAGTTTTGTGATGCAATGAATGACATTAAGGTAATATCATCCAACAATTTTTGTTGCATATTTACTTTAAATATGTTACCTATGTTTACCATGATTTAATTGAAATGTGAGAAACTTTTATTAGCTCGATGAATAAATACATTATTTTGGAAATAGTGTTATCCTACCTATGATACCTAGGAAATAGAGTCCTAGTAAAAATTTATGATGATGCCTTGAAAAAGGGTAGATTTTTATAGAACTATTGGGAAAATTATAAAGCAATTGCATCATTGTACCTTTGAAGTCAATTAAAAATTCTTGTCTATCCTACTTACTCAAATACCCATAGTAGTAAATGATTGTTATGGATGATGTATATTTTTGTAATGTGACATTTTTTACCTTATTATTCCACTCACATATATTTTCAAATCTATTTTGAACTTTTGGGTAGAAATGTCACACACTTCGTCATTTGTTTACTCCACTAGACTATTATACTTCAATACTACATTTCAATGATACAACTAATAAAATTGATTCTATAGTGAAATTCAATGTACTTTTATATTCATCATCAACATCTACAAGTGCAAAATATTGCTTAATATAAATTGGAGAAATCTGATAGATTGGAAATGTATAAATTTAACATTTTTCTCATCAATTTTCTAATTAGTGGATGAGTGGCATAAAAATGTTGTTAATATATTGTTAATGATATTGCAATCAAACCAAAAACCATCATGTAAATATTTTAATGTCATTCTCTATGGAATTTGCGTGCCCTTGAATATGGTCATGTTTATTGATGATGGGAAAGAAACAATTCGACGTATGAAATTTTATCACTTCGTCAAACTAAGGTTAATGCGTTCCGCTTGATACTAAATTTTTTTCCATACTCAAGTAGCATAGTAATATAGAGAGGAGGTAATGGGATGGGGATATACAGCTGTAGAAATAATTGAATTTGAAAATATAGCATGCAAATCTACCCAACATAATATAGAGAAAATGTGTAGAAATAGGCTTGAGTTAAATGTATTTGTTGAAGTTAGTGATGTCTATATTTAATTAATAAGAAGACTAGCATCTTATAGAATTAATCATGTAATGATATTTTCATGAGTATTGGAATTAAAATAAATTTAAGATACCAATGAAACTTAAGAAAATCATTTTTCCTTTTTATTATTTTACAATTAAAAACTTACTAGTGTGCTACTTTTCAAGTTACTCATTATGCTATGGTATCCCAAGAGTTTCTAGCTTGGGAAATTACTTATGTACATAGTAGCACTTTCATTCACAATATTTTTTAGGGTTCCTATCTCTTATTATTCACAAAGAGGGTTTTCATCATAATAGTTATCATTATTATCATCATTATGATCATTAATATTATTATTATTTAAAATTCTTTCTTAACATGATATAATTGAAATATATTATGTTACATTGATAGTAGAAGTGCCTGTTATCACATTAAAGTTTCTTTGCTAATCATTTATAGAAAAAATTAAACCCTCCTCGGTTAAATTAATTGTTTATATTTTCACCCATTACCATTGACAATAAGGAAATTATTTCCTAATCAGTATTAAAAAATTAAATAGAAGTTTTATTGAATATTGAGTGAGTATCATTGTAGCTAATACATCTTATTTTGAGCTTCCCCTTGAAGTGTTTAAATGTATAGTAATAGAGTAGTGCCTAGGTCCCGTCCCATATTTTATTTCATTTGTTAATGTTATCATGCAAATGAATTTAATAATGCTAAATCACTTGTGTATGAATGATTGCTTATTATCATATCTCATCTAAGAATTCAACTTGTTGATTCATTCCTTTTGCATTTCAGAAAAACATATCCTCAACAATTATGCCATAGATATATCTGTTAACAATGTTGTGCTATAAGCCAAAATCCCTTTATGAGTCTATTGGCCAAATCTCCCCTGTCAATTTGATTTCCCTGGGTAAGAACATTTTCAAGATCCTTATTTCTGATATCCACATCTTTTTAGCATATTTGTTGTATGATGTAGTTCCTTTATGAGAAATATTGGGTTTAGGATCTAAATTTTGAATTAGATATGAAGTGAATTAGGATTCTTAAAATGTTACTATGCCATAGAAGATAAATTTTTGTGAAAATGTTTCCGTATAAAAAAATCAATTACATTATAGTGTTGTTCATTTAACTATGTTTTTTTGGTCTTTGACCCATTCCCTAAGATAACTTCTTTAGAAAAAAATATTATTTTCTAATTGGAATGAGGAGCTTTTGGATTTGAAATTTTCTTATTAGTTAGACTCTACATTCACACGTGTTTGTATCATCATATTTTCTGACATATTACGTAGCCTATTTATAATTTTTTCTCTTGTAATATATATTGTGCATAACTATTTAGTGAAATAGGCCTGATTTGGATAACCATGGCATGCACACAAAAACTTGATAAATTTAATCCTCTATAAAACAACATCGGGTTTCATTGTTCTTGTTTAAACAAACAACCTTGAATCTAGTTATACATGACACTTTTTTTTTAATGTTTCCATAATGTTATTTGTGATATGAGTGATGAGGAATTTTCTCAGAAATAATATAGTACAATATCTAGAACAAGAGATGTCTAGAAAATTGGTGAATAAGGCTCAGAGTTGAACCATATAAGATATGAGTAGAACAATGTTGGATGGAGCAATGCTATAAAGCAGGTTTTGGAGAGAAGTGATCAACACCATAGTCTACTTTGTAAATAAAGGGAAAGTTGGAGTCAACAACAACAAAAATCCTTATGAATTATTGATGGGTAGATAAATAATGGTTGAATAATTCAAATAATTTGGTAGAAAGCTCTACATAAGGAGCGATGAAGAGGATTCGACAAAATTTGGACTTCATATATGATGAAGGTATCCTTCCTGGTTATTCATCAAGAACCAAGGATTATGAAGATTATAATAATATATTGCACGAATTTTTAGAAGTTGAAAATGTAAAATTAGATGAATCAAGGCAAATTATGTGCTCCAAAATAACATCTTTTTATATTACATTTTCCTTTATTTTAATCCCTTTCAACTTGCCTGGACCATTTATCAATCCATTATTGCGCAAGATTTAGAACTAATGCATTTCCATTTCATTTATTTAATATTTTACGTGAATTATCATTAAACATTATTAGAGGATAATATTTTTATTTATCATTGAGTTAATTTGGATATACAATGGGCAAGATAAGTTGTTGTGCAGGTTGTGATGTTTCCACAAGTGATGTTTTGGTTTAAATTATTGCATCACTCATTTATAATTGTTGTGTCACTCATGCTTGTTCCATCATAGTTGTTGTGACATTTTTACTACAATTCCATTGGTTGGTGAAGTCTGGTTGTGCATTAGATGGCGAGCAACCTCTGCCTAGAATTTAATGGCCTACATGTAGTGAAGGAGGAAGAGTATGGGCTCCTTGAGAGGAGGGAAGGCCTATACTCATCCTTTGTCACACCTCGTAATCTATATTTCATGGAGTCAATAGTAGGAAATACATGAGGGGGTGTGGATCATATGGGCATGGGGATGAAGAAAATGTAAATTAAAAAAGAAGGAGAGGGGGTGAAGAGTGAAGGCACACAGGGATTGGTGTGGAAGATATTTGTAAAAGATGATAGACATGGGAAATGTGTTGTATTCTTTGTTGGACATCAAGGAAATTACAAGATTTCTTGTGGAATAGAGGGACAATATTGCGTTAAATGTTGAAACTATAATTGAGGACACAATATTTCTAAAGACCCGAGAGGTGGAGTAGGTGGAGACCACTGTTCTATGGACTCATATTTTCTTAGGTAAATCCATTTGTGTTTTCCATCTATGCAAATATAAGATTGCTATCAATTTTCTTTGGATGCATGGGTAATAAGGTGGAGACATTGCGAGGCTTAGATATAGAATAAAGAAGGCGAGGAAGTGGTATCATTTGGATTCCTCTGTAATTAAATGATTGGAATTAGTTTAATACTCTTGACAAATTCTCCTGGGACTGTGAATCTAGCTCTGAGGTAATTGACTATAAGAAAGAATTGTAATTGAGTCAACCTATTGTTGGGTGGAGAGTTGAAGTCCCTCTCATATTTTCAAGTCATATAACTATCAAGATAAGTATTCACTTCCATTTCAATGTTCAAATAATTGATCGGATTTTGAGAGAGAAGCTATATATCGCTATGTGTTTCAATGCAAGGAATTGTAAGTTTTTTTGTCTTACATGTAAGGACATGATTAGTCCTGCAATTTTGAAATGTTCCTAAATGAATTGTTTATTTATTCTCATGAATAAATTATGTAATAGCAAGCTCATTTTATTGATAAACTATCTAGTGGAATTAAACTATATATATTTTGCAAATTTATAACCCTGTATGGATTCTTAATTCACCCCCTTTGTAAAGAAAAATGGGATGTGAGAATAAAAACACATAATTTTTGGGGCTGAAGTCTCCTTGGGATTGATATAATGTGAATTATATGATTAGGAGGCCAAGGGCTCACAACATCTAAGTAAAAGTGTCATTGGGCATTGTCGATGTTATTATGAAAAGAGATAGAGGTAGACTAAAAAAGTTGTCCCAACGGGAACATAATGGAAAGATCTTTGTTCCTTAACATCTATTTTCATTTCATGCCATACCCTTTGCTGAGTGAGGTTCTTTGTTGAACCAGATACATAATGGAAGGCATGAGATGGAGTGTCTCCCAATAGAATAAAGGGATGTTCATGTCACATGGTGGCCCCTTTATGGATGGTAATTTATTGTTAGTTGCATGAGGACATATAGGGCCATGGGAAATGTCTCCAGAAAAAACTACAAAAACTTTAAATCATGGTAAAGTGTAACAAGGAACAAGGATCTAGGCCCAACTTAAGTCTAGAAGGTAAGATGATAGGGATGAGGAATTGACATGGCACAAAAAGAGAGTGGAAAGTTGCAGGCACTAATGCTAATTTTTGGTACCCTTGTGGCCTATAGTGGGATCACATGAGTGCTGAGAAATAGGATAGTAGTGATACAGATTTCAGCATAGAAACCCTAGGACCCCAAATGAAGCCTATTGTGCTACAAATTTTATATTCATCAAAGGAAGATATTGTTGTTAAGGTGTTTGGGGAACTCCTTTAGTATTTAATGTGACATCATAATTTACAGAAGCAAGTATTTGGAAATATATTTTATGATCAATTGGAATTCATACATTTCTGTCCAAAAATTATATGTTGGTCTCATAGTTAAGGTCATTTCATCTTGGATCCAAGAGTCACCTTTCCACATATAAAATCCTCTATATATTATAACACTTATTTCTCTTTCTTGGAAATCTATTCACACCATTATCTATGATTCATCGGGTATGACAACTTCAACAATTTGTATGAAATTCTCTATCAAAGATTCATATGACATTCTCTAAGGAAGACTCATATGGAATTCTTTGTGGAAGATTTATATGGCATTAGCTTTCTCTTTGGAAGTTTTCATAATATTATAGTGGCATAAATATGTTAAGTGTGGCTCATATTGGATTACTATGGCTCAAACATTACTTTGTGTGGATTGTTGTTAAACTCATGTAGCTCGCTTTTATCTCACATACTTATCTTTGTGTGCCTCGTATGTATTGGATCATATTTTTTTCTACCTATGTCATTTATGTGTTAAACGATGAGGATCACACTCATTGTCTCCGTGGACAACATATATGACTCATCTAATTAATTAGTGGTTCAATATTATTGGTTCGGCTTATTATTTTAGTGTTAGACTCTCTATAGTGACCACATTCTTTTGTGGCTTGCATCCTACAATGCTCGTATAAATATATATATATATATATATATATATATATATATATATCTATATATATATATATATATATATATATATATATATATATATATATATATTATTCATGCTTTCGACAAATCACATTACTCTACTGCTCAAATATTTTCAAAAAGTTTCTGAGGCTCACTTTACTTTACTGGCTAGCTTCGATAATTTTTTCATGGCTTGCATCAAAATGGGTCATATTGTCTGATGGATTGTAATTTGTCACATTGTCTCATATTATCTCAACTAATTAGTATATCACTGAGACCATGATCTATATGAAAAATGAGACATTGTTATATATAACGTTGAGACAATATTCTATATTTGACAGTGACTTAGAGATATAGTTTTGACATTGATATGGTAGTAAATATTGATACAATAGTGACATTGTTTATATAGCTTGGCCTAAATATATTTGGAATAATACAATGATATATTCAATTGTGAAAAAGACCCTAGTATACCTAACTAGTTAGGGTTTTTCTAATGTTCCCTAATCAGTGATCTTTCTCTTATATGATAATAGTGACCTTGTTGATAGTGTGTCAGTAATCCATGTGTTGGAATCATGACTATAACCTATGTGACAATTATTTGGAATCGATGACAGAGATAGTGACATTATCCATGTCATGGTAGTATGGTTGTTATATTGATTTTGATGATAATATACTCATGTTGACAATGATAACATGATGGGTGACATATGTGACAATGCCTTTATAAAAATGTGATATTGTAAATGATAGTGATATGATAACAGCTCTATTAGACTTGTTTTGGTTCATAAACCAAGCTGTCAACTCACTTAGGTTTGCCCTAGGAGGCCTGATGGTCAACTCGCTTTGTATCTTAGTTGAACATTTGATGGATATATACTATAAGAAAAATTTGGTTGGGTTTCCCCTTTGTGGGTATTTTCTTTGTTCTCTAGCCTAAATCCTGGTGTCTCTTCTATGCATGTTTCTCTTTTATTACTCTGTACTAATTCATTGCATTGCTAACTGTATTGTTCTCTCTACATAATTTCTAAATGATTATATGATTTTATGGGGTGAATGTAATGTGAAATGTTGAAAAAGTTTGAAAGTGCAATTATATGCATCAAATAATGATATAGCCCTAAACATTAGCATAGTATTAGAGAAAGGCTAAAGAAAATTCATGAAGATCACCCCTATGAAGACACCTATGATAAAGTTGATGAAAAAAGTAGAATGAAAGGAATGAAGATGGTAGATACCTAAAAGAATGCCAGGGTTTTAAGAAAACCCTAAGAATCCTTTGATTTTTCTAACATAACCTAGGGTTTGGGAGAAACCTTAGGAATGGACTTGATATGCAAAGGGGGCTCTGCTATGATCAAAATTTTCATAACAAAATCAATTTGAAGCCATTTAGTTATTTAGGTAGTTATGTTAGATGTAGAGAAACCTTAGATGAAATTAATCCTACCAAATTAGAGATGATATGATACAAGTCCAATATATTAATAAGTTGGGTTTGGTTTCAAATGAAAGAGGGCAAGGGTAGTGATGGTGTTCATGAGGAATAATTTATTCTTTTTCATATGTATTTGACATATAGTTGATTATCCATGGTGCAGGATCAAGAGGGAGTTGTTAATCTTAATTAAAAATAAGTGTTTTCAAGAAATTTTATTTTTGCTCTTTTTTAGATTTATCATTTTTCTTGCATCAATATTTGAATACTTCTAACTTCTTTGATAAATATGTTTTTAGAGAAAGAATATCCTTCTCAAGGATCATCATGATGTAGAACATTGATGGGAGACTTAACTATCATAGGGAGTTGGTGCAACAAGAGTTAACTCCAAGAGGGAGGTAGTAGAGGACAATGAAGAAGTCATTCTCATCTCTAGAAAAGATAGAGAGTCCTACCTCATCATTAGGTACACTTTTGTTATGTTTGTTTACTTTGTTACTATTTCTCTTTGTCTTGTTATTGGATCAATAGGTACATATGATGAAGTGAGGTCCAAGTGTTAAATATTAACCTTAAGGAGGATATAGGGCCATCCCTTCATTAAAATGGAAATGGAAAAGGACCCAAATCTCAGGGGAAGGATTTTCAGTCTCCTAGGTTAATGACTATGACTATGACAATGCACATAACTATGATGCACCAATATGGAAAATAAAATTTGTGAACCAAAAAAGGTGCATCATACTTATGTGTGCATCAATGTAAATGTGCTTATGTTTGGAAGTGCACCAGAGCTAGTGCCTAACTGTGATTTGAGAACACCGATTTTTTTTTTAATTGAAAGCCATGTTTCCATATTGATAAATACATTTTTAGTTTAATAAAAAAAATTGTATTTTATATATGAGGTTGATGTATTTTATATGTCAATAATGTAGTAGATACATCAGTAAATGGAGCAGCAACAAGAGTAGTAGTATTTGAACCCATACAATATGATTCAAACATGGGAGGGTAGAGAGAGGGAGAGGGATTTATACCCTCACCCTGTTATGAAAACGATTCAAGGACTCTTAAGAAATGTAGGCCTAATCAAGTACTATGTGGAGGTGTTGTGCTGTACAACAACCCCCCATTTAATAAATTTTTTCTTTAAAAATCATAATATGAAATGGGTCCTTTTTAAACATAGATGTGTGAATAAATTGGTATTAACTCATCATTAGAAAAACCCTCATCAAAAGGTCCAACTGAAATGTGATATACCTTTCAAACAATGATAAAATAGGTCTTTTAAATAATCATAAAGCTTTTTATTATTATGATAAAGCGATCGAAAGATCACATATTACAATAATAAGAAAAACAAATATAAAGAGACATTGAATTACTCCGATCCGAAAAGGGAAATCGCTATCAGATATCGGGGAAAGGCAAAGCACATCGTATATATAAGGCACCCCCCATTCCTCCGATGCGATAAAATGTATCGCTATCAGCAATCGGTCGTAGCAATCAATTCATTATCTGTGACACCTCCAAATCTTCCGATGCGATAAGGCGTATCGCCATCGGCAATCAGCGATTTCGCAATAGCGTAAGTAATGTGACCCGAGCCCTTTCCCGATTGCGATACATTAAATCAAGGCGCGTGTTTCTAAGCATATTAAAGATTGGCATGCATTATACCACCTTTGGTGATTGAACGATATTTTGGACTATTATTAAAACCCTCCCTTTCACGTCACCAATCATCAAATGCGATTATCCGCCAAAAATCTAAGCCACGCTTGAATCGATTATTCACCATATAGACGTTATAATGGATATTTAAAAGCTCCCTTATCATGATTGACAAGTGAAGCAGCCAATTAATGAAGCAGTTATGCCGAGATTTTCCACTTAGATTCTATCTGCAGCAATTTCACTATGATCTTTGATTATTCGCTAATAGATATAACTCTTTCATATTGGCTCATGTTATCTATTTCTCTGTATCATGCTGGTTTCATTCCTTGTGCAGAATTCCATCGAAATAACAAGTTTTAAGCAAATGGGAAAGAAATCCAAGAGATCCGTAGCAGCAGCCGCCCCTGCAGTAACAGTCCAGCCCACCAGCGACCCAGGACCAAGTAAAAAGGGCCTAATCTCAGACACTACATGTCTCGGCCTTGGAAATACAAGCTGGAAAAGCATCTATAATTTAATTGTGGAAGAAGAATCAGAGGAAGTGTCGGAAGAAGCTACTGCAAGCTCAACTAATAAATAAGAAGCCTCCCTGAAAGGTTTAGCCGACTCATTTTTGCACAAGATAGTAGCTCGGGAGAAAATTCTTCCATACACTGACGTAGTCAGATGGGTGGTCGAACAAATTCCAGTTTCAAATAGAACATTTTGCACAGTTGACGGAAGAGTTTTTGGTTCATTTTAGCCTGATGACTTAAGGAAAATGTATCATTTGCCCAAACTTGAAAAGAAATACAACAAAGCGTTTCTGGAGAAATTCGCAGAGGAGAATGAGACGGAATCAGCCCCGATTAGACAATGGCGATAGAATCCTGCAAAGCACAAACATGAATCATAGGGTAAGTACTCCGTGGATTCCTTGTCATCTCCTTACTATTACGCTGGGGCAATGATGTGTAGGATATGGGGAATGCATGATTTAGCAAAGTTTACTATCAAAATGGTTCCTTTAATGGAAGCGGCTGTTAGTAGTTATGTCATGGATTGGGTGAATATATTTTTCGATAAATTAGCCTCTGCAATCCTTGATTTTAGATTCAATTCACGCAAAACCACCAGGACTATTCCCCCCTTCTATTACAGTGCTTATGTTATGGATATGCTTTGCTTTAATTCCGAATACCCGATACTTTGGTGGAGGTGGACGCCATAGGACCCTAAGCCAGTCCACATTTATCATTAGATGTTATGGAAGGCACATTATAAAGACCACTTGTATCAAATTTGTAATGGTTTCATGTTGCCTATCTATTATGCCATTTTTTATAAGCTTGCCCCAAGGATTTTCGAGGAGGAAGAGATTGACTTGACTGCTATGGGGAATTGGTTCGGGAAGAGAAGTTCACATATATAAGGGTGTATGGTAGCCTCACAAGACCCCATGTCCTCCCATTGTATGTACTTGATAAACTGTTGGCACGAGAGTTAGCTTACCAAATAACAACAACTGGAACATCCAAAACTCTTAGGACTTCTAAAAAGCAGTCATGGGCTATATTCCCTTTCAGATGCAGTGTTTATGCTCTACTTGATTACAAATATGCTGAGAAGGAGATAGGAAAAATAAATATGCTCAATCTTGCAACCATCCCTAACAGGCAATTCGATCCCCGGAAGGTTGCCTATAATATGCTTGAACAAGCCAAACTTACTAAGTTTGACCACGAAAAAGATGAATTTGACGACCTATTTTCTTCAGTAGAATCATTGTCCCAGGTTAAAACATTGGCCAAGATGAAATATAATGATGAAGGATTGGTGGAATTCAATAGGATCAGAGAACAGAGGTTGCACATTCTACCTCTGGACTTATTGGCTACTACATCAACAACTAAGTCAAGCAAGCCTGAACAGAAGATTATTGATGAGCCTCCTGCTATAGAGAAAATTCCAAAAAAGGAAAAAGAGCGAGAGAAAGGAAAAGAGCAGGAAACAGAGAAGGAGAAAGAGAAGAAGCAGGACAGTGAAGTTATTGATCTAGAGGCTCAAATTGATCCCAAACTCCTCAAAGAGTGGCAACAATTTGACTCTATTATAAGCAATCCCGAGACTTCACAAGGATTTGGCACACCTCAAGTAACAGTTGGTCAAGAAACAACAACAACTATGGTTCCAATTGAAGGGACCAACAGCCTACCCATTAGCAAAGATGCAGAAATAATTCCTAAATATCCATCCAATCAAATTGTTTTGCAGATAGAAGACATACCACCATTAGATGTCTTTTACAGTCCCAAACACAGGGCTGTGGTGAAAATACAGAGGAAAAGGAGGAGACTTGATCAATCTTCCCTTTTACCAGACCAAACAGAGATGGCTAATGTGGTGTGGAAGGAGGAATTTAACCCTTCTGATGACCTTACAAAACTTTCACAGTATGCCGGGGCTTATTCGGCAGCCACCATGGATAAGGCCTCGGAAGTAAGCAATCTACTTAAGGAAAACGATGAAACAATTGTTTCATTGCAGTCATAGGTGTCTGAAGCACAGCGAAAAATAGAATAGTTAGAACAACAACTATCAATACAGCGACAGACAAACAGTCAATTAAATGAGAAATTACTCAAAGAGAAACAGAGGATAGACTTGAGCATAGTACAGAAACAAAAGGAATTGTCCGAAGCATTGGCCAGATTAAAGGCGATGAATGAACAAATGAGCAAGACTAAAGATGAGCAAATCGCTCAACTATCACAAGAAGTAGAAAAGTTCAAGAGTCTTCCTCAAGTAGCAGAGTTTAGAACCGAAGCTCTACAAATCAATAAGGCATTGATTACACAGCTAAAACTGCTATGTCATAACATTTCTCTCGTTGAGCCTCTTTGTGAGATTACTACATCAATAGTTGATAAATCAGTTGAAGCCAGGCAGGATTTAGAACAGGCCGATGAGACCTTAACCAGATTTCTTGCTTGGCAAGACTCTAGTGAAGGACAAGTCGCGAATCTGCCTAAAATTCTAGGGTCACGCAAAGACATCATTTTTCGAGAATGGCAGTCACAACTGATGAAGGTAGAAAGAGAAACCTCAAGATGTCGATTATCTACTAGCAATTTAATTGAATTGGTCAATGACACTCTTTATCTGTCTAACATGATTTCATAGTGCAATCCAGGTAAATTGACATCGGCCAAAGCCTTGGAACAAACATGAAATCAGGAATTGGAAAAGAATGGGAGACTAATCGCTGGCATCCAAAGTTTAACTTGGGATGCCTTTTGGTTTTTCTTAATTAAGCCATACAGTCATAGGGCTGCACTCAAATGTTTAAGTGATGCCATCAGTTGCATGACTCCTGAGATCCATGATGCCACATATTCAACCCAACTGCATTCTCGTCTAAGTCGCCCTCCAGAATTGCAACCGATGCTAGCTATCTACCAGCTCAAGTCGAAGGGAGATCGTCGGAAACAATGAATCTTGTTGCCGACTGAGGACAAGCCGATTTTGAGGAGATATTCATAATATAGTTGTACCAATTAACATCACTTTTATTTTGTAATTAGTTAGCTTAATTAGTATTTATAGGCCCTTTCATGCATTTAGAAAGGGTCCTCAGTTTTTTTAAAAGCTCAAGTCAGCAAATCACACTATTGTGCTTTTGATCTATTTTTTTATGAAGACTAGGCTAGTATTATGAATGTTAACGAAGAAAGCTTTGATGACATGTGAACTATTGCCTTTTGTGGAAGTGTTTCTAAGTTAGAAGAAGGAATTTGAATGCGATTGATATCAGGAGTGATTCAAATAACATATGGTACTATTATCTATGCTCTTGTATCATTCTTTTATGTGAATCAACATTTGTTTAAATCTTACTATCATTGAATATATGTATGTGTTTTAACAACAATCCTTGTACTTTTCACTATTGAATGTCTAAGGACTGTTATTCTTTCAATCATATCTATGTCTATGATATATATGACGAATAGTGTAAAAATGTTTTCTTGATTACTTTGTTCAACTATTTGGGCTTAGTAATTATCATATGAATAAATATCTTTGTTTACCAACAGAGTCATCTATATGCCTGTTTGTGGATGAAGACCATCAAAAGTTACGCTAAAAGCAAAAATTTCCCGAGATAGGATAGTTGTTTATAATTTTACTTTTAGATTAAATCATTCATCCATTATCATTAGATATTAGAGAATCAACCACTTATCCATCTTATTTACCAGTCATTGGGAAACTGGTCCCATTATATCCAGTCAGAGCCACCACACCAAACGGAAAAGGAGTTGCCTTTAAGGTCTGGACCGGGTGGTTATCCCCGATATTGATGCAATGATTTTTGAGGCATCAAAATTTTTGGCACTAGAAGGAGGGAATGAACTGTGAATGGTGAGAAAACCCAAACCTATAACCCATTCTGAGAGTAAATCTCCCTCCACCTCACCTCGGACCTCTCGTTTGCATGCTAGAACTCCAATGTTCAGACGAGAAGAAGAGGATTCAACTACCACTGCTCAAACCCACCATACTTCAGAACGATTAAGTCCTGAGTCCCCTGAAGTTCAGTCTCTCATTCATAAACTTCAAAGCTTTTCGATATCACCACAGAAGTCTGAGGTATCTCAAGGCAGTGAGACTTCGCAATTCAATCTACCTCACCCTCTCACCAGACTTCAGAGCGGAAAGCTTGGTATTGAACCTACTGAGTTGCCTTTACCTAAAAGGAAAAGGGAAAAAAAGAATACTGAAGGATTTGACAATGAAACTTTCTCATCATCATCCTCCATCTCATCTTCACCAGCGCAAAGTCAGTCATCCACTCCTGCATTACATATTGTTGTTCAACAAGGATCAGGAACTTCAACATCCCAACCCATTGAATCCTCAATATCAACTCCTTCCCAAACATCTGGAATTTCATTAGCAATATCATCCGCTACTAGTTTTTTAATGGCTCGGAATCCATGGAATAGTCCTGGTGCGGTCACCATGCCTGCACCATTACACCCATTGCCTGATTCTCCTAAAAAATGGTTACCCAAGTTTAATCCAAATGCTGGAACACAAGCCGAAGAACATATTAATAATTTCATGTTATCAGTTAATTTGAAAGGAGTGACAGAGTAAGATGTTGTCATTAGGATTTTCCCTTATACCTTGCAAGGATCAGCTGGGTCTTGGTATTTTTCCCTACCCTCTGGATCCATTACTAGTTGGAACATTTTCCAAGAATAGTTTCTTACTAAGTATGGCGATGATAGATCTTTAGCAACATTAATCAATGATCTCTCCAATCTTAGGATAGAGTCTAAAGAACCTATCAAGGAATTCAACTCATGATTTAATAAACTCTTGAATAAGATTCCAACCGCCTCCAAACCAAGTGAGCAAATCAGAAGCGAATGGTATATAACAACCCTACCTTCAAATATAGCTATTTTCGTAGACAGGGCTGCAAAACCAACTTTAGCTGAAAACATGAAAGAGGCGCTTGCTGTAGAGAAACGTATTATTGCTTTAGAAAAGAAAGCTGCTCTTGAAGATAGAAAATCCAAAAAAGTTTCTTTCAAGGATGATTCAAAGAAGAAAACCCCTAAAGATCCATATGATATGGAAGGTTTACAAAAAGTCCTCAAGACTATGTCAAATGAAATGGTCGAAATCAAGAAGCAAGTAGCTGAAACCTCAACAAAAAGGCCATTTAGAAATTTTAAGAAACCTGAATCAAAACCACCAAATGCTATATCCAACGCAGATTCAGATCCTAAAGAAGAAGAAGAAGAAGATGAAACAGTCTTGCCATCTGAGGAACCCGAAGAAGAGGAGACTGTCGAATGTTATGGGATGTGGGATTTTATTTTACCTAACTCCGATACAGAAAATGAACAAGAAGCTTTCCCTGTGACTACCAGAAGTAAAGGTACTCCTGAACCTGTTCAGACAAATTCGAAGAAAAGGAATGCAGGTTCCACTACTACCAAAGAAAAGGTTCCCACAAAGAAAGCTGCAGCGATATCATCCCAAAATCAACCATCATCTTCAAATCTACCTTCAACATCTAAGACATTGGTAGTGTCAGATTCCATGGACTACAATATCATCAAAGATATGAAGAAGACTAAGGCGAATATTACTATGTTTGAACTTAGCAAGCTCAAACATCAACAGAAATTACTTCTTAAGGAGTTAAATGTCGTTCCTTCTTCACCTCTTCCTAATGCTGTATTGTCCAAAGCTGCTAATGATTCAGGCCAACCACCTCCTGATAGAGTGGAAGCTACTGATGCAGTCTTAATTGGGGATAGATCAAATTCTCATACTCCTCCTTTCCTCTTAACCTATAAGATCTATAATAGAAATCTACACAACTGTTTGATTGACTCAGGGGCTTCCTCTAATATAATGTCAGCTTCAGTTTGTTCAAAACTGAACATAGAACCCCAAATATCTGCAATTCATATTGTACATTTGGATAGAACTGAGGTCCAGGTTTTAGGGGAGATCAACTCAGTAACTTTTAGGTTATCAGCTGATCCTAGAGTGGTTTAAAGAATTGATATTTTGATCGCTGATATACCTGAATTCTATGGGTTGATTTTAAGTAGAGATTTGTCTGAAAAACTCCATGGTTATATTTCCACCGATTGGTCCCATATGTGGTTACCTTATAAAGGAAAGCCAAATCAGATCAAGATCGATCGAGAGAAACACATGACCCATACAGTTACCGTGTTTGAACAAGAAAATCAACCAATAGCATTGAATAACAATATTTTGGGGAATTATTCATCTGAATCATTCTTTGGAAATTTCACTGCCCAACCATCTCTTTTCCCACTTAATAATTTCACATCTCAGATCAAAAACTTTTCACAAATAGATAGGTCAAGATGTGTTATTGTTGTTGAGGAAACTGTAAATAAAATTGTTGATAATTCTTTATTTTGGTCACTATATTTTGATGGGTCTAAGTCTAGTGAAGGTTCAGGAGCAGGATGTATTTTAGTTAGTCCTCAGGGAGAAAAAACTATGTTATCATGCAGATTGGAATTTGAATGCATAAACAACACAGCTGAATATGAGGCCCTAGTTCAAGGACTCTACAAAGCAATTGGTCTGAAGGTTCAATATCTGAAAGTGTGGTGATTCAGAAATTGTTATTAAACAGGTTAGAAATTCAATTCATTGCCTTTCTGGTCATCTCAAACACTATTAGTCTCTGGTAAAGGAACTCATCTCTCAATTTTTAGCATTCAATATTTCTCCCATCCCTAGGTCCCAGAATGCAGTAGCATACCTACTAGCTAATGTTGCTTCCAGACTCCTACCATCCGAAGATTACAGCCCAGATAGATTTTCAATAGAGTTAATTTTTAGACCATCAATTCCTGATAATGTCACCAATTGGCGAGTGTTCAATCATGATGAAGACATTTTAAACTTCTTGACTTTTGATAAGTCCTACGATGACCAAATCATTGATGAAAGTGATCATGACCTTCAGATGAAAGAAAAGCAAGAGGAAAACTCAATACCAAAACCAGTGGTCAAGCTTGAAGATCTTTATGATATTAAAGACAGGTTTAAATGGGTGACCAATTCAAAACTCCAGAGTTCCACTTTAAGATTTGAATTGATAAACTTAGGTACTGAGGAAAACCCTCAAAACATCAATTTGGGACTAGGACATTTTTTAGAAGAAATAACAACATTCATTAGGCTGTTAACAAAAAACAAATATTTCTTTTCTTGGAAATATGATGATTTGAAAACATACGATGCATCAATCATTCAACATACTATTCCAACGCTTTCTGAACAAAAACCAGTGCAACAGAAGTTAAGAAAGATTCATCCTAACCTAGAGAGTCAAATAAAGGCTGAGTTAAATAAACTCTTGAAGGCTAAGATAATTTTTCCTATGAGACATTCAAATTGGGTCTCCAACATGGTGCCTGTTAGAAAGAGAAGTGGTGATATCAAGATTTGCATCGATTTCATAAATCTTAATAAGGCAAGACAAAAGGGTAACTTCTCTTTACCTACTATGGAGTAGACACTACATTCGGTAGCTGGTTCAGAACTAATTTCCTTTTTAGATGGTTTTTCAAGATATAACCAAATTCTGGTCCATCCTGATGACAGGCTTAAAACTACCTTCATAACTAAGTGGGGAACTTATGCCTACCACAAAATGCCTTTTGTACTTATCAATGCAGGAGCTACATTTCAGAGAGCCATGGACATAGCGTTCAAAGGATTGTTCAATAAATCAGTAGTTGTCTATTTAGATGATATTACTGTATTTTCCAAGAAAATGTCTAATCATTTACATGACTTAAAACAAATCTTTGAACATTGTAGAAGATATGGTATCTCTCTTAATCCAAAGAAGTCCTTTTTTGCTCTTAATCAAGGAAAACTTTTAGGCTTCATTGTTTTAAAAGATGGTATCTATATTGATCTAGACAGAATTAAAGAGATTTCTGAAATTCCATTCCCTCATAATAAAAAATCCATGCAATCATTTTTGGGTCAAATTAACTTTGCTAAACGTTTTGTTCCAGATTTTTCCCAGATTATTTTACCATTGCAAATGATGATTAAGAAAATTTGGTGTTTAAATGGGGATCTGCAAAAAAAGAGGCATTTGATTCCATTAAACAATCAATAATTAATGCCCCTACTTTAAGCACTCCCAATTTTTCTTTTCATTTCATACTATATACCATCGCATCTGCTTCGTCATATGCAACAGTGTTGACTCAAATTAATGATCAAAACTTGGAAGCACCAATTTCGTTTTACAGCTCAAATCTTCAAGGTGCTGAACTAAATTATTCAGAAGTTGAAAAACAAGCCTTTGCTGTGTACAAAGCCATTAAACACTACAGGCCCTTCCTCTTAAAAGCTCACACAAAAGTTATAGTTCCTTTTTCAGCAGTAAGACAATTACTAGTTCAAAGGGAATTAGGAGAAAAGAGAGCAAATTGGGTCACAACATTACAAGAATATGACTTGGAAATCAAGCTAGCAAAGATTGTCAAAGGCCAAGGTTTTTGCAGGTTGTTAGCAGGAGCATCCAACATTCAAGAACTTGAAAATACAGAGGATACTGAAGAAATCAATCAGATAAGTACCACAAGTCCTGAATCGTAATATACAGATCTGATTTTCTATTTAAAAATGGGTACACTCCTTCTAATCTCTCCTATAAAAACAAACGTGCCATTAGATTGAAAGCAAAAAACTTCACAATTGCAGATGATGTATTGTTTAGGCGAAATTATGATTCAATTTTATTAAGATGCTTAGAAAAACCTGAAGCACAAAAAGTTTTGCAGGAACTTCATGATGGACCAGTAGGAGGACATTTTGGAGCTGACACCACAGCTCACAAAACCATTCATGCTGGGTATTATTGGCCCACCTTGTTCAGAGATAGTCATGAATATGTAAGGAAATGCCAAAGTTGTCAAACATCCAGTGGAAGACAAAGAAAGCCAGCTTTCCCTTTGCAACCAGTCAACATTGAACAGCCGTTTGAGCAATGGGGATTAGATATCATTGGAGAAACCACTCCACATTCATCCAAACAGCATAAGTATATCCTTACTGCCACTGATTACTTTACTAAGTGGGTTGAAGCAATTCCTTCAAAGACAACGAACTCTGAGGCAATTATGGAATTCGTAGACCAATTCATTATTACCAGGTTTGGTGTCCCGAACACTCTTGTTTTTGATAATGCATCTTATTTCTCTGGAAATTCTATATTTCAGTTCGCTATCAAAAGGGGATTTACATTGAGGTATTCTGCAAATTACTACCCTTAGGGTAATGGTTTGGCAGAATCCACCAATAAAAACCTTATTAGAATTACTAAGCGAACTACTGAACGGAATCATGAAAACTGGCATAAATCTATGATATTTTCACTATGGGCTGATAGAATAACTCAAAAAGCCTCTATAGGAACTTCTCCATTTAATCTAGTGTATGGAAAGGAAGCTATCATACCAGCCAATTTAGTGCTTCCATCCCTAGCTTTAGTGCAGTTTATTGAAGAAAGTCCCTCATCTTCTCTTCAACTAAGACACGATCAAATTTTGAAACTAGAAGAAGAAAGGGAAAAAGCCAGAATTATACATGCAAAAAATCAACAAATTATCAAGTCATCTTTTGATACAACTTCAACCAGTTCAAAACAATTACAAGTTGGTGATCTAGTTTTGAAATGGGACAAAGCCCATGAGGATAAAGGAAAACACACAAAGTTCCAGAAAATGTGGCTCGGACCATTTCAAATCAATGAGAAGATAGGCCCTTCTACTTTCATATTGCAAGATCTATCAGGAAAGAGAGATTCTCTTCCTGTTAACGGCCTTATCTTGAAAAAATTCTTCAATTGAGGAGGTAACCCCTTCTCCCTTTGTAAATATTCAATTTTCAGCTAAATTTCTGTACATAGCTTAGATTTTTAGGATTTTGGAAAAATAAAGTTAGCCTTCCATTGGTCTTTACTATATTGAAAAAGTTTCTCAAAAGAAATAGTTATGATATTTGCTTTTAAAATGGAAGCCTTAAACAAAAGGAAGATTTCTAAGAAATTAGGTATATTTAGATTCTGAAACCCCATTTTATTTTTGTGAACTCTTCTCAAGGATTAGAAGTACTACAAACCATTTTAATGTTTTTAAGCAGCCTGAAAACGATTATCAATACAAAACAGATACTAATTCAATCTTAGCATCTTCAACTCTTATCCTATCATCCATCTTCTCTTAAAGAGAAAATTGTTCATCCCATTCATCAAGGGTTATAATTACTCAGAGTGTAATTCTAAAATATATTTGATATAAAAGATAAGAGGTCTTATTACAAGCCTGCTTACCATGATCATAGGGAAAGAGTTCAACTGACATTACCAATACTGCATATCAAAACAGGGTAATGGCTTATAATTATAAGACAAGGGGTCTCATCACGAGCCAACTTGTTCAGTTAAATTACAACCAGTGAATGGCATTGTCAAATAGCTGGCTACCAAACCAGGACAATGGCTTTTTATCTTACAAAATAAGGAAAAAGAAAAAATGATACAAAAATATGAAAACATATTTCTGGATTCATTCTTTTTTAATTATACTCTGAAATGGATGGGATAATGAACGATCAAATTGTTAAAAGGTATCCCTGTTGAGACTATAGACGTTTGCTGGCAGCAGAGGCTCTACCTATGATAGAGGAGTCATTATAAAGCTAAGTTGGAAAAGTTTTTGTTTTATCATTAGCAACCAATTAAGGCTAATTTAAAACATAGAATGTATTTAATTGTAACATGAGAAGAGAATAGCAGAAATAGTTATCATTACATTCAGAATTTATGTTTGCCTAGTTATATTGGAATTTTTTGCTCAGATAAGATTTTCAGATTAAAAAAGTTTAAGTATTTTAACATTTCCCAGATATAACTATTTCTCCCAGTGAATCGCCAATTGTTTTGTTGTACAACAACCCCCCATTTCTTTAAAAATCATAATATGAAATGGGTCCTTTCTAAACATAGATGTGTGAATAAAATGGTATTAACTCATCATTACAAAAAACCCTCATCAAAAGGTCTGACTGAAAAGTGATATACCTTTCAAACAATGATAAAATAGGTCTTTTAAATAATCATAAAGCTTTTTATTATTACAATAAAGCGATCACAAGATCGCATATCACAATAATAAGAAAAACACATATAAAGACCCATTGAATTACTCCGATCCAAAAAGGGAAATCGCTATCAGATATCGGGGAAAGGCAAAGCACATCGTATATATAAGGCACCCCCCCATTCCTCCGATGCAATAAAAGGTATCGCTATCGGCAATCGGCCGTAGCAATCAATTCATTAACTGTGACACCTTCAAATCTTCCGATGCGATAAGGCATATCGCCATCGGCGATCGGTGATTTCGCAATAGCGTAAGTAATGTGACCCGAGCCCTTTCTTGATTGTGATATATTAAATCAAGGCGTGTGTTTCTAATCATATTAAAGATTGGCATGCATTATACCACCTTTGGTGATTGAACGATATTTTGGACTATTATTAAAACCATCCCTTTCACATCACCAATCATCAAATGCGATTATCCGCCAAAAATCTAAGCCACGCTTGAATCGATTATTCACCATATAGACGTTATGATGGATATTTAAAAGCTCCCTTATCATGATTGACAGGTGAAGCGGCCAATTAATGAAGCAGTTATGCCGAGATTTTCCACTTAGATTTTATCTGCGGAAATTTCACTATGATCTTTGATTATTCACTAATAGATATAACTCTTTCATATTGGCTCATGTTATCTATATCTCTATATCCCGCTGGTTTCATTCCTTGTGCATATTTCCATCAAAATAACAAGTTTTAAGCAAATGGGAAAGAAATCCAAGAGATCCGCAGCAGCAGTGACCCCTGCAGTAACAGTCCAGCCCACCAGCAACCCAGGACCAAGTGAAAAGGGCCTAATCTCAGACACTACATGTCTCGGCCTTGGAAATACAAGCTGGCAAAGCATCTATAATTTAATTGAGGCAAAAGAACCGGAGGAAGTGTCGGAAGAAGCTACTGCAGGCTCAACTAATAAATCATAAGCCTCCCTGAAAGATTTAGTCGACTCATTTTTGCATAGGATAGCAGCTCGGGAGAAAATTCTCCCATAAACTGATGTAGTCAGATGGGTGGTCGAACAAATTCCAGTTTCAAATAGAACATTTTGCATAGTTGACAAAAGAGTTTTTGATTCATTTCAGCCTGATGACTTAAGCAAAATGTATCATTTTCCCGAACCTGGAAAGAAATACAACAAAGCCTTTCTGGAGAAATTCGCAGAGGAGAATGAGACGGAATCAGCCCCGATTAGACAATGGAGACAGAATCCTGCAAAGCACAAACATGAATCATCGGGTATGTACTCTGTGGATTCCTTGTCATCTCCTTACTGTTACACTAGGGAAATGATGTGTGGGATATGGGGAATGCATGATTCAGCAAAGTTTACTATCGAAATGGTTCCTCTAATGGAAGAAGCTATTAGTAGTTATGTCATGGATTGGGCAAATATATTTTCCGATAAATTAGCCTTTGTAATTCTTGATTTTAGATTCAATTCATGCAAAACCACCAGGACTATTCCCCCCTTCTATTACAATGATTATGTTATGGATATGCTTTTCTTTAATTCCAAATACCCAATACTTGGGTGGAGGTCGACACCACAGGACCCTAAGCCAATCCACATTTATCATCATATGTTATGGAATGCACATTATAAAGACCACTTGTATCAAATTTGTAATGGTTTTATGTTGCCTATCTATTATGCCATTTTTGATAAGCCTGCCCCAAGGATTTCCAAGGAGGCAGAGATTGAATTGACTGCTATGGGGAATTGGTTCGGGGAAGACAAGTTTACATATATAAGGGTGTATGGTAGCCTCACAAGACCCCATGTCCTCCCATTGTGTGTACCTGATAAACTGTTGGCACGAGAGTTAGCTTACCAAATAACAACAGCTGGAAAATCCAAAACTCTTAGGACTTCTAAAAAGAAGTCATGGCCTATATTCCCTTTGAGATGCAGTGTTTATACTCTACTTGATTACAAACATGCTGAGAAGACGACAGGAAAAATAAATATGCTCAATCTTGCAACCATCCCTAACAGGAAATTCGATCCCCGGAAGGTTGCCTATAATATGCTTGAACAGGCCAAACTTACTAAGTTTGACCATGAAAAAGATGAATTTGACGACCTATTTTCTTCAGCAGAATCACTGTCTCGGGTTAAAACATTGGCCAATATGAAATATAATGATGAAGGACTGGTGGAATTCAATAGGATCAGAGAACAGAGGTTGCAAAATCTGCCTCTAGACTTATTGGCTACTACACCAGCAACTAAGTCAAGCGAGCCTGAACAGAAGATTATTGATGAACCTCCTGCTACAGAGAAAATTCCCAAAAAGGGAAAAGAACCAGAGAAAGGAAAAGAGCAGGAAATAGAGCAAGAGAAAGAGAAGAAGCAGGACAGTGAAGTTATTGATCTAGAGGCTCAAATTGATCCCAAACACCTCAAAGAGTGGCAACAATTTGACTCTATTATAAGCAATCCCGAGACTTCACAAGGATTCGGCACACCTCAAGTAACAGTTGGTCAAGAAACAAAAACAACTGTGGTTCCAGTTGAAGGGACCAGCAGCCTACCCATTAGCAAAGATGCAGAAATAATTCCTAAAGATCCATCCGATCAAATTGTTTTGCAGATAGAAGACATACCACCATTAGATGTCTTTTACAGTCCCAAACACAGGGCTGTGGTGAAAAGACAGAGGAAAAGGAGGAGACTTGATCAATATTCCCTTTTACCAGACCAAACAGAGATGGCTAATGTGGTGTGGAAGGAGGAATTTAACCCTTCTGATGACCTTACAAAACTTTCTCAGTATGCCGGGGCTTATTCGGCAGCCACCATGGATAAGGCCTCGGAAGTAAGCAATCTACTTAAGGAAAAAGATCAAACAATTGTTTCATTGCAGTCATAGGTGTCTGAAGCACAACGAAAAATAGAACAGTTAGAACAACAACTATCAATACAGCGACAGACAAACAGTCAATTAAATGAGCAATTACTCAAAGAGAAACAGAGGATAGACTTGAGTGTAGTGCAGAAACAAAAGGAATTGTTCGAAGCATTTGCCATATTAAAGGCGATGAATGAACAAATGAGCAAGAATAAAGATGAGCAAATCGCTCAACTGTCACAAGAAGTAGAAAAGTTCAAGAATCTTCCTCAAGTAGTAGAGTTTAGAACCGAAGCTCTACAAATCAATAAGGCATTGATAACACAGCTAAAACTGTTATGTCATAACATTTCTCTGGTTGAGCCTCTTTGTGAGATTACTACATCAAAATTTGATAAATTAGTTGAAGCCAGGCAGGATTTAGAACAGGCCGATGAGACCTTAACCAGCTTTCCTGCTTGGCAAGACTCCAATGAAGGACAAGCCGCGAATCTGCCTAAAATTCTGGAGTCATGCAAGGAAATCCTTTTCCTAGAATGGCAGTCACAACTGATGAAGGCAGAAAGAGAAACCTCAAGATGTCGATTATCTACTAGCAATTTAATTGAATTGGTCAATGATACTCTTTATCTGTCTAACATGATTTCACAGTGCAATCCAGGAAAATTGACATTGGCCAAAGCCTTGGAACAAACATGCAATCAGGAATTGGAAAAGAATGGGAGACTAATCGCTGGCATCCAAAGTTTAACTTCGGATTCCTCTTGGTTTTTCTTAATTATGCCATACAATCAGAGGGCTACACTCAAATGTTTAATTGATACCATCAGTTGCATGATTCTCAAGATCCATGATGCCACATATTCAGCCCAACTGCATTCTCGTCTAGGTCGCCCTCCAGAATTGCAACCAATGTTAGCTAACTGCCAGCTCAAGCCGAAGGGAGATCATTTGAAACAATGAATCTTGTTGCGGACTGAGGACAAGCCGATTTTGAGGAGATATTCATAATATAGTTGTACCAATTAACAACACTTTTATTTTGTAATTAGTTAGCTTAATTAGTATTTATAGGCCCTTTCATGCATTTAGGAAGGGTCCTCAGTTTTTGTATAAACTGAAATCAGCAAGTCACACTATTGTGCTTCTGATCTATTTTTTTATGAAGACTAGGCCAGTATTATGAATTTTAATGAAGAAAGCTTTGATGACATGTGCACTATTGCCTTTTGTGGAAATGTTTCTAAGTTAGAAGAAGGAATTTGAATGCGATTGATATCAGGAGTGATTCAAATAACATATGGTACTATTATCTATGCTCTCGTATCATTATTTTATGTGAATCGGCATTTGTTTAAATCTTGCTATCATTGAATATATGTATGTGTTTTAACAACAATCCTTGTACTTTTCACTATTGAATGTCTAAGGACTGTTATTCTTTCAATCATATCTATGTCTATGATATATATGACGAATAGTGTAATAATGTTTGCTTGATTACTTTGTTCAACTATTTGGGCTTAGTAATTATCATATGAATAAATATCGTTGTTTACCAATAGAGTCATCTATATGCCTATTTGTGGATGAAGAACATCAAAAGTTACGCTAAAAGCAGAAATTTCCTGGGATAGGATAGTTGTTTATAATTTTACTTTTAGATTAAACCATTCATCCATTATCATTAAATATCAGAGAATCAACCACTTATCCATCTTATTTACCAATCATTGGGAAACTGGTCCCATTATATCTAGTCGGAGCCACCACACCAAACGGAAAAGGAACTGCCTTTAAGGTCCGGACCGGGTGGTTATCCCCGATGTTGATGCAGCAATTTTCGAGGCATCAACAGGAGGATACATCCTCGAAGGAGCACTGCGTATTATTTGAGCATCTAACCCATTGATGGAGTTCATGAGATCATGATTTCCATGTCATTCCTTGGGTGTGGTACAGGGCCACTGAGGAGGACATATACTATATCACTTGCCTATCCAAGAGGGGAGGATTTTTCCTAGTTCTTTGATGTTTTGTATGGAATTGCAGCTGAGAGTTAGATTTAGTACACTCAAGAGATATGTTGGGATTCATGCAATTTGTCTAGAAAATTTTCATGTCTGTGGTGGAAAAATACGAATTTCTTCTTTTTCCACAAAGAAGGTTAGGTGCCTCTGTTTATTATTCAATAAAATTTCACACTCTAGTAGTGATGGGAAAAACATTAGTTTCCCTCTTCTGTATTACGTTGATTCTTTGATTCAGGAGCCACATTATATCAAACTCAGTTTTCCATTTTTTGAGGGAATTTTGCATGGGTTTAGATAGATTTCGTGCATTGAGACAGGGGAGGACGACCTTTCCTTTTTGTTTAGAGCTATTTTGCTTATCTTTTCAGATGCTTCTAGTGAAGACGACCACATTTAATCATTACCCTCCTAGTCCGATATTGAGGTATCGATGCACATGTGGGGGCAGATGATGCCTAAAAGGGGCATGTTGAAGTATCTAACTAGGATTTTTGTAGAAGAAATGGCAATACTAGCTAGTGAGGATGACCACGCATTTATCATGTTGGCATTTTTGTATGTGGGGATTGCTTGGAGATAGTGTCCAAAAATCCTCTTGACAGTGGCTGAGCATTTAGATGATAGAGGTAATATTATTATTTTCTTTAGAATAATCTAGTTTCATTTTATTGTCTTAATTAATTACAATAAAATTTATTCTTGCATGTTCTTTAACTTGTTTTATTAAATTGTTTAATATTGAAATTGTCTAATTATTGTTGTGTACTAAATATTTTGTATACATCACCACATTCAATGTTGACATAGCTTCTCGCCCACCATATGGAGGAAATGAAGAAATGGGCAAGGACCAAGAGGGTGAGGCACATCCTTAGCGGGGCATGGGTGTCCAAGGACATAAGGCTGGTCTACGATTTCTTGTAGACTACTGTGATAGATTAGCCAAAACATTTATTGACGAGGGGTTCCACCCTATGAGGGCTCAAGATATTAGTGTAGATACTAGGTTCATTGATATCTTGATGAAAATTCCACATGAGATGATGACTCTCATGCATCCTATCATCGGAGCTAGTAGGTTACTGGTAACGAAGAGGGATACAGGGCATGCAAAAATAGATACATCATATGAGAGTGGTGATGAGGATGATGAGGTAATGATCATGATCATTATGGTGAGGGTGGTTGTCATGATGCTTCTGGTAGTACCACCCCGTTAGATCATGGCCATCAAGCTAGCATTGATCCTTCCAGTAGCACACCTCCTCGCAAGTCACTTGATGTGGAGATGCCAAAACTAGAAGATGTGCCTTATGCTTCTCCCCTCCTCCACCTTAAGGGTTGGAAAGACTATGTTGAGGTAGTAGTTGGTCATCCATCATCTTCTACTGCAAACCAACGACCTGCTCATTATCCACCTTAGTTAAGCTCAACAGATCTTGAGGGAGTAGTTGACCATCAGTCTTCTTCTACTCTAAACTACGGTGGTAGTACAATGACATATATTTGGTTGAAGTTACTTGAATTGATGTAGTTATTTGACTTGTTTATGTATGTGTGTGTATATATATATATATATATATATATATATATATATATATATATATATATATATATATATACATATATGGTGCATTTTTTTTGTTCATGTTTATGTACTTAGCTTATATATTGGTGTTGATGTGTATATTGTTAGGTCATGTTAGATATGTTCATTTAATGTTCTTGCAAATAAATGTGTATGTGATAGAATTTATTTGACATGAGATTTATATTAATTTTAGGAGGTGTTTGGTGATGATGTTAGATTACAATGTTTGTGTTTTGTTAGATTTGATCACAATGGTGATTCCCTATTATATTATTAGATTTTTGTACTAGATAATCATGTTTATATGTGCTAGAGATGTATATAATTAGATGATGATAATTAATTTGAATGTTTATATTAAATGATTTGATGTTTTCTAGATGGTTATCATCATGGTGTTTATTTTTATGAAATAATATTTATAATATATTATGTATCAAACTTTTATATATGAAATTGTATGCAAAATGACTTACGTAAAGAAAAATGCTAAAATGTTTTTATAAATTACAAAGTTTAGTATGATTAAAACTATGATTGTAAAATTATGATAAATATTTTTCTATTGCTTAGATAGTTCATTGATATTCAATCTAACTTAATTAGTAAAATATTTCGATAACTCACAAGCAAAAAATAAGTAACGGTAAAATAATTTAGTCATTTCTTAATAAGAAGAAAATGTTTAACTTATTCAAATTTTGATATAAAATATTATTAATAGTAAATTATTCAAAAGTATAATTTAACTAATTCAATATTGGTTTACAAAATTCAATCTATTGTTCAATTTAAAAAATTGATGTCAATTATTTTTATAACCATCGTAGACCGCTACCAATCATCCAGAGGGATTAAATCTCTTGAGATGCAATCATCTTTTAGAGTGCAAAGAGATTTGATGTGGGGCTCGATAGATCTAGAGTTAATATAGTTGTAATCTTGTATAATATATATGTAGTTGATAGTGAAATATTGTATTTATAATTCAAGTTTTCCACATTAAAATGTTAAAATATGCCCCCTCATATTTTTTTCCTGTATGTATACATTTAATTATTTTTATTATTAATATTTTCTAAAATATTACATATCAAATCCATATTAAACATTGAAAAAAATACAAATATCTCTCATATATTGAAATAGAAAGCAACTATTAATGGAATAAGGATTCTCTCAATCTCTCTTACTAAAGTGAATTTATTGAAAATTTTCAATCTAAATTACTTTATATTTTGTAAGAGATTTCCAGAATAATACTACGTGTATCACACATGTTACACAATATTATTCTGGAAATATCTAAGAATATGAGAAATTGTGGAAGTCTCCAAACACTCCTACTTTATTTTTGTTGTATAAAGTATCTATAAAATTATGTTATTTATATGGACATGGAAATATTTTACTTATAGTTGAGAGTAGAATATTTTTTGTTAGAAATGTAATTCTATTTTAAATATCACATGTAAATGGAACTAGAATTAATTAGGCATAATGTAATATCAGTAATACTATTTCTTGTCATGTGAAAAAAAAATTCTTCGTTGCAGTAAAAATTAAATTATATTTTTCTACTCAATACACTTCTTCCTTTAAATTCCAGCCAAAATCACCTAAGGCTTAACCGAGGATGGCATAAGGACACAAGGCCCTGGTTAAACTATTGGGAGATCAATGAGAATGATGCTTTGCAAAACATAAATAACATTAAAGATATTGTTACTTCTAAGTTCAAAGAAAAATTGTGGTGTGAGAAAGATTTAGCGTCTAAAAGAAAATTAAGTTATTATAAGAAGGTCATCAACCCCACCCTTGAAGATCAAAAGTATCTCTCTATTCTAACTAGCTCAAAAAAGAAAATTAATATAGCAAAGATTAGAACGAATTCTCATGAGCTCCATAGTGAAACTGGCCGTTGGGTAGTTCCTAAAACGCCATGGATGGAAAGGATCTGCCATATTTGTGAGAATAGGAGCATCGAGGATGAAAACCACTTCCTCTTAGAGTGCCCTGCATACAACCACATTAGATCTCAATTTCACAACCTTTGTTACAATACTGACCTTCCTAGCCTTTTACAATGCCAAAATTATAGTGAGCTCGGGAGGCTTCTCTCCAAGCTTTTTGAGCATAGGAATAAAATCTTAAATCAAAATAAATAATTTGTCTTTTTAGGTCCGATAGATCATTATTTGGTCTCAGCGGACGTTAACGATCATCATCATCATCATCATCATAAAAATCTATTTTTTTTTTTTTTTCTTTCAGTTAGTTTATATATATATATATATATATATATATATATATATATATATATATATATATATATATATATATATATATATATATATATATATATATATATATATATATATATATATATATATATATATATATACATATATATATATACATATATATATACATATATATATGGACTTCAATAATTTTTTTATTACTATTTTTAATTTGTTCATTTAAATTATTATTTTACTATTTTTGAATGTAACATTACGTTGCGCACGGAGCTTTGGATTGATGGTGAATGGGTGCACTGTTAAGGCACTCCTTGCAATAGATCACTGGTTCAAATCCCCCCTTGGGTGCTCACCTACCAAAAAAATAAAATAAAAAATCTAACATTACGTCAAAATATCTCTTCCATATTGAGTTTCCATATTGAGTTGTGTAGTGCCTCTTGGCGCAATTAATTTAGATTAAATATAACTTAAAAATTTCCATTTTTATAAAATTTAATGCATTACTAACGTTATGAGATTTTCGGATAAAGGAATATAAAATAAATCTTGTGAAGTTAATTGTAGTTGGGGATTTTCTCTATTGGAAGTTCTCCCTTAAAGAGACAAGTGGACTTCTTTCTAGTAATAAAGATATAACATTTTGGTGTTATTTTGGTTTTTTATTCGCTATTGTAATATTTTAAATTTAACTCTTTTTAATATTCAATATGACTTAAATAATACAAAAATGATATTATACTATATTTAAATAATATATTTGATTATTTCTTAATTAACAACTGAAAAAGTATTATTTTTTCCACATACTGATCACGAAATAGTCACTAAAATTCATATTTCACATTTCTCCTAGTTAATATTGTATCATGTTCACAATGATAAAGATACGTATACTTTAAATAATTTAGCTATAAATACATAAAAATAAATACATGCTTAACATAATCTAAATAGGAAACAAAAATGCATCACCAAGTCTATTTGAAATTCAAACAAATTCCCCTTCATGAAAGTCACAAACGTAGTGTGCTTGATATGTTTTGCACACACAAGAGCGATCATATTTACCAAACACATCGCAAAAATAATATTTAGAAATATAGCTATAGTTTAGTACGTTTGAGAAAGTGAAAAATTTGTACTGGTGTTCTAAGGTTATACTTTCACACTGATGCATAAATGTGGCGCACCACTATGAAAAATTAAATTTGAGAACGAATAGTGGTGCATCGTACATGTGTGTGCACCAATGTCGGTGTGTTTATGTTTGACAATGCACCAGAAATGGTGAGCGAATGTGTTTTTGGTACACCGATGACTTTAAAAAAATAATTGAAATTTATGTTTCCATATTAATCGATACATTTTTCATTTAGCAAAAACATGTGTATGTTATGCATGAGGTTGATGTATTTTATATGGCAACTAAAAGTTATGTTTCCATATTAATAAACACATTTTTTATTTAATAAAAAATATTTGAATGTTATGTATGAGGCTGATGTATTTTATGTGTAAATCATGTAGCAGAGACATCAACAAAGGGAGCAGTAATAGGAGTAGGAGAAAATGGAAGACCCATACGAAATAGTCTAACCATGGGAGGCCAGAGATAAGTAGAACGCATAATTATTTTCCTACAATAGACACTGCAGGTGTCTTACCTAGATCTCAGAGGTCCTTGCTACAAACCCCCATGGCACCATGGATTTCATAAATGGAATTATGAAAAGTTTATAGTTTCTTAAACGTTGTTAGTTAAAATGGTAAAATAAGAGTGAAAATAGAAGGCAATGGTATGGAGAAAATATATTATATTAGGGTTTCATGGGTCTTATCAGTCACACACCAAACATCGTGAAAACTTGGACGGTGCCTTTCACACCACTTCCCTATCGTGCAGTTGATGTCCTTCAAGTTGAAGATGCAATGTATATGGATTACGCTCTTGAATTTAAATGACATGATGTATCTGGCTTAGGCTTGTGACCATTAATGATCATTTTGGGTAGGATAGATTTAAACAAAATATCACACGCAACACCTTATTATGTAGCCTTATCACATATTATTAGAAAACTTACAAGCACATGTCTACTTTAAATAATTTACTTATAAATACATAAAAATATATATTTATTTTACATAATCTAGATAGGAAATAACAGTGCATCACCAAGGCTATATGAAATTCAAACAAATGCCTCTGATTGATTTTGAACTAAACAAGAAGAAAGAACATGTGAACCGATTAATAAACTAGAAATTTTCTAAATCGAGACTAAACCTTAAATGTTATTTCTAAATCCACTATTCCGTTCTATTTTTCCTACTTGAAAAGGGTTGTGACCTTCAATCCTTATTACCATAGATATTGTACAGAATTAGAGATACTTAGTTATAAGTATAAAAATGCTTCCATTGCAAAAAAAAAACTATAAAATAATTTTGAAATATTACCAATTATATTATAAAATGCTAAGAAACTTGGAAAGGAAATGCGGCAATAACGATCGAGTTGGAGTTTCAAAAGATGATCGAATTGGCAAAGAAAATATTAAGGTAGATGGGAATTTCAATAGTTAGAATAGGCTGGGCATATAGATGGAGGTAACTAGCTAATTTGTGTTGTTGGCATTAGTGTAAAGTATGCGCAGGTGATAGTGGAAACATTATTTCTCGGTTCTGTTGTAACTACTACACTCTCACAATGAAAGGCCAGGGAACCTCTGGAAGGTTATATACTTCTCTTTGCGAAAGCTAAGCTTACGATGATGTAATGATGTAGTGTTCATGTTTTCATAATTCATTCTCTAGCTGTTTTAGTGTTGACCATATTGGCATAAAAAATAATATAATAAGCGAAATAAATAAGACAAAAACATAAAATATAGTATAAACTATGAAATAGCACAAGTACATACCACTCTCCATTGTCATCACCTTGATTATCTTCCTCGCTTGGCATGATAACACTATTGTTCTCAAAAATATGTTCTGATCTAGGGTCATGTCTTAATATGAACCATCGATCCCTATCCAACACATCTAGGTAATAAAGCACTAGGTAGCAATTTTTTTTAAAAACATAAGGGTCCCTAGCTTCATGCCACATCTTTATAGAGTTGATAGATATTAGCCCATTATGACGATCTTCCTTTAAATTATTATGATCAATTTTGTCCCACCACCTACACCTAAAAGTAACACATTTGAACAAAGAGAATTCCACTTGAATGATATTTGTATCTTTCCAACTTATCCTAACATTCCCTGCATTAGGTTTTGATCGTGTTTTCTAGCACAACTAGATTGGTCAAACTCAAGTTCCACTCCATAGTCTTTTTCCATGCATCCATCATCAACATCCTTCATGTGAAGATGATGTCTATATGCCCATACAGATTGGAAAAAATGCACCTATAAAAAGTGAAAAAATCATAGCGTCATGTGTCTAATAACCCAAACATAATTGAAAATATAACACACACACACATGTATCTATATATATATATATATATATATATATATATATATATATATATATATATATATATATATATATATATATATATATATATATATATGTTACAATTCAAAGGTAAAGTATGAAAGTAAACTTCTACAAAAGGTGATTATAATTACTAAGTTCATGCCCCCAATCCCTATGTTTAGCACATCTTCTTTAGCATACAGGTAACAACTAGATGCACCATATTTCTCTCTGACTTGATCAACAACCCAACTATTAAGGTATGTCATTGGTATATTTTATTTTAAATGATTAGGATAAGGCACCCTTCTACCATTCAACTATTTGAATTATTTCCTGTGATTGTCCCATTTCCTCTTCTTCTATACATACAATGCAACAAATGGTTGTGTCACTTCCATACTTTAAATAATGAATTTATTGATGTCTTAAATTTATGTATTTTCTAATGAAATTAAAATTATATATATATATATATATATATATATATATATATATATATATATATATATATATATATATATATATATATTACATATGAGATCAAAATATGCATTAATATGAAGTTCAATGTGAATAGTTACAATGTAGTAATTTGACAAATGATAAGACTTCACTTAATATTTATCATGCGCCTCTTTACATTCAGTTAAAGAAGGTCATTTTCTCTTTTTTCTTCATCTGTTTCATCATCCCAAATAACCACACTTCATGTGTTGTTGATCTCCTTGATGTAGTCACTAGGATAATAGAAAGACTTATAGGATATACACCCCTCTACTATAGACACCTTGGGTTTTTCCCTTTGTCGAGTAAAACCTCTCAATTTCTTCATTTACCTCTATAAGAATAACATCCGATGACAAGAAACTAGCCCAACTAATTCAATCTCTTCTACTAGGTGAATTAGAAGATGAACCTGCAAGTCCATGAAACTTGTCAGTAGTTCCTTCTCGATCATACAAACAATTTCAGCTATATTTTGATGCTACCCTGTAATTCTAGCCATATCAATCTCCTCTAATGTGATCATAATGACGGTGCCGGACCCACCAACATTCAAGGGATCATCCCGGTATGAAGTCCCAACTAGACCTCACATTGTTTGGTGTTGGAGTCCCATCCAGTATAATGGCTCGGTTTCCATTATGTTAAATATTTTCCTCAACCCTTACTTGTCAGCATAGGAGAGTGGTTTTTTTTTTCTAAGAAGTGAGGTTTGCATGCCTGGTGATTGTAAGTGTCACTTGTGTCAATGGTTCTTTCACTGTAGATGGAGAGGGTGGGAATGAGTCCCAAGTAGGTTGGGAGTAGTCCCAACTCTACTAGGAACACACAACATAACCAGATGTGCATAGCTTCTGACAGAACAGTCCACACATATGTGACAGTCACAACACACAAGGGAAGATAACACGTATAACACTCAGCAGATTAGCCTACACGAGTACAACAGTTGTTATAGCAAGTTTTATGTGAAAGGTTTGTTCGATGTCCGAGAGAGTAGTCTACATGGGCGAGACAGTGTTAATCACATATGAAACAAATTCTCATCAACATATATATATTACAACAAGTGAATTAGTTCAAGTTTTAAACACAGGTTAAAGCAACATGCATTACAGGTGTTAAATATTAGTCTTACAACAGTTACAATACATGTGTGAAAACATGCTAGCCTATGAGCAAGCTACTGAATTAAGAAAAAGTTTCAGACACATTATTACACCATACATCACTAGCCCCACATGCAATGCATTGGAGCCACTACATGCGATGCATTGGAGCCACTACTTACTCCTCGAAGAAAAGATTATATGCTCTCAAGGCTATGTGGGAGGAGTTGAGGTGAAAAGTCCTTTGCATGTACAAATGATGGGGTATTTATAGCCAAGGGTGAAACTGACCTTTGTGGCTGTCAACTACCCTCATGACTATTTCACTTCCATGACTTTTTGATTTTACATGACTCTTTGTAGAACAAGTGGGTATCTTGGACTTCCACATTACATTACATTGATTGACAGTCTGGCCCACAGTAGAGATGTGAACAACATTACTCATGCCATGATTTAACATGACAGTGTTGGTACATTCATGTTGTTACTAGTGTGCATGTCGAGATACAGTGCTACTGGGTGATGGATGTCCTCATGGTGTGTCACAGCTTCACCTTAGCATGGAAAAGTGCACAGTGTCTTTGATGGTGATTGGTTCACTTGATGGTGCATTTGAACATTTCTCCTTGCTTGTATGTTGGTAAGCTCGATAGGTTTGTCCGTTTGCGAAAGGTGCATGTGCATCTGTTCATGAACATATCTTTGCATGATCATCCATTTGAGATCACATCTCTTTGCAAGAATCATATGTTCATCCATTCGTGAATATGTCCTTCTGCATGTACTCCCTTTGTTCATCCCATCCATTGTCACGCCATGCTTGTTTGTGTACCTATTTCTGCATTCACTCATGACGAGACGACATCAAATCCATAAACCTCCTAGTGTACCATGATGCATTATCACGATGAGCACCAAAAATTGACACCTCCCAACAACAATGCCAAAAAGTGATGAGCCTCGATATTGTAGGAAGAATGTTGCAACTCCTAAGGCTACCGACTTTAATTGTCAACCCGAGGTTTGTACAAACTTAAGAGGTATTAGCACTATATGTGCAACATACAATGTGTCCTTCCTTTGCTATCATGATGTAATGGAGTGCATGCACTGAACTCAAATCCTAAACTAATTGCAGAAAATGAAATGTTCGAAATGGAACCTTAACCTATTGCAAGAAATAAAGTACAAGGAAATAAACTTATTCTAATTGCATAAAGATCATGAACTAAATGTGAGAGAAACCTAGATTAACCCTATTTATCACATGTGATGATTTAAAATAACTGAGCATGAAATCTGATCTAGAGATTACTAACTGTTGTGTGCATGTGTAAATATAAAAGAACTCATTTTTTTAAATGGTTTTTCTTTATAAATGAAAATGCTAATCTTTCCTTGATCTTTGGCAGAGGAGAAAAGTGTGGAGCAAGAGGGTTAAAATGGTCTTGATGGCATCGATGTCAATTAGAGGCTTAATCCCAACTTTAGTGATGATTTTTCTCAATTTGGGCTCAAAACAAGATTTCCTATAGGATGCTACAAGATTTCCTACAGGATCCCCTGATTTACTACATGATGTTACAAATGTACTATACGAAAATATAATTCATTGAATGACCAAGTAAATCAAATCCAAATTGGATGGGACAATTTTTTTTATTGAATAGGATGTCTTAGGTCCATATCAAGTGGAATCACTCAAAAAGACCTTTGTTAACCCATCCTAAAAAATAGAAAAACATTACTAGTCGAATATCTAGAAATTCAAGAACTAGTGAGCTAGTAAATCTACAAAATGCCTAACCTAATCAAGTGAAAATGTAGTGGGGTAATTTTTTTTTATGAACTAGAATTTTTTTGTGATCTAATTCAAGTGGAGCCAAGTTGATAGAATCTTGTTAGCACGCTCTAAAAAATAGTAGAAATTTATCGTTCTTTGCCACAAAGGAGTTCGAGAAATCTAGATTTGGGAATACGAAGACTAATCCAAGTAGCTCAATGATTACTATGAACTTCCAAAGCTTTCCCAAGTATGAAATTATGCTTTTGATCCTGTAAAATAATTTACGTCAACCCTTTAACTCAATCCTACAACAAAAAATCATTAATACTAAATGCAGAAATAGAAAGAAATAAAAACAAGAGATGCATGTGAATAATAAGTGAAAAGAAGGAAATAAAAATGTACAAAAGGACTCTAAGGCTCTTGGGATGGCCAAGACCAAGGAAAATCTAAGACCTATGGATGAGAACAATATTTAGAAGCTTAACATGACACCATCTTGATTATTTCATCAATACAATTACATCCCTACAAGAAAATACAATGGAGCTGCAGAAATACGAGTTCTCTCCAAAAGAACACTAATGAAAATCTATATATCTAGAGAAAAATTAGACATGGTACTTATAAAAAATGATTATGAATCATTCCCCATGAAAGGAGGAAGCTTTCCCCACCCAAATCCCTTGATTGGCGGATCTCATCCCCAATACTAGGAATTTGCATTAAATGGCAGTGAACACATTCCTAGATTTTCTCAATCATTGGAGTTCCACAAAATGTGACATAATTCTATAATATATTGTTGATTTATTATTTATTATTGATGCTCTTGTAGTAGGGAACAAGTCCCTAAATTATCTCATCCTCCAAATCTTCATAATTTGCCCAATATTCTCATAATATTCCACAAAAATAAATAATATTAGGCACAAATATGCAATTATTCATAAACCTTCCTAATGAAAATATTAAAGTTAAAAATAAGTTTTCTAATGCAAAAAGAGAGGTTTAATGCGTTGAAGGATGGTCATATGCCTTAATTTATGTTTAATTTAGAGGCATAAGCCTTAATTTATGTCTAATTTAGAGGCCCATCATACCCCCCCACTGAAAGTGTTGCTCATCCTCTGAGAAACTTAGTGACCTCATTGTGCCTCACTCATGGCCCTCATGGCCTCTCTGTTGTACATTACAAATCTTGGCTATAAGTTCTTCAAAGACAAGACAAAATTAAATATTTATGCAAAGAAAAATAATTGTTTCTTGAGACCATTAGCATGCCTTCTTCCTCTTATTCAAGATGGGTTCTTGAATATTTTTCAGTTTGGCAAGGTCTTCCACACCCTTATCAACCTTATGCTACCTTTCTCCACCATTTGGACACCTCTAACACCTTGAAAATGAATTTAGATGAGAGCTAGGACATCCTGTAGTAATTCCTATCAAAACTATAGAAAACCTGGTTAAAACTATAAGAAACCCTTTTTGAGCATAAATGATATTATGAGCCTAGGACAAGCCCTCAACTTTAATCCTATGCCTTCTTCCCATTTTTAGGCCTTGGAGAAAACCTAGAAAGAGATTGGAGACCACTTGGAAAACATCTTTTCATCACTGCAGTTTGAGTTTTGTTTTGATGGTGAATGCCTCATTTCCTTTTGTTGCCTTCTTCTTCTCTATTATGGCCTAGATGACTGCCTAATGGCCTTATAGTTCTTTGTTTTGATTAGTTCCCTCTTAAGCTTTTCCATCTTTGGGTTTAGCATGATTTGTTCATTTCTTCCTTGTTGCAGCAACATTTTGTCTTCATGTAGTATTCATTCCTCCTCTTCCAGGGTCTTCTAATTGTATGGGAGTGATGAGAAATGATGAAGAGGGATTGGATGATGATGTTAGGGCTCC
Organism: Pinus tabuliformis; assembly: GCA_031772625.1. NCBI lineage: Eukaryota > Viridiplantae > Streptophyta > Pinopsida > Pinales > Pinaceae > Pinus > Pinus tabuliformis. Next base: position 1,434,890,123 of record CM062816.1, read on the forward strand.
CAGGGAGTAGTGTAGGGCTATGAAAATGGAGAGGATGCTTTGTTTTTTATTTTATTTTCAAGAATGAAATGGGATGGATGAATGATGAATAGATAGTGAATATGAAGTGGATGGAGGGCTTGGAGCATTGTGGTGACTTAGCCTTTGCAAAAAATTCTTATTTTAACTGTTGTTCTCATTCGTTGAAATCATCACCCCTCATAATTTGACTTTTCAACATTGCATGAGTGAAGGGGTGAGATGCAATTAACTAGTTGAAGGCGGCTGAGACTGTTGACCCACCCTTAGCTTATAAAACATCATGTCTCATGCATTGACAACAAATTTCTAACTATAATATGCTCAAGAGAAGAGGTGAAGAATACTGCACACCATTACCTACCTGATGGCCTTCCTGTAGATGATGTTTGTTGGAGAGTGAAATCCTTGCTTATATTTGCTGCATGTGTTTTCTCTTTTTTTCTTTGATGTTGTTCCTTCATGTGTAGGTATTGGATGGTGATGCAGATGAATCCTCATTGTGTTTATGGGTTCCCTCTTGTTAAATCCCCTTGTCAGTTTCTCTCATGGATGTGGAGGGTTGTATATGTCTCCTTATCATTTTCTGATGAAGCCAGCCTCTGGTTTTTCCCTTTAAAATTTCTCACTACCAATACTGTAGGTTTTCAGGGAATCCTGTAGGTTTACAAGACAACATTTTGTAGCCAACATGTTTTGTCCATATCTCCCAAACGGTAGAATGGATTGACTTGAAACTTTTTGAGAATGCCTCCATCATCATTATGTACCTCCCCATGAAAATAGTTTGATTAATGGATGCACTGATCCTAAGAAAAACTAAAAATGGATGAAGGTGGTGGATGCCAATTTTTTGGAAACCGTGCACTGGAATTTGTTGTGATTACTTGGGAATTTTACCATCAACCATATGAATCTCCCCATAAAAAATACTTTTAAATGGATACATGGATATCGAGAAAATGCACAAATGGTTGTAGGTGATAGATATTGATTCCACAAAAATTGTGCACTGGGATTTGTTGAAATTGCTTGAGTATGTTACAATCATCCATATGCATCTCCCCCTAAAATGGATTGGAAAATAGATGCATGGTTTTCAACCTATGGAAAAAACAAATTTCTACTTTATGTATTTTTGTATCATGTAGTAAAACATAACATCATTTAGTTTTTTAGGACAACAAGTGAATTGAATCATAGAAGCTTGAGAATGATGGGTGAATGGTGAAAATCGATGAGGGTGATGGATTGACATGGCCTTGGCCTTGCTGGAGCATTTTAGCAAAGGAGGAGAAAGTCAAAATTTGGCCACTTTGAATAGGCTTGACCAATTTCCTTTTGGTACCAACTTGTTCTTATTGCTTGCAGATGTTGGAGAGTACATGCATATCCTCTTGAGTTCAATGGTATTCACCATAGCTCAGGAAGAGTATTGCAAAAAAGTAAAGAAGAGAATCACTTTTTTGCAATACTCTTCCTGAGCTATGGTGAATACCATTGAGCTCAAGAGGATATGCTTAGGAGTGTTGTACCTCAGCGTTGTAAGTGGGCTGAGATACCTCATGTGTGGGTTTGGAAATGGTCGTACAGGTAGTTGAGTGGGAGAGTATATTTGAGATGGATGTGGATGGGGTTGTGGTTGTGGTGGAGATGAATGGTAGGGATAAAATGGAGTTGGGTATGGAGGATATTGAGGAAAATTTTGAGGATATTGTGGATGGCTCCCACAAGTTCCTTTCCAACCTTGTTGCCAAGATTGGTTTTGGGGTTGAGATGGCCAATGTTGCCAAGGAAAAGGTGTGTTCCAATTACTTTGAGGTGCATATGCATAATCTTGAAACAATGAATTAGGCTCTTGCATCATATCAGGCTAAATAGGCTACCACGGTCCTCTTGGAGCCACATAACATTGTTGCGTTAGCAATTGACTTGCTACATTGTCCTCTTGGTGAACTTCCTTCAACCTTGGTAAAGAGCAGCAATGTTTAACATCATGTGATTTTGCATGGAAAACACAAACATCTTCTTTTTTCCCATTTGTATTCTTAACATTTCTACTTGTTTAGTTAGATTACTAAGAATTTATGTTTTAAAGCCATCAAACAAATTTCCAAGTTTAGCTTGACTTATCGATCTTGATGCTGATTGACTTACTCTTGCCTTTCCTCTTGATATGTTTTTCCATGTTTCACAAATTTATTCAAATGATAATTGATAGACATCACATCTACTCATGATATCAAGGAGATCAATCCACTCATCCCTAATTGTTCTAAGTAAGAGATTTTTTAGTGTGTCAGATCCTAAATGATGTATTTTTTCCCTATTAACATTATACATGAACCTCTCTATTAGATCCTCAAGGCTCTCATCTTCTCTATGATTTATTATAAATATTTCTTCCTTAAGATAATGATCTTTATATTTTTCTAGAAATATCTTTTTCATATCATTCCATGATCTTATTGAATTATTCCCTAAACTCATGAGCCATTTAAGAGCTCTATCCTCAATGTTGTGGGAAACAATCTCATTTTTGAGTTTTTATAAATAACCATAAGATCTACAAACAATTTCAAATTCAAAGAGAAAGGTTTCCAGATCCTCTAACCTTAGACCATGAAATTTTGGAAGAAACGATGGAGGGATGTTCTTCATGTGCACACTACCATCAGTATCTTGAATGGAAAATCCGAGAGGATCTTCCTCATTGTCATCATACCCATCCATTTCTTCTACATTATTTTCCATCATATTCTTCTACATGCAAAATTGAATGGTGATGTGGCTCATACTGCATCACGTGATCAAATCGGGAGGTGGGTTGGTGTTGGAGATTCTTTTTTTATGATTGAATGAAAACTATAATGCAATGCAGTTTTCTGCTTTTGAAATTTAATATGCCTAACACAAACAATTTTTTTTTTTGCAAAAAATAAAAATAATTGAATCAGCTAGGGAAGAAACAATGCATACTTTGACACCTCCACAAAAACAGTGCTAAAAAGTGATGAGCCTCAACATTGCAACAAGAATGTTGCAACTTCCAAGGCTATTGACTTTAATTATCAACCTGGGTTTGTACAAACTTAAGAGGTATCGACACTATATGTGAAACATACAATGTGTTCTTCCTTTGTTGTCACAATGTAATGGAGTGCATGTACTGAAGTAAAATCCTAAACTAATTGCAGAAAATGAAATGTTCGAAATGGACCCTTAACCTATTTCAAGAAATAAATTACAAGGAAAGAAACCTATTCTAATTGCATAAAGATAATGAACTAATTGTGAAAGAAACCTAACTTAACCTTATTTATCACATGTGATGATTTAAACTAACTAAGGATGAAATCTGATCTAGAGAGTAATAACTCCTATGTGCATGTGTAAATATAAAAGAACTCATTTTTTAAAATCTGTTTTCTTTATAAATGTGAATTATAATATTTCCTTGATCTTTGGTAGGGGAGACAACTGTGGAGGAAGAGGGTTAAAATGGTCTTGATGGCATGGACGTCAAGTAGAGGCCTAATACCAGCTTCAATGATGTTTTTTCTCAATTCGGGCTCAAAATAGGATTTCCAACAGGATCCCCTGATTTACTGCAGTGTTGGAATATAATCCTAACATCTACATTTATTTTTTGGCTTAAGTATCATTGACTTAGCCACATGCATTAAAAATCATGTTCACACTTGGTTTTTGGTAAACTAGCTCGTTGGTCCAACTTTCCCTTGTTTTTTGCCTTTAAAGGCTTAATATTATGGAAATATTGGTCCAACCACTTTCCTAAACCATTTAGACATCTAGGTGCATGTTAACACTTAACCACACCTCATGCACTTGAGTTATTTGAGGATTGGCACCCCACATGAAGATTTTCCCTTAAATCAAGGGATTTGGCCCCCCGAACCATTTTAGCATGTTTTAAAGTTTCCTTCCTTGGGAAATGTGCCCCTGCTCATGCTTTCCTCATGGCTGATAGTTGGCATAGGTTTTCTTGAGTCATTGTTTCTATTTTAGGCCTCCCTTTAGCTTTTCTTAGCCTTTTCTAGTTTTTTCCTAGTTTTCTAGATTCGGCAATTTCTATATAACCACTTCCCTTTGGGATTAGAGGTTTGGTTGCCAATGTATTACTATTGTTCATTAATTTAATACATTAATTTTATGGAGAAAATTATTTCTTTCCTCTGTTGAATATCATCAAATTACTTGTGTTTTAATTTAACTAGAAATCTAGATCTATCGAAGTTTCTGCAGGAATTCTACATGGTATCAGAGCTAGTTCAAATCTAGTGGACTATACACGGTTTTATTTGTAGGTATAGATCATCAGAAGGCATAGAAAGAATCAATGGATCATCTCTCTCAGCCCACAAAACTCGTTCTAAATCCTTTCAATTACTTCGAATTGAAGACAGAGATTACTCTGCTCCTCCGAAGCAAAGGGATTTACAGGGTAACAATGGGAACAGAGACTGTGCCGACTTCTGCAGCGGAGAAGATCAAGTATTTCAATAAATTAGATGAAGCAATTGGGAATATATGCCTATCAACTTCCATAGAAATCCTCTTTCATGTCAGTGGATCCACTAATCCCATGCAGTTTGGACCACATTGGAAGGACTATACTACTCCCGATGTGGTTTGGACCACATTGGAAGGAATATTCGGCAAGTAGGATGAAATGAGAGTGCATGAACTGGAGAATGAACTCATATCCCTCAGTCTAACTCATTTCATTAACCTACAAGAATACTTCACCAAGTTTAAATCCCTCCTCGTTGAAGTTGATGCATGTGGAGTCAAGAAAGAGGAAGATCAACTCATCCTTTTGATTCTCTCGAAATTAGGCCCTGAATATTCCGTATTTGTATCATCTTTTCAAGCATCTAAATTGACTCAAGAAAAATGGAAGATGCCTCCATTGAATGACTTCATTGCAACATTGACTCAAGAGCAAGCTAAGTTAGTCCAAATGGGTGCCATCAAGCATTTAAATAACCAAGCACTTGCAGCTACTGATTCTCCAAAGAGAAGTGGAAGAGACAATAAAAAAGGGATAACACATATTTCATTAAATTTGGAATTAAATAGTGAATCAAGGATTTCAAAATAACCAAAAATATCAACTCTAGTGATGTCTTTTTAATAAACAATTTCTAATTCTAATGAAATATGTGTTGGAAGGGTAAAGTTAACGAATCGAAGAAGGAGAGACCCGTAAAATCTTCAGAGAGCTCTTCTTTGCCTAAGGGTAATAAGAAGAAGGAAAGAACACTTTGTAGCTACAATTCCAAAGGTTTTCATCGCAAAGAAAACTACATGAGGAAAACAATCAATGAGATGGCTAAGAAATTGCAGCAGCACAATCTCACTGCGCCCGAGAATGCAAAGAAGAAAGATGATAACAAAATGGGAGATGGGAGAGGGAGAGAATGGTCATTCTTTAATGGCTGTCACATCCACTCCATCAACTTGGATCCTTGATTCAGGTGTATCAAACCATATGGCTGCATCAAAAGATGACTTTTCCTCAATCGAAGAAAGCAACAGACCCCCAATTTACTTCAGAGATGCCACACCCGCAAAGGTGTGTAGAGAAGGAATTATAGACCTTGAAGGGGGTTGCTTCAAAAATGTGCTTCATGTTCCATTTCTATCTACAAATCTTCTCTCAAAATATCAGATCACTCATTCTAGCTCTGGAAATAAGGTGGAGTTCACTCCAAACTCTATAGTGATTAGCGACATTTCCATGAGCTAACAACTTGGACATGGAATTATAGATCATGGTTCTCGTTTGTATTTATTCTCCCACTTTGTTCCTAAATCTATTAGCACTATATTTCTGTCACAACCTAATTATATCAATAGGTTATGGCATGAAATATTTCGCCATCTAAACTATAAGTACTTGCATCAACTGAGCAAGGAAACAATGGTAGAAGGATTGCCCGCTATTAAATTCACATGCAGTGTATGTCAAGGATGCATTCTTGGCAAGCATCTGGAGAAAAAGTTTGACGATGGGAAGACACAGAGAGCTTCTTCACCTCTTGGGCTGATTGACAGTGACATCACGGGTCCATTCCCATAGCCTTCAATCAGTAAGGCTCAATATTTACACACCTTCATAGATGATTTCTCTTGCTTTACTTGGGTATTTTTTCTGAAATTAAAATCGAAAGTATTTGAATGCCGTATAGAATTTAAAGCACTTGCTAAGAATGAGTCTGGGTGTAAGATTAAGATACTCTGTACTAATAATGGGGGGGAGTATGTCAACAAAGATTTGTAGCAACATTGTATTGTTGTAGGTATACAACTACAACACACAGTGCCATATACACCACAGCAGAATGGTGTGGCAAAGATGACAAGCCAGTCGTTAAAAGAGATGGCCAATTGTATGCTATAGTAAAAATCATTAGCTCCTAAGATATGGGATGAATCTATTAATTATGTAGCATACATTCAGAACTGCATTCCTCAGGAAGCACTCAAAGGCACCACTCCATTTGAATGTTGGACTGGTAAGAAACCGAAAGTGTCGCACTTTCGTATTTTTGGTTGATGAGCATGGGCTTACATTCTGATAGATAAGAGGAAGGATTTGGAGACTGGTGAGCTCCAGTATTGTAGCAATAATGCTACAACTCCTGGGGCTTCCTGTCTCTTAATTTTATCAACCCGGTAGTTCGTACAAACTTGGAAGCGACGGTGCTGTATGCACAAGTACTAGCCCTTGTCGCAGCTGTCACTTGGTCAGCTGGCACAAGTCTGCTAGGGCTTAAGCCAACTTCTATAGGCTCACAGAAGAAGCTTTATCAATGATGGACGAAAGCTAACTCAAAGGAAGGCTACTCTACTTGACAAACTGAATCAAAAGCAATTTAAAGCATGTAAATCTATGAAACCCTAATTTAACTAGTCTATCCTCTATAATGCAAAGAATGTGGATGCAACTCTTATGAATGCTGTCATTACCTCTAACAAGTGTAAATGCATGGGTCTAAGCTACTTGCATCATGAGAAATGTGTTTTTGTGTTTTTCCTTTAGGTGTGTGGAATGAGTGTGAACTTGGCCTAATTAGGGTTTGATTGTGCAGGTGGGATGGAGAAGGAAGGAAAGTGTGGGACAGGTTGGGGAGGCTAGGAGAGGTTCCTAAGGATCCTTAGCACCCATCCACAGAGGTACCTCACGTTCAGAAGCTCGGCAGCGAAGTGAATGGCCTCCTACAGGAAGGCTGCAGGGGATCCTACAGGATACTCTGTTTTCTACAGGATGGCTGTGCACGTCTACAGGATGGTTGGCCGTGGAGGTTTTTAGGAGTTGATGGAGTGTTGGAGTGGTGTGGGAGGCTAAGGGAGATGGAGATGGACCTAATGATGTCTTAGGAGATGGCAAGTCAGACAAAGGAAGGGTGCATGCAATGGGTTGATGTTTTGGAAGGGTGGAATCAACGAGAGTGAAGGAGATGGAGCTATACGTGAAATGAGAGATTTGGAGGGCACGTGAGTGAGATAGAGGGTGAATAGAACTTGCAGGTGGATGGAGAAAACGACGAAGGAAGTGGCTTGAGAAAGAGCAGTGTAAATGAAACAAATGACCTGTGCATCAAAACAAGAAATTCATTAACCTATTATGCCATGAGACCTATAAATCCGAAATGGAAAACAAGAAATGAAACTAATGCATGAGAGTGCAGTATGGATCAATGTCGAGAATGTATGAATGGATCTTCAATACAAACGTTCATGTGGCAACTTGCGTGGAGATGAAATGACTGCTGTTCTTTTTGGTGGCTGATCATGGTCTACACCCCAATCCCAAACAGTGAGATGGCAGTGAACCTTTACAACCTGTTTTTGTTGGAGCTCCAAGAGATTTATTCTACCAACCTATCAAACTTGAATACTGAAAGCAAAGCATCATACCAGTCCTATCTATGCTAATGAAAACAATTAAACTAACAAGCTGGAAATCCGAATTGCATAGGAAACTAAACAAACTCAAGTGCTGGACCTAATTGTAAATGCATTACAACACTGAGGAGGTCTATGGCTCTCAGGTTGGGCCCTAACCTGAGAGCTATAGCTCCTTGAGAAAACTCAGAACTAACTCAAAAGTGGCCTTCTTTATTCATGATCTGATAACATGCCAAATTGGCTTACAAAAGAGAACGAAACTTGAACTGTGCTCCAAAATTACAATAGTAATACGAGAGTTTCAACAACCTAACCAAGGCTAAGGCCTCTATACTTATACAAAACGATGCTCCAACAAGTATCCATGATTCTAGGAGCTCGGCTGTTCAATCTATAGTTTAACTGCTGATCCTGTAGGATGATCATAAATGTTGTTTCCTGTAGAGCAGTTTTGAACTGCTGTTCCTGTAGAACAGCTGGCCGTGTATTAAGCTCGGAGGGAGGATGGAGTGGGGCTTGGAGTTCTTGGTGAGGATCACGAGGAATGTCCCCCAAGACCGTGGACAACCTCTCCTTACATCAGCAATGCCAACTCGTTGTCTCCTTGCCACCTTTTCGTTGTCTTCTGCTCCCTTTTAATGCCAAAACCTGGAATCACAATGCATTAGCTACGTAGATAAAGTGCCTATCCTTTCTCCTACAAACAACATGAATAAACTAAGAAGTGTATGCATAAACAATAAAAATGAATGGTTTGAGCAAGCAAAATAGGCCAAAAATGAGCCCAAATTGTACCAAAATTGGGGCTCATCATCACCCCCCAGCTGAACCATTTGCTCATCCTTGAGCAACCTTGCTCCTGCTTCTCGTCCTTGGCTGAGGACTCGGGACCGGAACAGGCTCTTTCTTTTCTGCTTTTGATGGCCCTGCCTTCTCTGCCCCTGGTGGTGATGAAGGTGACGCTTCCTTCCCCTTTTCCATTTCCTTGAGTCGGGCTTCGGAAGGTGACTGGCCTATCTTTCGAGTCCAGGAGGTTATTTTTGGGCTCCCCTTTTCGGGGGTGGCTGATGTTTTAAAGGGGGTCCTTGGACTGGGTGAAGTAGGTACATCCCCTGAAGTGGTTTGGCTGCTGGGTGGAGGCTGTGGCCTGCCCGTGGTCATCCTTTTGCTCCTCCTGACTTCAGGTGGTAGAGGGGTCTCCCTCTCCCTTTTCTCTTTCGGTTTTGGAGGTGTGCTGAGGGCAGCCAGTGCCACTGCTGCCTCCTTCTCAAGAATGCCAGCCTTCTCTTTCTTGCGATTTGCTCTCTCAGAGCTCCTTGTAGAAGGCCTCTCCTTTTTAGATTTCGGGCTTCTTGTGGAAGACCCTGCTTTGCCTGCTTCCGGGCTTCCTGTAGAAGACTCTTTCTTTGTCTTCGGACTCTCTATAGGAGGCTGTTTCTCAATGACCTTCGGGCTTCTTGTAGAAGCCCCTCTTTCCAATCTTGGGCTTCTTGTAGAAGCCCCTGTCTCTGTCTTCGGGCTTCCTGTAGAAACCCGAGGTTGCACTTTCGGGCTTCCTGTAGAAGCCTCTTTCTCCGTTTTTGGGCCTCCTGTAGAAGCCTGTCCTCCAATGATTTTCGGGCTTCCTGTAGAAGCCTTGGTTGTTGCTCTTGGGCTTCCCGTAGAAGCCTTTGTCTCTGTTTTCGGGCTTCCTGTAGAAGCCTGTTTTTGTGTTTTCGGGCTTCCTGTAGAAGCCTGCGCTTGCGTTCCTGTAGATGCAACTTCCGCCACCTTTTCTTTCTTGGCTGCATGGATTTTGCTTTTGGTTTTGCCTGCAGGAGCTGACGAGGTGCTTGGGCTGGCAGGGACCACCTCAGTTTTGACTGCCCTGCTTTGCAACCTCTGTTCCCTTGCTGATAGGATGGGGGTGTCTTCTTTTGCTTTGTCATCCTCTCTCTTCCTTCTTCTTTCATTCACTTTTCTGTGCTGGAGCCGGAACTTTTTGGCTTTTTCCTTTCTTACTCCCAGCTGCTGGCTCTTCTTCTTCTCCGTTAGAGGATTCTGCTTCTTCAAGCAACATTTTTATGTTCCCCGTTCTGGATAAGTTCCTAAATGATTCCCAAGCGAGGGGGACTTTATATGAGTGGAGAGCATCCTCCACGAGGAGCTTGACTAGCCCATGGTGGGCTATCTGGTCTGGAATTCCGTCCTTGAGCTTGGTGGAACACTCCATTAAGGACTGTAGTAGAAAGTAAGGAATGCTCAACCTCTGTGCTGCAGGGAGGTCAATCTGGTGTCTTAGTTCGTTAAGCAGCCTGAAGTGATACGCATATACAATGCTATATCGACCCTCACAGGTGATATATTTCATAATTTGAAAACTGACTTCGTGCCACGGTGGTGACAGGCTGGTCCTTTTCACCCCATTCTTGTCCTCTGTGAATGATTCTTCAGGCGGGAAGAACTCCTTCTTTGCTTGCTGGCTCATCTTCCGCTCTTCTTTGTCCCACGGCAGACCCATGGGCAGCTCTGTAATTCCACTGATATGCTCTGGGGTGAGTTCGAGGCTGAGACCTCTGAAGGTTACCGTGGCCAATGTCTGTGATTTAGGCTGTAGAGCCTGCAAAAATTCCTCGGCTACTTCATCATCGTAGCCCTGTAGTTTATCACAGAAAGGCATCCATTGTGCTCTAGTGAAGAGCTCAACCACTGCCGGGTTTCTCCTTAATGCATTTGAATTAGTGGGCTCTCGCCTGATAAACTCGCCAGGCATGATGAACACAGTGGTTTATACCAGAGGTGGTGGATACACAGGAAATTCGGTCTTAAAGATAGAACATGCAATGAATTTTCAGACCACAGTTGATTATACAGCTATCCTGTAGGAGCGATAGTATAGGCACGGCAATCCAATTTTTTATGACCACACTGTGACTAAAGGCCTTGCCACCTTTAAAAAACAATTGCAGAAGGAGTTGCAGGGTTACTTCTTTTCTGCCACCTTTTTTTACGTGAAGACTTCACCTTCCTGTAGAGTCGCGTTTCTGTAGAAACTGCTTCCTGTAGGACGGCGTTCCTGTAGAAACTGTTCCTGTAGGAGCAGAGCGCAGGCTTCAGGAAGAGCTTTAGTTGGCTGGCAGTCGAGAGGTGCTTTACCAGCGTTCAGGTAGCCGAGAGCTCGGCGTATCAACATACAGAGGCGATCAGAAGAGTTACTCAAGTTTTGAAGTGGAGTTGATGGATATACACGCTTAGTCGAGCCGATTAGATTTTGAATCGGCGCAGCTCGTGGCGCGGGGGTGAGCTGTCCCCGCCGGACCGTTGGGTGACGTCACCCATCATCCGCCTGCACATTCGTTTGTTGCCGCATTCATTCCCACAGATCTGCCGCCGCCCTTTTCGGTTAAACTTCACTTCTCGGTTGACGAGACTGATCTTCACGTGCTTGCTGCGTGTTTCTTTCGTCGTGGCTGCCACCTCGTCCTCTGACTATCCTTTTACTAACCGACGTGGCCAATCACTGGCCTTTAGGCCGCTCAACCATTCACCTTTATGCCATGCAAAACAAATCGAAGTAATAATCATGTAGTTTGATGGAGAGAAGGATTAGAACACTTACCTGCGCGCGGCTGCACATGATTTCCAGTTTTTTGAGCGATGGATCTACCTGCCGCATGTGGCTGCACATCCCTGCAGGCTCGTGGTTACAGGATGCTGGCGATGGAGTGAATGGTTCTGCGTTCATGCGCCCGTGTTTGATCTCAGATGGCGGTGCTGTGAACGGTCTTCACTTGAGCAGGTTGAACTGTTATAGGATCCCCGCGAGGGGTCTTGTCACCATTTTTTCTCCTCGGGTGTATGCTGCACACTGGCGGTTCTGGCTTCTCGATCACGATCCCAGCGCTTCTGATGTATCAACGTGGATGTGGTATGGTTCTCGGAGCCTAGTTTTTCTTTGACAGATGCTTTCTCACGAGAACTGATTACTTTGTTGTGCTGCTGCAGGGATCTTGGTTGCATGGCGACGAGGATGGTGGAGGACGATAATGGCGAGTTTCAGGGGTGCCATCAGTGGCATGCATGCATTCAATCCACTCCTCAGTCGCTAGATCTTCATTTGAAACACATTTCAGACATCGTAACCTTCTACAGGAAGTTTCCTGTAGAACACAGAGCTTCCTGTAGAAAATTGGCACTTTCCTATAGAAGATCCGCATCTTCCTGTAGGAAGACTGTCTGTTCCTGTAGAAAAACTGTATCCTCCTGTAGAAGATCCAAAGCATGATAACAATTGCACATACCTTAAAAAACATTGCTGTTCTTGGAGGTGGTGCTGATGACACCCTTTGCTAGCATGATGACGGCCCCTGGCTTGGAGTGGAGAGGCTTCTTCTCCTCCATAGAACATCTCCATGCAAACCTTTTATGGTGCTGATTGCTTTTTCCTTTTTTTCTTTTTTTTTTTTCTCTTTTTTTTTTTTTTTTAGAAAGACAATAGGAGCGCCTCAATGAGGTTTTCACCCCTACTGCCTGCCTTGGGCGCCTCAGAGAGGTTTTCACCCAAGGATCTTTATTTTTCTCTCGTTTCTTTTTCGAAAGACAATAGGAGCGCCTCAATGAGGTTTTCACCTCTACTGCCTGCCTTGGGCGCCTCAGAGAGGTTTTCACCCAAGGATCTTTATTTTTCTCTTTTTTTTTTTTTTTTTTTTTTTTTTTTTGTGTTTTAGATCCTTCAGGGTATGCCCAAAGTGGAGGCAGAACCCTTCTCTATGACCAAAACAGATTTCTCCATAGTGCTGATAAACTCTTGTCTTGAGAGAGGTCTTCTATAGATCTTCAATCGGTGCCCATTGACAAGCATGGGAATGGATTCCTCATCAATGGTTCGAATGAGGACAGATCCATTGTCATGGCATTGTTCCACCACATAAGGTCCTAGCCATATGGTTCTCAACTTCCCCTTGAAATATTTGAATCTGGAATCATACAACAAAGCCCAATCTCCCGGCTGAAATTGCTTGTCATGGAGATGTTGGTCATGCCACACCTTCCTCTGAAGTTGAACCACTTCTGAGTGAAGGAGGGCCTGCATGCGGTGCTCATCCAGTCCATTCAGCTGCAATAACCTTTCTTGCTGTGCATGGCTGAGATCTAGGTCCAGCTGAGCTGCCAACTTCAAAGTGTTATACTCAAACTCAATGGACAACAAAGCTTTCTTCCCATAGACCAGCTCATAAGGTGTGAAGCCGGTGGTGGTCTTCCAAGTGGTGTTGTAAGCCCATGTGGCCTCAACTAGGCGATCTGCCCAGTCTTTTCTGCTGCTGCTCACCACTTTGGTCAAGATCCCTTCTAATGCTCTATTGGTGACTTCCACCTGCCCATTTGCTTGAGGATGATAGGGGGTGGAAGTCCTATGCTTGATCTTGTGATGAGCTAGTAGATCTTCAACCAAGTTGGATGTGAACTGGCTCCCTTGATCGGTCACCAGCTCTCTTGGGTAGCCAAACTTGTAGAAGATGTTCTCTCTTAAGAACTCGACCACCTTTTCTTCAGTTGCTGCTTTGATTGCTTTAGTCTCTGCCCACTTTGTCAAGTAGTCAGTACACACTATGATGTAGGATCTCTGCCTCGAAGAGGGATTGATTGGGCCCACAAAGTCCATGCCCCACTTCTCAAATGGCTCGAGAGTCACTTGAGGTTGGAGAGGCATCTCATCCCTTTGGGTCGGTTTCCCCATTCTTTGGCATTGGTCACACTGGCTAACATATCTCCTGACATCTTGATGAAGTGTGGGCCAATAGTAGCCTGCCTGCAGGATCTTGAAGGTAGTTCTCTTTGATGCAAAATGTCCTCCACAAGGCCCATCATGACAGGTGAGGAGAATGTCAAAGACTTCCTCCTCCCTTACACAACGCCTTAAGATCTGATCGGGGCCAAGCTTGAACAGGTTGCCCCCAATCCATGTAAATGAGGCACTTTTTCTGATGATTTTGCTCTTCTCTTTTGAAGAGAGGTGCGGAGGAAACTGAGCTGAAACAAGGTAGTTTGCTATATCAGCAAACCATGGAGAGAGTACTGAGATAGCAAACAGATGCTCATCAGGCATCTGGTCATCCACCGTCCCATCTTCATCTGCAGACAAATCCAATCTAGACAAGAAGTCAGCAACAACATTTTCTTTTCCTGGTTTATCAACAATGGTTAGATCAAACTGCTGCAATAAAAGTAACCATCTAATAATACGAGCATTCACATCTGGTTTATTCATCAAATATCTAATAGCAGCATGGTCAGTATGTACAAATGTTTGATATCCGGTAATGTAATGACGGAACTTGTTTAGTGCATGGACTACAGCTAAGAACTCTTTCTCGGTTACAGTGTAATTCAGCTCAGCTTTGGACAAGTTCTTACTAACGAAGTAAATGGCATATGGAAGTTTTTCCTCAATTTGTCCTAAAGCTGCCCCTATGGCTTTGTTTGAGGCATCAGTGTGGATGTGGAAAGGTAGGGCCCAGTTTGGACCTCTCAAGATTGGTGCTGACACCAACTTGTCCTTTAACTCATTCAAACTCTTCTGACAAGCGTCAGTCCACTTAAACTCCACATCTTTTGCCAACAAGCCAAACAATGGCGAGGCGAGCTTGCTGAAGTCCTTAATGAATCTCCTGTAGTATCCCGCTAATCCCAAAAAACTCCTAACATCCCTTACCTTTTGTGGAGGTGGAACCTTCTTGATTAGAGCAATTTTGTTAGGATCCACCTGTAATCCTTGGCTAGAGATGGTGTGGCCTAGCACGGTCCCTTCAGTCATCAGGAATTCACATTTTTCGGGACTGAGGGACAGGTTCATCTCAATGCATTTGGTGAGGACTTTTCCCAAATTGGACAATGCTTCCTGGAAGTTGGCCCCATAAGGAGTAAAGTCATCCATATAGATTTCCACTGTATCATGGACCAGCTCCGAGAAGATGCTTAGGACAGCTCTCTGGAAAGTAGCAGGAGCATTGCATAGCCCAAAGGGAAGGACTCAGTAGGCAAAGGTACCCCAAGGGCAAGTGAAGGTGGTCTTATCTTGGTCTTCTGGGCTGATTTGGATTTGATTGTACCCGCTAAACCCATCCAGGAAAGAGAAGAACTTCTTTCCTGCCAGTCCATCCAACACTTGATCTATGAAAGGTAGAGGGAAATGGTCTTTCTTTGTAGCTTTGTTCAGCTCCTGGTAATCTACACAGATCCTCCACTTCCCATTCTTCTTGGGAACCAACACTAGAGGGGACACCCATTCACTATCTGAGATGGGGTAAATGAATCCGGCATCCAACAGTTTTTGCAATTCTTCCTTGACAATGTCCTTAAGGGCTGGATTCATTCTCCTCTGGGGTTGCCTAACTGGTTTACAATCCTCTTTGATGTATATATGATGAGTACAGACCGAGGGATGGACTCCTTTCATCTCCTTATAGCTCCAAGCAAAAGCATCTAAGTGGCTGGCCAATAGGCTACACAACTCCTTCTCCTGGGAAGGAGATAGAGAGGAGCTGATCTTTAACGCTCTCTCAGGGCCGAACTCCACACTTTTGACTCTGGGAGTGACAGGGCTGGTTGTACAAAGGTCCACTAAGGTGCTAGCTTGGGCATCCTCCACCAACTTCTCTAAAGATAGTGCACTGGAAGGTGGATTCTGGATCAAGTTCTCGATCAAATCATCCTCGGTTGGGGGATTTCTTCTATTGGTTTCTATGGTACATAGAGGTGCTGAATACACCTCGTCTTCTTCTCCTTCTTCCAACCAGAGTGGTAAGTCATGCTCTAAAGAGGGTTGGGCAGGAGGGTATAGGATAAGTTGCTTGGACATAGGACCATTTTTTATGGTCATATTTATGGCACGACAACTGATATAGGCATCTGCAGTGGCTAACCAAGGCCTTCCCAAAATGAGGGGATATCCAGTAAGCTTTGCCTTTGGTTGCAGAACCAGGAAGTCTGCAGGATACTCCCAAGAGTCAATAGAGACCAAGACATCCTCCACAATTCCTTCGGGAGTCACAGTGGAGCGATCTGCTAATTGCAGTACTGTCGTGGTCTTCCTCAAGGAACCTTGAAGATTGAGCTTGCACATGGTATCCCTGGTCATTACATTAATGGCAGCCCCCAGATCAATTAGGGTGTGGGGTATGATGGTGCCATTGATGTGGACATCTACTACAGGACTTCCAGGATCTAAGTACTTTGGGCAGATGACTTGTCCTAGCATAAGGTCAGACAGTTGTCCTATGACATTGATAGTTGAAGCATCTTTCTTCCGTCTGCCTGGATGTTTGAAACACTTCTCCTTAACCAGCTTGTTATAGATTGGCACATCCTTGATGGCCTGGAGAAGGGGTATCTTCACACACAACTGCTTGAGCTCTCCCAGAAGCTCATCTTCCTCCGGGTTGGGTTGTGTGGTGGCCGTAAGTCTCTCAGGAAAGGGTGGAATAGGTTTTGGTTCACTTTCCTGATGGTCTTCCTCTTCCTCTAGGGGAGGAGGTTGGCGATCTGGAAGAGTCTTTCCAGATCTAAGATTGATCTCCTGGATCTCCACAGCATAGGTAGGGCATGAGGTCTCCCCAGTATATACCCGCTGAGCCTGTCTATTGTTGGGGTTTGGGTTCGGTTGAGCAGGCATTTGAGGTTGCCTTGGAGGAGCAGGAGGTAATGGTTGTGGCTGAACTGGAGGTGGAGGCAGAATGGCGGGAGGATTGTTGTACTGGGGCCTCCACCCCGACTGAGGTGCACTCCACTGAGGCTGTGACTGAGGATGTGAGTGATATGAATGAGTAGTGGGTTGAGTAGGATACTGAGGTGGATAAGACCATGGCAGAGGCATGGACCAAGAAGGATGAGCAGGGGGACCCCAGGAAGGCATAGGAATCGATTGGTTGGGGTTGTAATAGGCTTGTGGTGCCCCTTGCATTCCCTGCTGATAGGGTCTAGATCCTTGTGGCCTCCTTTGGTTGATGAAGTAGAGAGGTTCAGTGGGGGCTTCAGTCCCTTGGTACATGGCTTTAAACCCAGGTAAGGTAGGACACTGATTGGTAGGATGGTCCTCCTCACAAACAAAACACACTTCAACCGAATGCAATGGGAATTCATTCTTAGGATGTCTTCTTGTGCACCTAGGGCAGAAGACAGCCAGGGCTCTCTCAGCTTCTTCTTTCTTTTGCTGGATCCTGAATGTGTCCAGCTGCATGGCGATGGTATGTCTCACCTCACTCTTAAGATCTTCTAATTGGTTTGTAAACTCATGTTTGGAGAAAGGGACACCAGTGGAGAGGAGGTTTCCTCTACCTCGTTTCCTAGCTACCCTAGAATGATTTCTAAACACAGTTTTGATGTCCTCATAAGGCAGTTGGTAAATGTCCCCCCCAGCTAACATGTGAAGGGTATCTAAGAGATCTTCAGGTACTCCTCGGAGCAGAACCAACTTAAGGGATTCAGGGTCAAGTGTGCACCTGGCCCGCTTGTAACTGAGTTGGAACCTTTCCTCATAGCCCTCTAAAGATTCATCGTTCCCCATGGTCATCCGAAAGATTTCCCCCTTTGTTTCCTTGGACCTACAATAATCCCGGTACTTGGTGTTGAAGGCTTGCTGCATCTGAGCCCATGTGGTGATACTATTCCCAGGCAAACCCATGAACCAGCATAGTGCTGCATCCTTGAGAGTAGAAGGGAAAAGTTTTAGCTTTTGTTCATCCTCAGTATAGTCATAGGTCCTACAGAGGACAGCAAACTCAAATAGGAAGGTATCAGGATCCTCAGTGGTCATTCCATATAAGTGAGGCAAAGCAGAGGGGCTAATGTTTTTCATTTTCATTTCACCATTGGTCTCTCGGATGGGGAAAGCTCCTTCTATCCTCTCATCCTCTCTATTGTCAGCCATAGCTTTAGGTGGAGTGGTCTCTAACTCTTCTTCTTCTATAGGATTTCGGTATATCTTGGGATGTTCACCTATAGTTTCCTCTGAATCACTGTCACCACCGAAGAGTAAAGGGTGCCTAAGTGATGTGGTGGGGGTGTTTGGTAGGAATTTTCCTGATCTATCTTGGTTCCTACGAGGCATGAAAGGGAAAGGACTCTTCTCTGTTTTTAGTGCTTTTTTTTTTTTTTTTCTTGTACCTGCAAAACTGAAACAAAGTGATCTACAACTAACTGGATTACTCAAATGAAATTTGTGGAATTGGAAATATTAATCTAGGAAACCAGGAAATATTAATCTAGGAAAGCAGGAAAGATTAATCTAGGAAAGCAGGAAATATTAATCTAGGAAAGCAGGAAAGATTAATCTAGGAAAGCAGGAAATACTAATCTAAGAAAGCAGGAAAGATTAGTCTAGGAAAGCAGGAAAGTCTATGCTACTTTTGCAGAATGGAAATGAAGCAACCTACTTAGCAGAAGGTAAGAGTAGGAAAGTAGAGGAAAAGCAACAGGTGCTAATACTCTGACGCTTCCCCGGCAACGGCGCCAAAAAGATGGTGAGCTCCAGTATTGTAGCAATAATGCTACAACTCCTGGGGCTTCCTGTCTCTTAATTTTATCAACCCGGTAGTTCGTACAAACTTGGAAGCGACGGTGCTGTATGCACAAGTACTAGCCCTTGTCGCAGCTGTCACTTGGTCAGCTGGCACAAGTCCGCTAGGGCTTAAGCCAACTTCTATAGGCTCACAGAAGAAGCTTTATCAATGATGGACGAAAGCTAACTCAAAGGAAGGCTACTCTACTTGACAAACTGAATCAAAAGCAATTTAAAGCATGTAAATCTATGAAACCCTAATTTAACTAGTCTATCCTCTATAATGCAAAGAATGTGGATGCAACTCTTATGAATGCTGTCATTACCTCTAACAAGTGTAAATGCATGGGTCTAAGCTACTTGCATCATGAGAAATGTGTTTTTGTGTTTTTCCTTTAGGTGTGTGGAATGAGTGTGAACTTGGCCTAATTAGGGTTTGATTGTGCAGGTGGGATGGAGAAGGAAGGAAAGTGTGGGACAGGTTGGGGAGGCTAGGAGAGGTTCCTAAGGATCCTTAGCACCCATCCATAGAGGTACCTCACGTTCAGAAGCTCGGCAACGAAGTGAATGGCCTCCTACAGGAAGGCTGCAGGGGATCCTACAGGATACTTTGTTTTCTACAGGATGGCTGTGCACGTCTACAGGATGGTTGGCCGTGGAGGTTTTTAGGAGTTGATGGAGTGTTGGAGTGGTGTGGGAGGCTAAGGGAGATGGAGATGGACCTAATGATGTCTTAGGAGATGGCAAGTCAGACGAAGGAAGGGTGCATGCAATGGGTTGATGTTTTGGAAGGGTGGAATCAACGAGAGTGAAGGAGATGGAGCTGTACGTGAAATGAGAGAGTTGGAGGGCACGTGAGTGAGATAGAGGGTGAATAGAACTTGCAGGTGGATGGAGAAAACGACGAAGGAAGTGGCTTGAGAAAGAGCAGTGTAAATGAAACAAATGACCTGTGCATCAAAACAAGAAATTCATTAACCTATTATGCCATGAGACCTATAAATCCGAAATGGAAAACAAGAAATGAAACTAATGCGTGAGAGTGCAGTATGGATCAATGTCGAGAATGTATGAATGGATCTTCAATACAAACGTTCATGTGGTAGCTTGCGTGGAGATGAAACGACTGCTGTTCTTTTTGGTGGCTGATCATGGTCTACACCCCAATCCCAAACAGTGAGATGGCAGT
Organism: Pinus tabuliformis; assembly: GCA_031772625.1. Classification (NCBI taxonomy): domain Eukaryota; kingdom Viridiplantae; phylum Streptophyta; class Pinopsida; order Pinales; family Pinaceae; genus Pinus; species Pinus tabuliformis. The sequence continues at coordinate 1,434,909,802 of CM062816.1, forward strand.
GAACCTTTACAACCTGTTTTTGTTGGAGCTCCAAGAGATTTATTCTACCAACCTATCAAACTTGAATACTGAAAGCAAAGCATCATACCAGTCCTATCTATGCTAATGAAAACAATTAAACTAACAAGCTGGAAATCCGAATTGCATAGGAAACTAAACAAACTCAAGTGCTGGACCTAATTGTAAATGCATTACAACACTGAGGAGGTCTATGGCTCTCAGGTTGGGCCCTAACCTGAGAGCTATAGCTCCTTGAGAAAACTCAGAACTAACTCAAAAGTGGCCTTCTTTATTCATGATCTGATAACATGCCAAATTGGCTTACAAAAGAGAACGAAACTTGAGCTGTGCTCCAAAATTACAATAGTAATACGAGAGTTTCAACAACCTAACCAAGGCTAAGGCCTCTATACTTATACAAAACGATGCTCCAACAAGTATCCATGATTCTAGGAGCTCGGCTGTTCAATCTATAGTTTAACTGCTGATCCTGTAGGATGATCATAAATGTTGTTTCCTGTAGAGCAGTTTTGAACTGCTGTTCCTGTAGAACAGCTGGCCATGTATTAAGCTCGGAGGGAGGATGGAGTGGGGCTCGGAGTTCTTGGTGAGGATCACGAGGAATGTCCCCCAAGACCGTGGACAACCTCTCCTTACGTCAGCAATGCCAACTCGTTGTCTCCTTGCCACCTTTTCGTTGTCTTCTGCTCCCTTTTAATGCCAAAACCTGGAATCACAATGCATTAGCTACATAGATAAAGTGCCTATCCTTTCTCCTACAAACAACATGAATAAACTAAGAAGTGTATGCATAAACAATAAAAATGAATGGTTTGAGCAAGCAAAATAGGCCAAAAATGAGCCCAAATTGTACCAAAATTGGGGCTCATCAGAGACTCAAAGTGTTGAATGTATATTTATTAGATATCATGACAGTTTCAAAGAATATAGATTGCTGGACTCTCACACTGAAAAGTTCCTTGTAGCTCGAAGTGTGATGTTTGAAGAAGAATCACTGCATGATTTTTCAGAAGACCCTGCCGAGGAACCGCTTACTGCCACTAATGAGGAGTCCGAAACTTCTTCAAGCACTTTAGAGTAGACATTAAAGAAGCCTCTTGGGTTTGATTCAGAGGATGAAGGGAATTTGATGGCTGCTCCAACTCAACTACCACCTTGGGCAAAGAAAACCCTAGAAGATGCAGGTGAACTAGTTCGTGATCCTGCGGATGGGAGAAGGACTAGATCATAGTTTTTTGGGGCTCGTCAAGCCCTTGCTTCCATAGAACCATTGCTTCCCATAAATTTCTATATGACACTTGGTTCAGATTCACAGTCACACTATGAGGCTGCTAGAAACTCGCTTTGGGAGGCTGCCATGGATGAAGAGTACTCTGCTCTCATGGAAAACAACACATGGGACTTGGTTCCACTTCCGAAAGGAAGAAAGATTCTTTGATGCCAATGGATCTATCAAACAAGATTTTTGCAGATGGTGAGATTAGCAAGTACAAAGCTTGACTTGTTGCAAAATGATACTCATAGGTACATGGCATAGACTACACAAAGACAGTTTGCATATGTTGCAAAAATGGAATCCATTCGACTAGTTTTAGCCATTGTTGCTTCTCGCAGATGGGAAGTTCATCACGTGGATGTGAAGGGTGTATTTTTTCATGGAGATCTCAAAGAGGAGATATATATGGAGAAACCACAGGGATACATTCAAGGCTCTTCCCTCATTTGTAGATTAAAGAAATCTTTGTATGGCCTAAAACAGGCTCCCAGAGCCTAGTATGCAAAGATGGATTCTTTCCTTCTTTCGATTGGATTCATTCGATGAAAATATGATCCGAATGTTTATTTGCTGCAACATGATGATTTCCTTTTGCTGATAGTACTTTATGTAGATTATTTATTGACGATAGTGAACCTTACGTCAGCTATTGATTCGACAAAATCAACATTGCACGATCGATTTTCCATGACAGATTTGGGTTTGTTGCACTACGTTCTTGGTCTTCAAGTTTCTTAGCCTACTTTAGGGATCAATCTAGCATAGTCTAAGTATGCATCAGATCTACTTATCTGCTTTCAGATGACAAAATGCAAGCCAACAACATCTCCCTTTATTTCGGGGATCAGACTTGAGCTTGCGGGTATTACACCTTTGGTGCACAGTACACTGTATTAACAGTTGGTTGGGAGTTTGTTGTATCTTACTCACACCTAACCTGATATATCTTTTGCAGTAGGAGTTTGTTCCAGATATATGCAAGAGCCCCATGAGCTTCACTGGAAAGCTACAAAGAGAATCCTTAGATATGTGAAAGGTACTTCCAGTTTCGGTATCTTTTATGTTGCAGATTTGCCCACTTTCACTGATTGGGTACAGAGATTTTGATTAGGCTGGAGATGGTATAGACCGCAAGTCCACCTCTGGTTATGTTTTCAAATTTGGTTGAGGGCCTTTTTTCTGTTCTATCAAGAATCAATCCATGATTTCTTTATCTACAGCCGAGGCAAAGAATAGAGGTGTAGTGAATGGAGCTACACAGGTTGTTTGGTTGCAGGGGCTTCTCTCCCAGTTTGGTATTTAGTATCCACTTCCGACTATCATATTTTGTGAAAATCAGAGGTCCATTTAGATATTGATTGATCTAGTTCAGAGGCACAGGACCAAGCACATTGAGGTTCACATGCATTACTTCTGTGAGCTGATCCTTGACCGAGTCATATCACTACAGTTCTGCGCCAAATAGCAGTAGGTTGCAGACATCTTCACCAAGTCTTTCACTGAAAGGAAATTTTTAGAATTGAGAGCTATGCTTGGAGTGGTGGAGATAGCTAAGTAGGCCCTTCTGGCCACTTAGCGCTTTTTCTTCCTCTTTTGTTGGGGGGGGGGGGAGGTTCCCACGAGGTTTTCCCTCTTTCTTCCTTTTATGAGGATCTTTTATTTATTGTTCCCGATTATTTAACATTGCATCTTCGCGAGGACTCAGTTTAGGTAAGTGAGTTAGGATGAAGGGGGGGTGTTGGAATATAATCCTAACATCTACATTTATTTTTTAGCCTAAGTATCCTTGACTTAGCCACATGCACTAAAAATCATGTTCAAACTTGGTTTTTGCTAAACTAGCTTGGTGGACCAACTTTCCCTTGTTTTTTTAACTTTAAAGCCTTAATATTATGGAAATATTGGTCCAACCACTTTCCTGAACCATTTAGACATATAAGTGCATGTTCACACCTAACCACACCTCATCCACTTGAGTTATTTGAGGATTGGCACCCCACATGAAGATTTGCCCTTAAATCAAGGGATTTGGTCCACCAGACCATTTTAGCATGTTTTAAAGTTGCCTTCCTTGGGAAATGCACCCCTCCTCATGCTTTACTCATCTCTGATAGTTGGCATAGGTTTTCTTGAGTCATTTTTTCTATTTTAGGCCTACCTTTAGCTTTTCTTAAGCTTTTCTAGTTTTTTCCTAGTTTTCTAGATTTGGCAATTTCTATATAACCACCTCCCTTTGGGATTAGAGGTTTGGTTGCTCATGTATTACTATTTTTCATTAATTTATTACATTGATTTTATGGAGCAAATTCTTTCTCTCCTCTCTTGAATATCAGAAAATTACTTGCATTTAATTTAACTAGAATTCTATATCTATCGGAGTTTTTGTAGGAATTCTACAAGGATGTTACAAATTTCCTCTACGAAATTATATTTCATCAAATGACCAATAAAATCAAATCCAAATTGGATGGAACAATTTTTTTTGTTGACTAGGATTTCTTAGGTCACCATTCCAAGAGGAATCACTCAAAAATACCTCTATTAACCCATGCTAAAAAATAGAAAAACATTACTAGTAGAAAATCTACAAAATCGAGAACTAGTGAGCTAGTAAATCTAAAAAATGCTTAACGTAATCAAGTGAAAATGTAGTGGGGTAATTTTTTCTTATGAACTAGAATGCTTTTGAGATCTAATGCAAGTGGAACCAACTTGATTGAAGCTTGTTAGCATGCTCTAAAAAATAGAAGAAATTTATTGTTCTTTTCCACAAAAGAGTTCCAAAAATCTAGATTTGGGAATAAGAAGACTAATCCAAGTAGCTCAATGACTACTATGAAATTCCAAATATTTTCCAAGGATAAAATTATGCTTCTTATCTTGCAAAATAAGTTACATCAACCATTTAACCCAATCCAAAAACAAAACATCATTAATACTAAATGCATAAATAAAATGAAATAAAAGCAAGAGATGCATGTGATTAGGAACTGAAAAGAAGGAAAGAAAATGATAGAAAAGGGCACTAAGGATCCTGGGATGGCCAAGCCCAAGGAAACTCAGAGACCTATGGAGGAGAACAAGATTTATAAGCTGAACATGACACCAATCTTCATTATTTCATGAATACAATTACATCCCTTCAAGAAAATACAATGGAGCTACAAAAATACGAGTTCTCTCCAAAAAAACACTAATTAAAATCTATATATCTAGAGGAAAATTTGACTTTCTACTTATACAAAATTATTAGGAATCATTCTTCATGAAAGGAGGAAGCTTTCACCACCAAAATCCCTTGATTAGTGGGTCTAGTCCCCAATACTAGGAATCTGCATTAAATGGTAGGGAAAACATTCTTAGTTTTCTCAATCATTGGAGTTCCACAATATTTTCCATAATTCCATAATATCTTGTTGAGTTATTGTTTATTATTGATCCTCCTATAGTAGGGAACAAGTCCCTAAATTATATCCTCCTCTAAATATTCATAATTTACCTAATATTCTCATCATATTCCACAAAAATATATAATATTAGGCACAAATATGCAATTATTCATAAACCTTCCTAATGAATATATTAATGTTAAAAATAAATTCTCTAATGAAAAAGAGAGATTTAATGTGTTGAAGGATGGTCATATGACTTAATTTATGTTTAATTTAGATGCATGGGGCTTAATTTATGTCTAATTTAGAGGCCCATCAGATCATTTCAGATGCAGGTGACTGAGAGAGGTGAAAAGGTTGCGAGGTGGGATGGACGTTTTGGGAACCGCTAATGAAAAATACATAGGGGTTAGTGCATCATGAAAATGGGAAATCTATATTGACAATCACTGTCTATGGGGTCTGACTCAGCTCGAGGACAAAACTACGCAGTTTTTTAGAGGACAGTGTGGGCTGCAGAAAGGTTGGGTAGGCAAAATATCTACAATTTTTGGAATGAATGGGAGGCGAGAGCTTGGCAGCAAAAACTACACAATTCCTGAGGGGAACTGGAATTCAATTGTCGGGTAACTAGCAGCGAAAACTATGCAATTCCTGAGGGGAACTGGCAGTCAGTTATCCAGAGCATGGCAACAAAAACTGTGCAATTCCTCGAGGGAACTAATAGTCAGATACAAGAGCTTGGAAGCAAAAGCTATGCAATTCCTAGAGGGAACTGTTAGTTGGTTGTTGGGAGTTGACAGTGGGAAAAACTATGCTAATGCTGGAGGCTGGCCTGTTGGTGACCTTTGTGAAGTTTCTGAGCTAAGAACACTGCTGGGAAGTAGAGGAATTGCTCATGAAAACTGCACAATTTTATTAGTGAGCAACTGGTCAACTGTCAGGAGGGCTAGCTGGAAAAGCTCTGTCATTTTCTGAGTGAGACTAGGACGGGAACTGGTTGTTTGTCTGACCTATCTACACAATTTTCTCAGTTAGTGGAGTGGGCAAGGTCTGCAGCCTCTGCACAATCTTTAAGGGGAGTCAATCCCGGGGTGGCTATCAGGTCAAACTCTCTAGTTGACGAGCATGAAGGTTGGTTGATATGCTTGTGGAAACCAGATCTTGAAAGATCTTGCTTCGTGCTTCTATGTTGTTCTGGGTGATAGTCAACTGATTCTATGGCAGGGTGATAATCCGGCTGTAAAATGGGAATCTGGTCATCAGAACTTCAACAAAGTGAATAAGTGTGTGAACAAGGGAAAGATGCATGCATGATTTGGTAAACACACACTTACATGACTTGACGGCAAGACAACTCAAACCATCTAGACACACATGCTCAACATGACTAACCAACAGTATAAGTGACAATCCTGACACTTATGATTGATCATTGGTCCACTATAATGAAGCTTCTGCGATAGTGAATGTGACTCTGTGTGTGAGTGTGACAGATGTTTTCATAGCGAACACAACAAGTACACTTGAAGTGAAGACTTTGAGTATGACCAGAACATGGTCTTAATCATGACTTTGATATCAACATGCAAAAACTTGGTTGAAATTATCAAGCAAGGTGGGTGCGAAGATTCACACGATCTCAAAGAGTGATCTCGAGTGTGTGTAGTCATCTAATGAAACTCTCAAGGGAGGCTCTGAAATTGGGTATAGGCCAAAATTTTGGAGGGTGGTCGTAGCTGTTACAACAGATACAAATTACTAATGTAAATAATTCATATATGGAAAGTCATAAGTCTTTGGGGAAGTCATGGTTCACACACCCACGCATTCTTATAGGATAATTACACTGCACAATAAATAGTACATTATACAAAAATTAATTATAAAATATCCCATTTGTTATAGACATTTTTGGGCACTGCAACCCCAAGCATAAAATGTCCATAAACTGAGGGCTCCTAAGTCCCTAAAAGTTTTGTTCCAACCCCTAAAAGAACAAGGTCAACTGATTATAGCTTCTCCCAGAAGTTCTCCATGAAAAACTACTCAGAACTGGTCAAAACTGGATCATTTCACCTGCTCTATAGGCAAAGTGCGTTGCATCTCGCCTAAATACACACAATGGGTGTGTTGCATTTCAAAAAGCCCTTCTATGGGGTGAGATGGGTGAGAAGAGACAAATGGAAGTGTCAATCCACGAGGTGGAGAAGCATGGAATCTTCCAGAAACTTCTCCTGTGACACTTGCCTCTCTGAATTCGACCAGGGATGAGTAAGAGATCATCAATCTCCAAGGGGAAGCAAGAACTATGAGAGGGAAGACACTAATCAAATCACAAGCTGACTCATCTCCCTTACAGACATCTATATATGGATCCCTCATCCCAGAGATCCAGAGGCTGGAATTTTTCATCTTGTAAGGAATTGCTGATGGTTTCTTGAGGTAATATCATAGTGTTGGGTGATCTAAGATTTTCATGAGGTGAAGAAGGGCTTACTTGCTGAGAGGATGATGCTGGGTCAGAACAACTGGTTGTAACTCTCTTGGCTCTTTCTTCATTATCAATAAAGCTATTCAAGTTTTCCTCCATACTATTGTGTGATTTATGTTTTATGCATTTGTATGGTCAATTTACATCTGATCCTAGATTGTTTATGATAATAGATCTATGTTCTCGTATAGTGTTATGTTGATTTGATTCTGCAGGTACTCTATGAAGCTGGGTATACAAGAAAGCGAGTAGCAAAGGACTATCAGAAGAGAGAGGAATCGAGCAAGGAACCAAGCGCAAGACAGAGGTTGGTCTCCTTTATTCTTCTCTAATCTATCTTTCATAAAGGAAAACAAAAGTAGTTTTACTTTGTTTGTTTCTAAGGTAGCTACCAACCTTACTGGGATTAGCAATTCTGCATAGACACTTTCCCTGTAACAAAATGGCGACTCCGCTGGGGAACTAATAGATTGATTGTTTATCTACATTTGTTTACTTTATAAACATACAGACGGAGCCTGAAGTCAAGCCAGCTAGCCTTCGAACTACATTTGCAAAGTAGATCAACATTGCTTCAGTCAATCTCTGGGTTTTGTTTATGAATTAAACAACTGATTTAAAAGCTTTCTAATTGCCCTCGTGGTGGCTCTAGTAACCTCCTTAGATCTACCCCTGTGATTGATTTACTAATTACCGCTTGCTCGGCCAAAATACCTGAACTGAACTGCAAACTATGACCCGGAACCCAATCAAAGTCTCGTCCCTGGTCCAGCGCACTGTCTGTTCTGTGAATCTCAAATTCATCACACTTCCCGAGTGTAGTAGGTGCTCTGCATTTCAAATTCACTGTGTTACAGGTGCGCTGATCAGACTAGGCATTGTTCCTAAATTTTGGTTTCTGTGTTCACTCTTTTCAGATCTATTCAAGAGTTTTGCTGCCTGTAATCAGTACACCTCTGTTTGAAACCCCTTTCCTTGTTGTTATTCCGCCTCCATTGTGCAAAGAACTGTAAATGTTCTTATGTATTTTTTGAGTCATTTTCAGTTCTCCTTTACAAAAAGGTAACGTAATTGTACTGTCGTTTCTTGATTTGAAAGTGTCACAAGTGTCGTTTTTAGTCATAGAAGAGAATCTGATTGTTCTTGATAGTCGATTACCCTGTTACTATTGTATTTTATCTGAATTAATAGTTTTTCTAATGTCGAAAGCAAGTTTTCATTTCCAAATCACAAAGTGTTGTCATTGTCTTCATTTTGATTTTGAAAAGAAACTTGTTAGTAATTGTCGCTTTGAAAAATAATTCATATTTGCGCATTAGCTTTCTTTTTATCATTCACATATTAAGAAGGCTGAAAAAAATACATGCATGTGCATTTGCATTTAGACTGTTCGATTGGTTTGATTTAGGATAGTGCATATAGTGTGTTCTATATGCTCTTTGCTGAAAGGACGCCATTTCTCTTTCCTTAGTAGCTAGGATTTTCATTGCACAAAGAAGATAAAACGACTGTTTATAATCTTAGATTGCATTTTAGGAATTGTACATCTACATCACGCGGTGAGCCTGAAAGGAAAATTTCTTAAGCAAGATCAACTACAAAATAAATTTAATGAATCTAACAATGCTTTGGAACCTAACACACAACATCTAGAAGTCTAGGCTAGATACGTATTCCGGCATCGTAAATCCTGGTAACTGTTGTTCTCACTGTTGGTTGGGTGATTCCTCCACTTTGAGATGATAAGTGCCAGTATGGACTTGTGCTCCCATGTACCGTCGAGTATGTTTTGGGAGACCACAATAGGCATAATCCTTTATCCATAGGAAGCCGTGTCTGTCGCCCTATCGATCGCAATGCACTAAACACAGCATTTGGGAAGATTGACTGCCGTACCTAAAAAGTATTCTGCAGTTTTGCGATTGGTTTGGTAATCCCTCTGCCTAGATTTCTAGAGTAGTCCCTTTCATTCCTTTTCAGACTCTTTAATGGAAAAGGTCCATCTGAGCACTTGTCACTTCAGGCTCATTAAAAATTGAAGGCGACTAGAGTCATCTTTTGTATTTTCTCGACTCTTTAAAATTGGAAAAAAAAGTTGTGTCAAAGCGTCTAAAATTTATTTTAAACGAAATAATCATCACCTTTCCTACATTGGTCTTAGGTTGAGAAAATGGAGTCCACCAACCAAGGAGTTCCCCTTGGAGGAAATCCTAGTCCCTTCTCCTCTTGGGAAGATGTTGGTGCACCCCATATGGCCACATTGTTGCTTCCAGGATTGACAATCGGCTTGCCCGTATGGCTTTTCTCAACCTCCATCGTTCAGAACACCGTAATTCCTGAACAATCGAGTTAGCAACTAAACAATTCTAGAGTTACCCCCAAACCCTCTACTTCATCCAATTCTTCCTCTCCTCCTTCCTCTTCGCTTGATGAGGCTGGTAAATCCAAAAATCAAGTACATGAGAAGAAGAAGGAAAAGAAGAAGAAAGAGAAGAAGAAGAAGGAGCCAAAGGCGAAAAGGGGCAACCAAGCGTCATCTAGCGAAAATCCACACACTGCACCGACCATGCCTAAATCACCATGTGTCATTTGTAAAGGAGACAACTATCATAGAGATTGTCCTTGCATCCCTCAGATCTTAAGGGACTAGTCTCCTCGTTTGCACAACCCGGTGTCGTCAACCTCTGATGATCATGTTGAAAACACACCGTCGACTAGTGAAAGCAAAGCCCTTGGACGAAAAGGAAAGTGCAAATTTCCTTGTAAACTGTGTGAAGGTGATCACGACGTCCACCATTTTCCCTTCTTAGATGAGGCTAAAAGAGTTTTGGACGATCGTTCGGTTTCACTGTTACGACTTCCTCTTGGATATAAGAAACTCTTGTCGAGTCCATCACTAGTTGAAAATCCGGCTGAGCCACCCAGGTGGTCGACTGAAGTGCATTGAAGATAAACCATCTGAACCCATACCAAATGAAAATCAAAAGGTCGAGGTGGCAGTTGACCCGGTCTTGCCTTCAGAGGTTCCATCTTCAGATGATATGGTCACCGAAGAGAACAAGGATGAAACCGTCCAAATTCTTTTCGTAAACACAGACTCCAATGAACATGGGGGAAATTTACTCATTCCTTTACCGCAAGAAGGAAGTTCATCAGAGTCGTACCCGGCCGTCTATTCAGTCCCACCTCCAAGCAACCTAGTTGTTTCCTTCGACTGGAATCAGCTAGGCAGACCCCGTTTACCGGCTAGTGTACCATTTCAAATCATTGCTCAAATATATAGGATGGTTATGGCCGGTACCCTCATAGATGAAGGGGCTTCTGTGAGTATCCTTTCCTCGACTGCTTGGAAAGCACTTGGTTCGCCATCGCTTTTGCCTGAGATGAGAAATCTAACAGGCTTCGACAAAGGAACCAATCGACCGTTAGGGATCCTTCCCGATGTGCCCATAACATTGAGAGGGAAAACCGTTCGAATGAACGTAATGGTAGTCCAAGGACCCCTGGATTATAATCTACTCCTTGGATGAGACTATATTTATTGTATGGGAGCCATTGTCTCATCACTCTTTAGAGTAATGTGTTTTCTGCATGAAGGAAGAGTGGTCAAGCTCGTAGACTAGCTTTCATTTCCTGGTTCACACATGGAAAATAGTCATATACCATCCCTGAATGGTCTTTTCACGCAAGGAATGTCTCATCAATCCCCAGTTCGTCCACCTGATGAGCGCGAGTGATTCAGAGGACATGACTGAAACCCAGGGGGCATGCACCCTGGTCTGCTTCGGAAGGAAAACTTCAGGTATAAGATAGGTTTCCGCGAGAGAATATGACTAGTCTCACACTCTCATCCGTGATTGGAAAAGGGGGTTATACTGGAATAATATTCCCTCGTCAAAGTTATGTGGCTGGAGGTGCTTGCGCCGCTCACCTTTTTCTATTTCGGTAGGCATCGCCGAAGAAGTGTTTTGTTTGCGGTGTAGATAGAACAATCTTTGTTAACCTGAAAGAGGTAAACCTTTCCCGATGAAACAAATGTTTTGTCGGTAGATTGAGAGGTGACCTTGAAACTCTCTTTTATACGTGGGGGCATGCAAACCTTTTGGCATGCAAGCGAAGGGCGACCATTTAATTTTTTTAAATTTGTAGGTCCTCTAACCCTTTAAACTCGTAGGATTGGTCGTTTCCTAACTTGCATAAAGAAAGGATGTGGGGCAAAGATTTGAAAAAATACCGTTTTTATATATAAGACATCCTTATTATGCGACTGGATTAATCGAGCAGTTTTAACGCGGACTTCATGCTCGTTAAAAAATAAACATAAGCAATGAGCAAATGTTTCCCCAACGTTTAAGCTCAATAAAAAATGAACCAATTTTGGGTAAATAACTATCATGAATGTAGTACTTCAGCCTTTAAAACCTTGGTCGTGTTCTCATCATCACCTCCACCCTGTATTGGCCGATCATTCACCTCCACTTGATTGTTTACCCCTTTTGAGGAACAGCTGCGAAGAGTGATCCTGTTAGCCATCCTTGTAACACTGCCGTGATTGGAAAATTCCAAACCTTACCTGGAATCAGCTACTACCCAAATTTATCACTCGTTCCTCAAAGACGAGTCTCCTTTAAGCTCTTTTCAACTGACTCGTAAAATATGAAAATATTGCCGAGCCATTGGCCTTTCCAGCTCGTTAAAGTGACTGGAAGTGCTATCCCTCCTTTAGATTTTAATCTTTTTGGACCAGAAGGATTATTACACAAAAAGATCGAGTGCTTGTTTTGTTCGGCTCGTTAAAAGTATCGAAAATTCATCCCTTCTGTATTGTTTTATACTTTTTCGGACTTAAGGGATTAGATGATGAAAAAGGATTTTTGGAGTTTCCTTCACGTCCCTTTTTAGAATCTCTAAAATTGAAAAGGACCGAGTTATCTTTGTCGTTAAACTCGTTAAAACCTAATAGCGACAAACTTGTCCATAGCAGACAAGAACGAGTTTCACTATCGCTAGGCTCATTAAAACATAGCGATGGGTTTGCCCAAAGGGAAAATTATAGAACAAGCATATGTTATCCTCCTCAAGATTGACAAGAATAAAGAGGTACTGGTCAGCAATGACTGGGGAAAAATTGCTAAGAAAACTTGAAAAACTTTGTTGGTAGCAAGTCGCTCTTGAACATGACACTTTCACTCCGCGTCCAAGTCAGGTTGGGTTGTTTCATTCACTGGTCACATCACCATGGTCACATCACACCATCCACATTTGGGGTTAATGCTACCAATCCATCATGTCAGTGTCGCCGATATGTTCAAGAGAAGTCACTCAGAGAATTCACCTGTGTCTCACCCGCTGCAATACATTTACACTCCATTCTTTCATGATCGCCACCCTGAACCTTATATCACCAGACCATTTTCACCTCCATTAAAATCATTTGCTCCGTTCTATGTCATTGATGTGGGATTCATTAAGGCCCTCCTATGACGGATCACTTCTTGTCGACATCAGCTCATTATCCAAGAAGTTGATCTAGGAACACCCATTTCAGTACTTTGAAGCTTGCATGCCTAAATGGCAAGTTTCTCACTTCCGGCGACAGGTTTACATCAATGACCTTCGACCGAAATATTTTGCGTGGTGTTCGACGCCAAGTCCCTTATTCACACCACATGAATTGTACTGCAGTACCTTGAGGATCATTATCATTATCGGTGATTCCTCTCGCGCCTGTTAACAGCTTACATCATTGGCTGGTAATCAGGTGATGTCTTTCCATGTTCGACTCTAGAACATCTCTCACATGGATCGACATGTACTTTGAGTGAAGATCGAATGAGATTGAAGACCCTAGATCTAGTTTCATCCATCCGGGCTGCGATATATATTCAGGAAATAAAAACATCAAATGTACATCATTGCTGCATAGATAATCATCCAATCTAAGGGATGATGACTCTACCAGAATCATCAGTCTACACTCAGACAATTGTCTGTCCTATGTACATGAAAATGAATTTATAAAGCTGAGCATGGGAATGCCCACCTCAGCTAGATCATGAAAATATTATGAAGATAATGTATTGTATTGTATCTTATTACAGGTCTCCTTCTAGCTTGAAAGAACTTCGGATCCTCATAATAAATCATTTCACCCGACATCAAAAAGATTAACGACCTCATGCTTTAGGGGGCAACTGTTATAGACATTTTTGGGCACTACAACCCCAAGCATAAAATGTCCATAAACCAAGGGCTCCTAAGTCCCTAAAAGTGTTGTTCCAAGAGCTAAAAGAACAAGGTCAACTGATTACAGCTTCTCCCAGAAGTTCTCCATGAAAAACTACTCAGAACTGGTCAAAACTGGATCATTTCACCTGCTCCATAGGTAAAGTGCATTGCATCTCGCCTAAATACAGACAGTGGGTGTGTTTCATTTCAAAAATCCCTTCTATGGGGTGCAATGGGCGAGAAGAGACAAATGACAGTGTCAATCGGCGAGGTGGAGAAGCATGGAATCTTCCAGAAACTTCTCCTGTGACACTTGCCTCTCTGAATTCGACCAGGGACGAGTAAGAGATCATCAATCTCCAAGTGGAAGCAAGAACTATAAGAGGGAAGACACTAATCAAATCACAAGCTAACTCATCTCCCTTACAGACATCTATATATGGATCCCTCATCCCAGAGATCCAGAGGCTGGAATTTTGCATCTTGTAAGGAATTGCTGTTGGTTTCTTGAGGTAATATCATAGTGTTGGGTGATCTAAGCTTTTCATGAGGTGAAGAAGGGCTTAATTGCTGAGAGGATGATGCTGGGTCAGAACAACTGGTTGTAACTCTCTTGGCTCTTTCTTCATTATCAATAAAGCTATTCAAGTTTTCCTCCATACTCTTGTGTGATTTATGTTTTATGCATTTGTATGGTCAATTTACATATGATCCTAGATTGTTTATGATAATAGATCTATGTTCTCGTATAGTGTTATTCTGCTTTGATTTTGCAGGTACTCTGTGAAGCTGGGTATACAAGAAAGCAAGTAGCAAAGGACTATCAAAAGAGAGAGGAATCGAGCAAGGAACCAAGCACAAGACAGAGGTTGGTCTCCTTTATTCTTCTCTCATCTATCTTTCATAAAGGAAAACGAAAGTAGTTTTACTTTGTTTGTTTCTAAGGTAGCTACCAGCCTTAGTGGGATTAGCAGTTCTGCATAGACACTTTTCCCTGTAACACCATTACATAAAAATAAAATGAAAATAATAAAATCATGTATTTGACATACATACTCTTCGAAGGTGAAAATGGTCATGAAATTTCAACCCCGACAAAGGATTCTCCACAGTGAAGCAACGTCATAGTGAAGACCCATATAAAGAAGGCAACCTCACACTCATTGTAACTTCCTTTTCCAAAGAAAGCTCATATTTATTTAAAATTCATGGGACAACACCTTCTTTGAAAGACTAAGATGAACCAACCTCTCTAGTTTCTTATCTTATCGAATCTATCTTTTTAGTTTTTGAAGAAATAAATTTTCTCCTAGTAACCAAATTGTTACTTTATTTCAATTATATGTGCCTCCATAAAGAAGATAAAATGTTTTTTAATATATGTATGGAATCCAGTAAGTGGGTAATATTAATATGCTCCCAATATGAGAGCTCATAAAAAACAAAATTCCTTTTCATCCCAAAGGAAAATTTCTCAACATAGGTGTCGAAGAATTCTGGATCATCGAACATAGGATACTTATTTGAATCGAACAATTCTACGAACTCCTTCTCCTTCTCTCTCTCATGATATATAAGCCATTAAATTGGTTTCATTATTGTAGGCCTTTGTATTCTCCTTGGTTTACCATTGAAAGTAGATTTTTCTCTTTTGTAAGGGTGATATTATGGGAGGAATACCCTGGAGTAGTCATCCATTGGCCTTTGTAGGTTGTCAGACAATCTAACCTTTAGAGAAGGTCCACAAAATTTACATCCATGATACCATTTTGTTACAAGATCTGTGAATCTATTGTATACAGGCCGACATGTTAGTGACTGTGAAGATCAAAACAATTGCAGTAAATTAAATTAATATGAAAAATTATTATTACATATATAAAAAAACTAATAAAAATGCAATTTACCAAAGAAATCTCGTAAACCTAGAAATCATGTATGTTGTAAGAAAATATTCCATACAGCATAAAACTACTCTCTCTTGCATTAGTTCTCAATACATCGTGCACACGTATCAATTTTCATGATTCCTTCAATTCATATACCAATGGTTGTAATTAGACATCCATATTCTTCACTTGTCTTCTACCAGGGACTATGAGAGCCAACATAATATGTTCATTCTTTATGGATAACCATGGAGGGATATTGTTATTTATCACTACTACATGACAAATAGAATAGTTGGTGTTTCAAAAGGAATATGGGTTGAAGCCATCCATGGCTATGCTGAATTATAGTCTTCAAACTTGATTATTAACCTTTTCAGACCATGTGTCCTCTATATGCTTTAGGGCTATTGAATCTATTTGGATTTGCATATATCCTAACTCACTTCTGTGTGAGGCATGCCATCCCTACAACATATCTAATTCTTTCCAATGAAAGAAACTTTGAATCCTTTGGATTATAAGCATGTTCCTCAATATCTTATGAGGAGCACCATGTGATTTACCGAATGTTTTTGAATTATAGTACCTATCATGCCCACATTTCAGAAATATCTATTTGTTTGCATATTCTCCTCTATATAGAATACAATCTTTCAAACATGCATGATATGATATTTACTCAACACCCAACATTTTTAACAACTACATTTCCTCTTCATAGCTATCGGGCAATACATTATCACTTGGACGAACCTTACCTTTCAAAATCCTATAGTTGGTGGGGAATATAAATGTACATTGTCAATATTTAATGTTCATAAAATCGACTATTTTTAATCTTGGTTGTGTGACAAAATATAAGGAAGTTGATCGATCATGCAAGTCAATCACCTCAATACTATAGAGAAACATGAATTCAACATGGAAAAATTTGCTTTCATGTTGTACAACAACATCGTTGTCCCCAACTGAGTAGAATTTAACTTGCTGTCCAGTCCAAAAAGAGGGGTGGTGGAAGCAGATTTCGGGATTTTGAATAAGGTATCAATGACATGAGTATCATCCAACAAATCATTGTTCCAAAATGCATCTAGAAAAATTTCCTTCATGGTAGTCGTATCCCATAAGTAATCATTTATACCAAGCTCTATTTGATTTCCTACATTTCCAACATGTGATGAAGGACTGCTATTGTTGTAGTCATTCCTAATTGGTGAATCTAGACGTAGTGGGAATTGAATAGGTGATTGATTCAACCATCCTTTACATGCTTCCTCTTTGATTTTTTTCTCTTAATGCAACCTTATCATGAGTTGACATTTTAGTGGGATGCACTAGAAGATGGAAGGTGGGTCGCTCATCATCACTAGAATCTTAATTTCCAAAAATATGGAACATCATTAGTACAATATCAAAGATATTAGTAGGCACATAAATGTAATTTTTTTTTGGGAATTACAATACCAAACAATTATTACCATCATTGAGATAGGATTGAAGTTGGAAGATGCCAAGCTCCAATTATTTGGGTGAAGAGGCTATCCATTTTCATCTACCAACTGCTTGCAATATGCTACTCCTGATAAGATATTCTAATGCTTTTGAAATGGAGGAATATTTTTTGTATCATAACTTAATTCTAAATCAGGATCCTATAATTTTTATACATTTTTATTTTTATTCAAATTGACATGGATTAAAAAAAATCAATTAGATAATCAATATATATAGATCTCGCTTCGGTGGCTCGCAGATCTCGCAGATCTGCTTTCTGATCTCGCAGATCTCTTCTTCGGTGTAGTCTCACTGCGGTTCTTCCTGTAATCTGCGGTTCTTCGTGCGGTTCTTCCTATTCTCACTGCGGTTCTTCCTGTAATCTGCGGTTCTTCGTGCAGTTCTTATCTGCGGTTATTAGGGTTATGCGATAGGGTTTCATCGCCTAGCAAGGGCTTGGCCGCTAACCTGTAATTTTCCGCGAAGCTCCCTTTTTTACTATTTCCATCCGCTGCTCAAGATTTTAGCTAAGGATTTGATCTCGCCACCTCTATTCTGTTGCCCACAATTTAATTCGGTAGCCATCTTTCCAGCCCGACGGCTTCCTTATGGCATATATCCTTGTGTTAAAGTCGCATTTGCAGCGTAAAGATCTGGACAGTCTTACATATTAATATACCAGGGTTGCTTTGGTATTTACTACGGTTTTTCTTCTTCGTGCGGTTCTTATCTCTAATTCAGATCTTTACGGATCTGCGACTAGGGTAAATTCTTACGTGGTTTGATCTGTGGCGAGGAAGAACTTTTGATCTCCACTGATCTGCGACAGTGACTAGATCTGCGATTTGGCTTTCGATCTGGTGCAGATCTGCGTAAAATATGGCTCCGAGCTTCGCAAAAATAACTGGTGGCTCATCCGCCTCTGGAGGGCAATCTCCTGCCCATATCGTGAGTGAAGCCCCAGCTCCCACTATCCAAATGGTCCAGGACTCACTCGATGAAGCTTTGAAGTTCTCCGAAAGTGCCCTAATTTGCCGGTTCAATGGTTTTTGGCCGCGGCTTATAGAACTCCACAATTGGATCTCGGAGGTATGGAAGCCTATCATTTCTGATGAAATTAATATCTACCCCTGTGCTAGAGGTTTCTTTATAGTAGATTTTGAAAATCCTGAAAGCAGACAATGTATTCTAGATTCCGGCCCTTGGTTTTGGGAAAAATCAGGCCTATTCATGAAGCCATGGAACCCATCATTCGATCCCTCTACAGCAGTGATAACCTCAGCACCAGTTTGGGTGAGATTGCCAAGCCTACCCTTGCATCTCTGGAATCTCTCCTCGCTAAAAGCCATCGGAAATGCAATTGGGAAATTTTACTGCAGGTGCCCAGAAACAGAGGAATATGCCAGAACCACCTATGCACGCATCTGTGTGGAAATGGATTTCAGCGCCGGATTCCCAGCTGAAATAAACCTAACAAATAAAGACTATGTGTGGAACCAGAAGCTTGATTATGAAAGTGTCCTCTTCAGATGTCGATCATGCTTTGAGACGGGGCATCTAGCTAAAAATTGCCCAAAAGCCTCTAAGAAAAATTTTGCTAGAAAAAACCACCACAGATCTACATGGTGGGAAGGAGCACAAAAAGAACACTACACTGTCATCAAAGAAGAATATTCTAGAGAAAACTATGAGTCACAAGAAATCAAGGAAGAAGGAAACAACTCTCAAAGCAAGCAAGGAGAAAGCCCGCCCCAACAAATCAACAGTTATGAGGATTTGAATACCGCAGAAAATAAATCTTCATTTAACAACAAAGCAGATCTCCTAAACCAAACTTCTCCGACTATAGATCGCGAAGCTAAGACACCAATGTCCCAAGAACCAAAAGAGATGAAGGAGATGCAAGACAAAGGAAGTTGGAAGACCGTAGAGAAAAGAAAGAAAGCTACAACACCAATCTCGCCAAGAAAGACGAGGAGCCAGACAAGTAAAAATTAAGAAGATTGTAGGTCCGATAGACCAATTTGGTCTCAGTGGACGTTAACCATCATCATCATCATCATCATCATATATATATATATATATATATATATATATATATATATATATATATATATATATATATATATATATATATATATATATATATATATATATATATATATATATATATATATATATATATATATATATATATATATAATATGAAGTTACTGGAGATGGAAAAGGAGGAATTTGTGAAGGGATTTGATTAGCACTATGGAACAAGCTTAAGTTTGAAGAATTGACCATTTGATATTATTGATATTTTGTCCTTGGATTTGAGAAAAATTAGAAATAAAATTTCGTGTGCATATCTTAAATTAATCTCGAGAACCATATAACCCCATTCTAAATTTCAATATATTTTTTGAAGCATTTTCAATAATAAGGTGACTTTAAGTGGAAAATTTATTATATGAACTATTGTAATTCATGTGGATGCATCTCAAAGGATAATTTGAGATTAATATGCCATTTTATGCGAAAATAACATTTCAGATAATTTTTAAACCAGATTGATGTAGTTATTTGAACAAAACACATCGATGTGTTTATATAATACCAACACCGGGCTGTTTAAATAATACTGACACTATTTTCTGACATTCCGAAAAATTTATGCTATCATACCAATGCTCTTCTACAAAAATGCGCTGATGCGCTTAAAAGAAACATCGGTACGACCTTGTTTTTAGATTTTAAAAAATAAAAACAGATCAATGAACTGTATTCTCTTATAATATATACTATGAACTATTGTAACACATAGATTTTAAAACCTACTAGTGTGATTATCAGAGAAAATCTCACTGATTCATTTAAAAATATCGGCACCGGGGCATTTACATAATGTGCACATTAGTTTCTGACATTCTGAAGAAAAAAAAATATGTTATCTTATCGGTGATCTTGTAAAAAAACACACCAACGTGTTTCAAAAAAACAACACTGCTACACAACTATTTCCATATTTTAGAAAATGAAAACAAACTCAACCAACTCAGTGGTCTTATAACAATAATAGCATGAATTCTTTTAAATAGAAACTACATCGTTTTGTTAAAAAGAGTGATTGCATTGTTTTGGCATTTCGAAAAAAAATCAAACTATATCATTTTGGTGTGTTGAAAACATTTGGTTCCCCAAAATTTTCAGTGCACTTGACTATCAAACACATTGATGTGGAGATAAATTGGAAAGAAAAATGATTTCATTTTTGTCTTTTTAAATTAAAAAATAAGCAGAAATTGAATTTTTGAAATCAAATTTAATAAAATATTTTAAATAGTTTTATTCGCTATTTCATTATTTTACCCAAAATTTCAAGGGACTGATTTGTGAGAGAGATATACAAGGAACACTATCCAGCGGAAGAATACTTTGGAGTGGCATAACTATTCACAAGGTCAGAAGCTGAAAGTTATGGTGATTCACTCAAAAACCTACATAGTAAAAGTTTAAAATTTTATTGTTTTGTTTACTAATAAAAAATTTTACAATTTCTGTTAGCGTTTTATTAAAAGAGAGGTCATTTGCAAGAGATATATATTGGAAGCACTTTGGAGCAGAAAATTATTTTGGAACAGTAGAAGTATTAGAATTTGAAACATATGGTGATCGAGTCAAAACCTTGGATAGGAAAAATTTAAAATTTTGTCGTTAAACCTTTTTACAATTTATATTAGATTTACTCACAACTCCAAAAAAAATGAAAAACTTTGTATAATTAAAAAATTACTATAGATTTTACTAGTAATTTTTTTTACAATATCTGTTCCTATTTAAATTGAATTAAAATTAATAAAAAATAAAATAAATATTTACCTTAAACCCTTTCTTCTTCCTACAATATTTCACCTTAGGGTTTGACTTTCAGTACCAGTTCACAATTAGGGTTTTCCATTTTATGCATTTTGGATTTAATGGGTTTGTGTACTTACTATATATAGGGTGTTTGACATGTAAAGTAGGGGAATCCCTTATTGAATTATATTCAAACCCTCTCAACCCTATTTGTTTTTAAAAAAAATGGATGTATGTTATGTGGTTCTCCCATTTTACTATAATGTACCAGTGCACCCTATGTAATAGATTATGCCGATATATTATTACTTATCAGGTGTAATATAACAAATGGACATGCCTCTTCCAAATATCACCATTAAATCATGGTGGTGCATTTAGCCTTACAAATCACACCGTTATAATTTAAAATTATTGAAAAGAAAATTAGTTTCCATGATGGTGTTGAACAATTAAATGCTCAGTGTGCTTAATGGGATAAACAGACTAGTGCGTTTAATCAGATAAGCACACCAGTTACCGAAGCTCGTTTTGGCTGAAAATTATTTGATTTGTTTGTAAAATATATTTAATGGATTCTGTATTAAATGGTACATGTTCTATATTGATAAAAAAATTCTTATAAGGTGTCAAGTAACAAAAATATTCATCGACATAATGACAACACATAAAAAAAAAAGTAGAGAAAGCAAGTTTTTGTAAATTCTTTACAAAATTAATATGTTTGAACTATATGAAAGTTTAACTAATATGTATTGGTTAGTGTGCATCATGTAGAGCCACAAAATGAAGAAGGATGATAAGAATTATTTCTAATCTAAGTGCAAAAGAGTGTAAAATTCTCATAGAAAATTTGCAGAAAGATGAATTAGGTGAATGAAAAAAATACTATTATATATGAGTTTTTATTTTTTTTTCTTTAATTTTTCATAAATAACGTAGTTAGAAATGTTAGGTAGCATGTTTCAAACAATATATTAATTCATATATGTTTAATGTTCTACATGGAGTGACAACGAAGGAACGGATCAATATAGTTCTAAAAAAAGAAAAATTGTAGAGCATGTAAATGATGATGAATTGATCCTTAACTCATATGGAGTGGTGGTAGAGGTTAATGAAAGGGGGATTTTTTTTTAGAAATATGTGAGTGATCTAGTGGAACAAATGTATAAAGATACTTTCCCCTTATAATACAAAAATCAATCCAATGATTCTAAGAAACAAATTATATCTAAACTATAGGAAGTGTTTCCACAACAATGGTCAATGAGACATGCGACACTTGCAATAGAAAAAACATACAACAACAAAAATGAATCATTGAATAGGTAATATTCCTCATTAAAATTATTTTCTAGAATAATATGTATATGTTACAACAAACCATTCATTTATTAATATCAATTTTGTTATATTTAATTTTCATATATCAATATAAAAATACTCTATTAATTGTTTCAAGAAGATTATGAAAATCCCAAATGAACAACGAGCCGATATGTGAAACATGGCAATAGGAATGTCCAAAAAAGTGTACAAGGAGATGGTCAAAGAAATATACATAATCGCATCACATGATGAGTCATCTTAACAACAACATGATTCAAATGTACGTAATAATGATTGACTTTGTACATATAAAAAAAGAAAAATTAACATTAAATATTAATTTTAAAGTATTTTCTTGCAGAAAATAAAACAAAATGAAACTCATTCAACACGTAAAATAGGACGACAAGCAAGAGAATGGTCAGTTTCAATGCTTGTGAGTAATTTTTCATATTTACTTATAGCAAGTCAATATTTCGTTTTCATATATATTTTAATTTGTTTTACAACAACCATCCTTGAATGTCTTCAAATAGGTGTTAACATACAAAGAAGAGCCATTGAAATAATTGGTTGAAATTTGGTTAAATAAGCTTTGTGAGTATGTGTTGCCATATTAGAAATTAATTGTGGAATTGGTATGTATCTCTGTTGGTTTACTTATTTGATTTTATAATTATTAGAACAAAAAAATACTTTATATTAAATCTATGCTTTATAATGGGGTTTAAAAGAATAGAGTATGGAACTACGCTAGTAGAAAACTTGTTGCAACAAGGCATGAGACTTCGTTTTGAAACCATGTGCATAGTTTGCGAGTCACTTATTTATATCATGCATTTCTATTCAATTTACATTGATGCATATTATATAATTCATTTTTCATTATTCTCATCATCGTTGATACACTCATTACACTTTACTTTTATGTTTTCATATGGAACAATATCAAGAAGATGAAAATAATAGCTGCAATCATAAAAAGATTCCTCCAAATAATCCAAGTCATGAAAGTAGCTCAAGCACCGGCAACCATTCTAGTGAGGAATTATGATCTATTTGGATATCAATGAAACATGTATTTAGATAGAGGAGGAATGACATGTTATAGAGTTTTTATGAACCAAACGTTTCGGGCTACCAAGTGAGTCCATCATCAGGGGATGCGTCAATAGATATTCTCCAGATCTTAATGATGTATCTAGGAGCTAGATTTATGTTATATATATAGGATATTAAAGAAAATATGTAAGAAAATAGGTTGGCTGAGTTTAGCTTTGGATAATCTTAATTTCTCAAATTCTGATGTGTTGTCCATCACATCCCTTCCATGGTAGGATTTGATGTTTTTCAATAATGAATCCATACAGGTGAGGATAGTTTTTAGATAGAGGAGGAATGACCTGTTATAGATTTTCTATGAACCCAACATTTCGGACTACCAAGTGAGTCCATCATCAGGGGATAAGTCAATAGATATTCTCCGGATATTAATGATGTATCTAAGAGCTAGATTTAACTTATATATATAGGATATTAAAGAAAATATGGAAGAAAACAGGTCAGCTGAGTTTAACTCTAGATAATCTTAATTTCTCAAATTATGATGCGTTGTCCATCATATCCCTTCCATGGTAGGATTTTATGTTGTTAAATAATGAATCCATACAGGTGAGGATAGTTTTTAGATAGAGGAGGAATGACCTGTTATAGAGTTTTTATGAACCCAACGTTTTAGACTACCAAGTGAGTCCATCATTAGGGGATGCATCAATAGATATTCTCCAGTTCTTCATGATGTATCCAGGAGCTAGATATATGTTAGATGTATAGGATATTAAAGAAAAGATGTAATAAAATAGGTCGACTGAGTTTAGCTTTGGATAATCTTAATTTCTCAAATTCTGATGTGATGTCCATCATATCCCTTCCATGGTAGGATTTGATGTTGTTAAATAATGAATCCATACAGGTGAGGATAGTTTTTAGATAGAGGAGGAATGACCTGTTATAGATTTTTTATGAACCCAACATTTCGGACTACCAAGTGAGTCCATCGTCACAGGATGCGTCAATAGATATTCTCCAAATCTTAATGATGTATCCAGGAGCTAGATTTAGGTTATATATATAGCATATTAAAGAAAAGATGTAAGAAAATAGGTAGGCTGAGTTTAGCTTTGGATAATCTTAATTTCTCAAATTCTAATGCGCTGTCCATCATATCCCTTCCATGCTAGGATTTGGTGTTGTTAAATAATGAACCCATACAGGTGAGTATAGTTTTAGATAGAGGAGGAATGACCTGTTATAGAGTTTTTATGAACCCAATGTTTCAGACTACCAACTGAGTCCATCATCAGGGGATGCGTCAATAGATATTCTCCAGATCTTAATTATGTATCTAGGAGCTAGATTTAGGTTATATATATAGGATATGAAAGAAAAGATGTAAGAAAATAGGTCGGATGAGTTTAGCTCTGGATAATCTTAATTTCTCAAATTCTGATGCGTTGTTCATCATATCCCTTCCATGGTAGAATTTGATGTTGTTAAATAATGAATCCATACAGGTGAGGATAGTTTTTAGATAGAGGAGGAATGACCTGTTATAGAGTTTTTATGAACCCAACGTTTTGGACTACCAAGTGAGTCCATCATCAGGGGATGCGTCAATAGAAAATAAAACATTTTGAAATAAATGTCTGTGAAAACAAAACATTTTGTTTAATATAATGGAGATAGTGTCCCAATTGAAAGAAAATCGGTTACCAATAAAATCCCATTTTATATGAAAAGGAGCCTCTTATTGATATATAATAAAATACATTTTATTTATTCTATTGTGATATCCAACATCTGTGTGAAATGTTACACCATTGATTAAATATATGGATGATTAAATATTATAATTAAGAGATGTGAAATCTCATAATATAACAAACTAATCCAAACATCATATACAAATGCACTAATCAAATTTTAATTTATATGAATCTTGTTATAAGATATATGTCAATTTTTCGATGAATAACAATTTTAGAAAATTACAATAATTGGATTGTCATGGGTCAATGTTTCCAAAAAAGAGTAAATCTCATGCAAAAAAGTGGTGTGTTCATAACATAAAAATGCACCTCTCCATTATGTTATACAGAAAAACCTTGATAGCATCATTTCACATGATCGGTGCCTTTTAGGAAAATGATGAAATTGTGGTGTTTGTCTCTTCAAGCACCCATATTGTTCGCAATTAACACCCTGATGCATTGTAATAATTAATGCACTAGTTCTTTCATATAACTAATACCCTCGTCCTACAAAATATTATTTCCATCCCAGGTGCACTATTCAATTTAACATCACCAGAACTTTTATATAACAAACAAACCGGTGCATTTATACAAATGGTATGCATCGATGTTGTGAGTTTAAACAAAAGAACTAGGATTACGATTATTTTTGGCATACCACGTTATCGTTCCTTACATGAACACCCACGTGATTTTTTTTTTAAATTAGGACAAATGCATTATGAAACGTTACATCACCAATTTTTTTATATCACTAACATGCTAGGGTGCTTATACAAATTACATGCATTCGTGCTACAAGTTTCAACAAAAGCACTGATAGAACAATTATTTTTTGCATGCCCTAGTGTCGTTCCTTACACGAATGCTCTACTATTTTTTATATATATTAGCATTGATGAAGTATATATTACACACCATTTAACTTCGGATTCTATTGTATCTTGTTTTATTTTCCTCATATATTAAAGAAAAGGGGAAATATATGTATTTGTATTTCAAAAACAAAAAAAAAAGGGAAAAAGAAAAAGATCAAAATCAAGTTTTAGCTTTACGATTCTGATTAAATGCTAATGGTGGAATAGTTGTTTCTTAACTCCAATGTGTATAATTAGTATGTTTATACGATGGGTCCTAGTTTATTAAAGTGATGCAGGTAAAGTTCAAATGATTTTTCAGGTGGAGTGAAGCACAATAGTCAAGCCCATGCGATGGAGAAAACCTGACGACACAACATGCTCCATGTTTATGCCGATGAGTGCCCCTGTAAGCTCATGTTAATGATCAAGGTTGACTGTATATCAATATATTACAACCATTATAGGAACACCTTAGTGGGATTTCTCTATATTGGAGAGTGCCCATGTAGTGCTACAACAAGCAAGCATGGAATACAAGAGATTGTGTTTTATATGTTATCACCGCCTCGTCACTACTCCATCACTACCACCTCACCTTGTCACTGCCATACAACTGTCACCTCATCCTGTCATGTCATCCTATTGTTTCACCACGTCACCTACCCCATGTGCCTTTATTATTATTTTACCCACATTTTTCTGTTTCTCTTTAAATCTTGTTACCCTTGTTTTCCTCGTTTTTATCATTTTTAATGTAACATATTTGTTATATGATGCACTCGTCCAAATCATAGTTTGAGTAAGTAAAAAAATTGTCTAGTAACCAGGTATTTACACGTCATTCCTATTTCTTGTAGTCATAAAAATGTCTAAGAAACTAGTGCTAGTAGGGTCTTCCTCTTCAGTTCCTCTCATGGACACTAAGATGGATGTTTTCGACCCAATTTTCACTGTGAATTTGCTATAAATTCACTATTTTATCCTATTTAATAAAAAATAATCCCCATCATATACTACAGTTGTCAGGTCTAGTCTTATTGCTACGACAATTCCCCAAACATATGTTTTTCCCGAATTCATCTATTGGTTAATCTCGACTCTCTATCCACAGAAATGTTTTGTGATGAACAAATTGGGTGAAGATAATTTCCAATTTTATTCCTTCTTAATTCAACAAGCCCTAGGTTTTCCCGCTTCAAGTTCTTACACATAAGTTTTAGAAGAAATTTTATTGCCAACCTTTCAAAACCTAGCTGCAAAAGACTATGCAAAAATGTCTTTTTTTCTAATACCCTCAGGACAACATTTTTCTATGGAACCTACTACATTTTCTCTTGAAACTTTTACCAAATACGTAAGGATGGTTTTTCAAATTATTGCTAATGATTTGGGAAGGGAGGATAAACATGTCGTTGATCGGGCCATTATGGGAATGCTTAATTTGATGTTGCACCCTGAAACAATATTTGATATACTTTTTACCCCCGATAGGGGTGTGTGCCTGAGTATGCCTACCTATTTTGTAGTCAATCCACATAAGGGAAGGGTACTAACCACCACATCCCACAGGCTCATGGTGACGGGTGCGGTGGCCTCCCACATGACATAAGACTGAAGGCAGGGGAAAAGTGGCAGTCAGTGCCAGGGTAGTCAAGGAGGTGGGAAGGATAACTCATGAGGGGTGATAAGACAGAGAAAGATGGACGAGGATTATGAAAGTAGGCAAGTTGGTGGGAAGAGCATAATTGATACGGGAGGAAGGAGAAGAAATACTGCAAGCCAAGGAAGCGACCAACAAAGAACTATACGAATCGTCTTTGGGTATGTTAACTAGCCCATTACAATGTTTACTGTGCTATTACATGGATGGGTGGTGAGGGAACAAAATAGGGAGGGTAATTGGCTAAAGGTTGTGGAGACTACTACATGATGTGAGGGATGGGAAATAGGTTTGAGCTAGACACTCACACCAGGAGCAATAATCGAGGTTGGGACCTTGAGAAACCACCTACAATTAAGCATGATAGCTGGGTTACTAGGGAGGGAGGGGAGATTGTAGATAAGCATGAGCGAGGGAAGGAAATTCGTCTTAGTAGAGAGGAGCGAAAGCAGCACAGGAAAGAGGGGTGAGGGAAGGATATGCGAGTGGGAGTGATGGTAACCTAGCTCGATGGGATAGCGGTGAGCATTGTAAGCATAGTTTGAGTCGGGCACCAGGAAATTACCCTCGGGAGTAGGGGAGAGATATGCCAAAACCAAAAAGGTGAAGAGGCTACAGTAAGGCAAGTGAGGGGTGCTGGTAACTCAGGCAGAGGGGAGGCTACGCATATTTGGGCAGAGGGGAATCTGGGAAAAGGCAATTGTGGCTTGAAATGTGAGGGGAGGGGAATCAATAGAAACCTGGAAAGGCATGAATATATACCCCTTGATCTAACGAGAATTGTGTGTGAACAGGCTCACATAAAAGAAGTGATGGATAGACCAACATGTGGAAGAGGACGAGGCGGAAGGGGGAGGGAGCTACCTAGAGTAGCAGACCTGAGCACTTGAGAACCTAGGTGTGGGAGGAAGCCAGTAGAATAGCTCAAAGTGAAGTGGAAACAACATATAGGGTAGTAAAGTATGCACGCATCCACAAGATTTTAGAAGAGTGGGAGGAAAATATAAAGGATGAGGAGGAATCCGAAGAGGAAATGGAGAATTGGCGAGAGGTAATATCGGATCATGGGAATACTAGGGGTAGACTCACGCAGTTTAAAAAGACACTATACATGTACTGGCTCATGAAGAGCGTTCTAGGGAAGGCCATGGAGCAAATATCAATGGGGATGGCCATGACCCTCCAAGACCTGCCCAACCACAAGAAACACCTGTAGAACATTCAATTTCAGCTGTGCAAGAAGGACATCTGCATAGATCACATTCAAAGGCACATCCATTATATTATCGAGCTGGCAGGCATACCCAGAGACTCAGCCGAATACCTGGCTCCAGTGGAGTTAGCCTCAAAAGATCAGAAGGAATAATCAAATTCCAGGATGCCTTTTTGTTTCTTGCAAATAACATTTACTTCTATTGATGCATGCTTATGATAGATAGACACTTAGACTCTTATCATGATATAGATACATATATATCTTGGGTATATCATCTAAAACTATATTATTTTTCAATGGATTATAATGAGGATAGGTGGCCAACAGACTTGGTTTCCCACTAGGCAAGTTGAGGCCACCTATCTCACATATGTGGTGTAAACTTGTATATTATAAATAGAAAATAGAAGCTTTTGCCAAGCTGTACAAACAAACAAAAAATATTTGATATAATATTTATTGGGAAATAATGGTTAACTAACAATTAAAATACCTTGCTCTCACAAGATGTTTTAGATTTCCCTTATTGGTGACCTACCTCTTTTTGTATACTCATGTGGATAGAGTCATGCACTTAGGACTGAATATAATGTACTTAAATAAAAATAAGAAATCAGTGGTGTATTAGACAAATATCATAACAAGTCATACTGATTATGAGGGCTTTATATATTTTAATACTTCTTTCTTGTCAATATATTATTCCATTATCAATAACTCTCCCATACCTTGTATTTTTCCATAGGCTCAATCTCTCCTACAACTTAGAAAAGATGTTAAAGTGGGTGATTGGTTCTAGTTTGAAGATTATGCTGAGATTATAATATATGGAGCTAAAGTTTCCCCTTTCATACTTCTCATATTTGTGCATATGAGGTTGTTTTCTTTGGAGTTCATTAGACAAGGTTTGAATGTTGATTAAGTGCATTTGTCCTAGAAAATAAGGGACATTTGTTCAAGTTTCCAAAGATAGTGGGACATTTTATTGTGAAAAGTTGATAGGCCATAGAAGAAGTGAAAACGATTCTTGAAAGTATGAAGCTACAACTAGGCGAAAAATGGGCATATGACCCTCACCATATTATTTTTTATAGAAGGTGAAAAATGGGCATATGACGCTCACCATATTATTTCTAATAGAAGAGTTGAAAATGCTTATGCCCCTTATATACATGAAGCTAGTCAAGATCTAGAAAAATTGGAAAATGGAGGTCAGAAAGGTGCACTAGGAGGAATGGAAGTGGAGACTCCTCATCCAATTGAGAAAAAATTGAAAAGAGGCAGTGAAGTTATTATTGATTTTGAAGATGAAGCAGTTAAAGATTGAAAGAGAGAAAATTTGTCAGAGAAAGAAACATAGCTTGGATCCCTAGGTGGAATTTTTTAAGCCCCAATGGGTTTTCAATTATAGTTGGGAGATGTTACTTGTACACCCTTCCCACTAGTTATAGAGGAAGTTTTACATAATGATGTGCCTACTATAAAGAAATTATATAGTCAAATAGAAGAAATACACAAGATGGTAAATCAGAATATGGAATCTCGACTTGAAGCCCAAGCTATTTATGAATACAATACCATATTATTATCTCCAATGGACCATTAGAGAAACCAATTGAAGTTATCTTTCTCTCATACTTCTACATTGATCATTTTATCATCATCTCATTTCAAGACAATCGACTTGACAATAGATGCAAGAGAAATTCCACTGCCTTATAAGATAAATTTAAATAGGCAGACTGGAGAACTAATATATAAGGATTTGAGTAAAACATCCTTTACTTCTAGTAAAGATGAATCTTTTTTAAGTAAAGTGGACAATCAAATAAATTTGTAGAAGAAAAATTCCAGAGATTTCTCCAAACAAAATGAAGAGCTAAAAAAGCTAGTTGTGAAAATCGGTGTGAATCTTGAGGAAAAGAGTGTTTTTCAAAAGATTTTGCAGGGAGATGAAGATGAAATCCAAGTGCTGAGAAAGAAGTTGAAATTTCCTTCTTGGGAGCATGTTATGGCCATAAAAGTAGCCCAGGTAGATAGATAAAAGGAAATCCTAACCAATCAACTCTTGCAAAGAAATAATGAAGTTGCAAATCTTAAAGAGATGAATTTAGATTTACAACATAATTTAGATTCACATGTTTGTACTATTTTAGTACCACTAGACTCTAATGATCCTGCAGAAATGTTGACGAGAGTAATGACTGAGCTACAGATATTAGAGAATGAAATGAATAAAATCAAAGGAAATTTTGAGGATTCACAGAAAATTCTCAAGATAACAAATAAGGAATTAACCATGGCTTAAGAAACTGCTAATACATACCAAAATGATTTTTAGGTTGCTTCTAATTGAATTAAGTAGTTGAAGGAGAAAGTGAAAGGAAATATGTCCCTTATTCAATCCATGGAGTTTATATGGAATGAAATCATTCACACAGTGAGGAATATTAGGGATTTTTTTATTAATAATTGCATAAGAAAAGGCTATTGTTAGAGATTCTAAATCATCATAAGAGTTAAAAGAAATGAAAGTTAAAGATAAAAAAGAGTTGGTATTGGAAACTAATAAGATGGTTTTGAAGAATATGTACAGGAAAACAATTGAAACCATGCTGACAGAGGTGAAAAATTATGTTCTAAAATTTAAAATTGAATTTGACAAAAGAACTAGGGTAGGGTTGCCTTCTTGCTAGGATCAACAGGGAAATATTCTTCCCTGAGAAACTTATGAGACTTTTTTGGTGGAGGCTAAGAGCAAGATTGGTTCTTCACATGAAAATACAACAATTCTAAAAGGAGAAACAGTAGTAAAATTATTTACACATGCATTTTCAGTTGTTGTGGTTAATAAGGACTCTGTTCACTAATCAACTCACTTAAATCATAATTACTAACTTTTGAATGGCTCACACTAGCTTTGTCAAAAGATAGAACTTAGATATGATAGTGTGGAAGAGATGTAGAGAATTGATGTCACCTACAACAACAAGTACAAAATTTGGGCCTTCAAATGCACGAAAATCTGAATTGACTCAATAAGAAAATTCCACCTATTACTCTAGTAGAAATTTGGAAAAAACATTTTATAAAATTATTTAATTCTTTTTTATTCTCTTCATGAATGTAGTTTCAAAAAACAAAGTAGCTTCTAGACAGTTTTAGTAGTTATGGATTGTTTGAAAATTGACAGTTTCATAACTATCCTTATTCTAACTATTCTATGAAAGGCAATTCTGAAAAATGAAGTGTTGAAAAATGTAATTAGGTTGGCTCTTCATAATGAAAGTGTAATTGTGATTTTGTAATTTATAAAATTATTTTGTAATTCCTTGCTTCATGGGTTTCATGAGAAAGAATTTTATTTTTATATGGATCCCATCGAGAGATTTAGGATTTTTCAAAAGATCAATGTCATGTACAAATATATGTCAAATGTATTCTAGAAAATGACCTCCAAACACAAGCACAGTTCTCCTCTTCCTATGTCATCCTACAAGATAAAATGATGGCTCATGTCAAATCACTCAAGGAGACACATATATTCGATGGTAAAGTCGGATCATAATTATATGAGTGAACTAGTATATATAGGTGGCTAGGCTCCTTACATTAGCATAGTTCAGTCTTCGCATATCTCTAATATTTCACAAAATTGTAAGCTCATATGTCTGATATTTTCGGAGGAAATTTTATATGCATCACAAGAAGAAACTCTGATGGAGAAAGGACAACAAGGGTCTCTCTATAGTTAATCAATAGAAAGGGAATTTATATCCCTCTTTTGATCACAGTGGTAGCAAGGAAGAATGGTCACTATATAGACCACAGTTCAATGTCCTTGTAGAACTCACAGTCTTGCATCATAAATATCGTTAAGGAGCTACAACAAAATATTATCCCACAGTGATTCGGTATATACAACAAATAAGAACTTAGGAACATGATCACAATTATGTGACCAATCCTTCATAATATTGTATTAAATAAGGTCTTGATACCATCTCAGGAATAAGGTTTCGGTTCTGCCGCTAGAGGAAGAGGAGTATTAGAGTAAATTTAGTTTCATATAACAACATGATGATAGTGATGATGAAATATCTCAAGGATAAGGTCGAAATGAAAGAAGAGAGACTGTAAAGAGGACTGTGTCTTGATCTTGGAAAGGCTACTAGGACAAGGGTCTTAGTCTTGGTATACATCAATTGGAATCTC
Organism: Pinus tabuliformis; assembly: GCA_031772625.1. Taxonomy (NCBI): domain Eukaryota; kingdom Viridiplantae; phylum Streptophyta; class Pinopsida; order Pinales; family Pinaceae; genus Pinus; species Pinus tabuliformis. The sequence continues at coordinate 1,434,942,541 of CM062816.1, forward strand.
TATAAGAAGAATTTTTGTGGGTTTTCCTCTTAAAGAGCGAGAGGTTTTAGCACTGGCTTATATCCTACATATCGTGTCTCTTGTCTATTTATGTTAATGCATTGGTTACTATTTGATGAATAATAACACTAAGAATCTAATGTAATTAAGATTCTAATCTAAAAAAGTAAAAATCATTCACAAGAAGTCACTAATGGAAGATAAATCAACTAATATTAATTCCCTATATCTCTCAACATGGTATCAAAGTTAAGGTGCTGAAGTCAAAGGAATGACATCTAATAAAAGAGACACTCAATCATCGATTTTCAAGAAAGGAATCAAAGAAATTTGAAGGTTTTAGAAGGAAAATATCAAGATCTACATTGAAGAATCAAACCCTATATCGAAGAAGAAATATACAACAATAAAAAAATTTAATCCTATAGTCATCATAAAAGGACCACAAAGATCCTCATCAAGTTATCTAAAAAGAAAGGCATCTTGAAGTACTTTAAAGTTTAATATTACATCATGTTGGAGAGAACAATGATGAATTCAGACTCCTAACATAGTCACACAGTAGTTTCGATCTCTACGTTGATTGATATTTTAAGATGTCATATCATAGAATATAGTTTGGACTAAACAAAAGTGAAAGTGAGGGTTTGTTTAGTGTAAATTTTAGATCTCCACAGTGAAATATGTTTTGATACAATATTGGCTAGATGATGTATAGAAGCTACGGTTTGGTGACGTGAATGATTTTCCATTAAGAGAAGTATTACAATGTCTTGATAATGTTGCAGAAAGGACAATACGGTGTCAATACAATAATATAGTGCCATGCCAAATGCATCAACAATTCACTGCTATCATATTATGCTCATTTCTATCTCAATGCGTAAGAAGAACCACAAGGAGGAAAGAGAAGATAATCAAGAGAGGTAGATCTAAAGGCATTGTAACTATAAAAGGAGCAATCTCCTCTCACTGAATAAGGGTTCTTAATTTGGAAGAAGATCATCCAAAAGGAAGCACTAATACATCTTCTTCAACCATCATTAAAGTGTTGAAGCTAAAGATTTCATCTTCAAATTTCAAGTAAGTATATTTCATTCTTTAATTAATTTGGTAAAATAACCTCATTTTTTCAAGGAGATCTATAATTTGGTTGGGTCATCAAAATTTTATCCATGTAAAAGGGGGATAGACATAGGCCTCGAAGAAAGTGAACTCATTGAACACATCAACAGAATTGTCTCCTCTAAATTCATGAAAAGGGATTCTTATTGAAGGTCCCCTCAGATAGAAGTATTGGGGACATCAAAGAGATGTATATGATATGCTTGTAAGACTATTCTCTGAATATGCATAAGGTCATATGACTTAGATCTCATCTACACAAAATTGAAGGTATCAAAGAATGAAGGGATATCTTCATAAGATCTCAACTACGAGATCTGGGAGAGATGACAAGAAGATAACCATCATTGTCCTAAATGTACTAACTGATGAAAAAGATAAATAATGTCCATGGGGATAATAAATATATCTCATTCAAAAAATTAAGGTTTCTATGTAAGATATAAGAAGACATGTTGAGGGAAAAAGTGTTGAAGGTTGAATGACTCAAACGTTTGCAAGAAGGAAAGGGAAGTTTGGAAAAAAAAATCTTCATAAAAGAAAGAAGAAGAATAGTTGCTATTCATTGCTATTGATTATGGACATTAAAGGAAAGGTTGGCCTATAGAGACAATATTGAAAGAAGAGAAGAAGACCATATCACCAAAGAAGAGGAGCCGAAGAGAATAAGTCCAAGAAAAGAGGAAGTAAGAGATCTCCACTATGCTGAGACAGTATCCCTCAAAAAAGTTCTTGTCACAAATCCTAAATGTTATAGGATATGAATATAAAAAATAATAAGGTGGATCATGGCATCATGGAATAATTAAAATCAAGAGGTCATGGCATCACCATAGGGAATCAGTAAGGACCGATGAAACAAAATGTATGGTAGTCAACTTTGAAAGATATAGCTCTTGGTGACCTCATTGAAAGATCAAAGGAAGAAGTCATCCGGGACAAGTATCATCATACATCAATAAAAAGGGAAACATCTATTGAATCAGGATATGTGAGATCATCAAGATTCTCTAATCAAATCCTCATTGGAGGATACACTAATCTAGAATAGAAGTAAGTGTTTCATTAGGAACTCCAACTTGTGGAATGCATGGATGATGGTATGATGACATAAGAGATGAAGCAAATCAAGGCGTTGAAGATCTTGCCAATCAAGGAATCTTTTGAAAGAATACTAGATGACCTAAAGGTAAATGAGGTATGTATGCTTCTACATTCTTTTATAAATCCATTTTGTATGGTTGTAGTTAGCATGGATCACTGCTCTGTTTTGAGAATCATGATCAAAGGAAAGGAATCTCCTCTTACGAAAGAATGGCAGAAGGCATGAGTCACACAAGATGAAATTAGCATAATATGTTCTCATATGAATCATGAGGAAGCTGACTACAATTAATAAACTCTGATTGGAAGATCCTGGGAATGAAGCATGTGAAAATAAAGGAAGAGATAGTAAAATTATGCAACAAAGGAAGATGACATTCAACATCCGTGACCAAGAAGAGTTGACTGGAATATCTCCCAGAAAGATATGAAGACTCTAATGAGAGTTGGAAAAAGATGGAGACACTTTAGAATGGATATCTTTGGGATATGTGTCAACATTCATGCAAGACGATGATACGTACAGGAAAATATCATGATAAGAGACCATTACAAAGGTTATTTTGATTTAAGTTTTCATTTTGCATTTTTGAACTAAAAGCTGGATGGGATTATGTGTGACTGCCAAAGGGAAGAAGTCCCAAAAGGTGAAGACTTCATAACAAAGAATAAATTCATGAAATCAAAGGAAGTAGCTCCTAGAGGAGCAGGATGTTCCATGATCTCCAACTGAGGAGATGTTGTAAGTCCCTAGTTAACAGGGAGCCTAAAAAGAAGTTTCTTACTTAGAAGAAACATGGAAATTCCTAAGAAAAGAGGGAGCTTAGGTACATTCCCTCTGTAGCAATGAGTACATCCCTTTCTTGGAATATGTGCTCCCTATATGAGAGGGAGAGATATAAACTTCATTTTGGTATTCACCTGGGAAGAGAAAATGGAGGATTGGGTAATTATTTGGCATCAGATACTCTTTAAGGATGATATAGGGCATCCAATAAAAGAGTAGTCATGGAAAAAAAATATTATTTGAGGTTTGGGGAGTGCAAGATAAGAATATTCCTCATGCAAAACACCCGAATTACCCAATTAGGGGATATTCCAAGAGAGACAAGGATGAGAGTGTCTATAAACCATTGGTCTCACCAACATTGTTCTCATATCTTGTGGAGAGATGGAATTGTTAGTCAAGGACTTTCTATGTGACAATGTTGTTTGATATGATGCTATAAAATTGAGTTACCAATCCAAATTCTTCTTATGAGAAATTATTTATAATGAGAAGGACCAAGTACCTTTATGAATACATCCCTAGTTAAGAGGGAGTGTTGTAAAATGTAACTACATTCGATCTTCATAATGATATTTCAATTGTGATTTTGTAAATGATAAAATTATTTTGTAATGCCTTGCTTCATGGGTTTCATCAGCAAGAATATTATTTTTAGATGGCTCCCTTGAGAGCCTTAGGATTTGTCAAAAGATCAATGTCATGTATAAAGATATCACAAATGTATTCTAGAAAATAACCTTTCAAAGACAAGCACAATCATCCTCTTCCTATGTCAGTCTACAAGATAAAGTAATGGCTCATGTCAACTCACTCAAGGAGACACATATATTCGATGGTTAATTCGGCTCATAATTATATGGACGAATTACTGCATATAGGAGGCTACATTCATTCCATTAGGACAATTAAGACTTCACATATCTCTGAGATTTCATAGAACAGTAAGCTCAGATGTCTAAGATTTTCGGAGGAATGTTCGTATGCATCACAAGAAGAAACTGGATGGAGAAGGGGCATCAAGGGTCTCTCTATAGTCAGTCAATAGTAGGGGAATTTTTATGAAACCAAATCACAAAAATATATAAAATATAGATAAACACCTTAAAAATAAGCCTCTTTAAGGGGGAAACCTCCTTTACATTAAACAAATGAACAATTCCTGGATGATTCAAATGTCAAAAACCTCCTTTCTATATATAGGAGTCTAAGGGGTCACAATATAACCAAATATGACCTAACAATAATAATATAAGGGCACAAAAATAACAATATGGGGAAAATAGGGGCACAACAATAAAAATAAGGGATACAATGACAATAGTAATGGGGGAATCACTAGTATTATATGCACCTAACATGCCCCTCTCCTTCAAAAAAATGCTATTCTCAACGCTTAAGTAGTTCTGGATGCTTCTGTATAAAAGTCTCATCCTCCCATGTGGAATCTTCAATGGGTAAGTTCTTCCACTTGATGATATACTTTGAAATTGATCGATTTCGTAGTTGTCAAATTCTTTTTCCTTAGACTACTTCAGGTTCCAATATGATTTTTTGTTAAAATTGGCAACTAGGGCCAAAATCCATGTGGATAACCTTATTTATGGCTACTGATATTTTCCTAGATTCCTCCCATCGAGAGGTGTAGTATTGATCTAAATATCATCTAATTCCGACAATTATTTATGGAGATATGAATTTATTTCTACTTGACAAATTGTCAAGGTCGGCCAGCAGCTAAGTGTGTGGCACACATGCCCTTCATTTCATATAAATAGAAGAGAGATTGAGTCATTTGTAACTCATTCAATCAGTCATCTTCTCTCTCTCTTAAGCATCAAAGGAGCCTCTCTCTCTCTCTCACGTGTGGCTGGAAAAGAAGACACAGTAGGGCAAGGCAGACGCAGGAAGGATACAAGGGATGCAGTTCATCTCTTTGACCAGAGTTGACCATCTAGAAGTGTATATTTTGGCATGAAAATTGAGGCGATTTGACCTCTAGTTTGACCAGTGTTGACTGCCCTAGTTTAGGGCAACAAGTTAACTTCAGTCAACTACAATGTGACTACGTTTTTAGGGTTATTCAAGGGCTATTTCTTCAGGTTGTTCAAGGGTTAGCTGACCAGAAATTGACCAAACATATTGGAGGTCAATTTCCACTCGTTTGACCAAGTTTGACTTTTTTGATCTAGGGTTTGCTACTGCTAATATAAAATTATAGAATTCTCATTTTGTACTATTTCTCTCTGTTGAACTATTGAAGATAAAAGAAGATTTGATCAAAGGGTTACCCCGCATTGGGGTTTTTCCCTGGCTAGCCGCCACATCTTGTGTCTCTTGTCTTGGATTTTTTTGTTGTTGATAATTTAATGTTCTATCTGCACTTTACTTTATGTATATGTGATTGCTAATCTGTGGGTAATAAGAAGAGAAATAAGTAAACTTCTCTAAGCATAGAACATACCATAATTTAACATAGTATCAAAGCTTAGGTGAAGACATAGCCCAAGCAAGAGCAAGAGAAGTCACTGAAGAGAAGGTTGGCAAGGCTATCTTAAAGAAATCATGGGGTCCTCTACACACTTCCCTGCTGAAGACAAACTCCGTGAGAACTCTGACTATCACGGATATAAGATGTCTCTTGATCTAACATTAGAAGAGAAGGAAGTGTTGGACCATGTGAGAGGTTGGATTGTTGAGCCTCCATGAAATGCATCCACTACTGCTAGGAACAAATGTACCAAGGGAGATGTCAAAGCAAGGAAGATCATCGAGACTCTATCGACAAGTGCCTGGTGGCCTATGTTTCCTAGCTAACCACCTCCAAGGAAATCTATGATAAACTGGTGAGTTTATTTAAAGTTAATGATGTAAATCAAGTTTTGTTCCTTAGAAATAAGCTAAAGGAAATTAAGAAGGGCAATGATGAGAGTATGCAAGCATATTTCTTAAGGATCACTGAGACCAAGGATGATCTCCTATCTATTTGGGAAGTAATTACTGACAAGGAAATGACACGCAAAACTCTTGGAGGATTGCCACCTGAATGGTATATATTCAGGACTACTCTTCTCAACAATAGTATAACTCCTAGATTTGAGTAATTGATGGCCAGATTCATTCAAGAAGAAACAAGGATGGAAGAGAAAGAAATGCCCATACTTAAAGGTCATCTCTATGCCTTTTCTTCTCATGTAAAAGAAGAAACAATTCCGGTCTAAATTCAAAGGAAAGGCTAGACCGAAGGGTGGAAGAAAAGGATGATGTTGCAATTGCAATAAAATGGGCCACTATGCAAGGGAGTGCCCTGATAAAAGGGACTCACACCGGGACGATGATCAAAATCACTCTCAAGGCAATCAAAGGAATCGTAGGTCAAATGGCAAAGGTAAAGGAAATGCTCAAAATCAAGGAAGAGGACAACCCTTCAAGAAGGCAAGAAACTCCAGGTATGAATCTAACAATGTTAACAATAAGCAAGATGAATATTATCTACCAGCATCTCTCTCTACTACTGTTCCATCAAAATCGCTAGGAAATTGGCTTATTGATAGTGGTGCTTCAAGGCACTTCAATGGTTACAAAGAAGCTCTCTCTAATCTAGTAGAGAAGGAGACCAACCTGGAAATTGTTCTTGGGGACAATTCAAAATATCCTGTGAAAGGCATAGGGAATGTCACTCTTCAATTGAATCATGAGAATATAATTCATTTAGAAGATGTATTATATGTACTTGATCTTAAAAAGAACCTAGTGTCCATTTCGGCAATGGAAGACAAAGGCTATAAGGTAGCCTTCAGTGATGGCAAGGTACTTTTTGGAAAAAGAACTTTAAAGATGCTTTCACTCTTGGGTTTCGAGCTAATTAATTATATCAGGTTGGAGGAAGTCCGCTGGGTGCCATGTCTTGTGACAAATCTCTTTAGTCTAAACTATGGCATCGGAGGTTTTCTCACCTTCATTATAAATCTCTACCCGATGTGACAAAAATGGTGATCGGGATGCCCAAGTTCAGATTAGAGCAAGAAGATGTATGTACAACATGTGCCAAAGGAAATCTCAAAAGGGGACCATTCCCCTCAAGCCAAACCAAGACCTCTGATATATTGCAGTTGGTTCACTATGAAATATTCGGTATGATACCTGTGAACTCCTTGGGAGGATATTTATATTACCTTAGTTTTACAAATGATTATTCTCACAAGACTTGGATATACTTCTTGAAAAGGAAGGATGAAGTGTTCTCCTTGTTTTGGCACTTTAAAGACTTGATCGAGAATCAGACCGAAAACATGATCAAGATCTTAAGGACTGATAATGGGACTGAATATGAATCCAATGAGTTTCATGACTTTTGAAAAGAGGATGACATTAAAAGGGAGACTACTACACCATATACTCCTAAGAAGAATGGTGTGGTGGAAAGGAAGAACCGTACGATTGTGGAAGTTGTCTATGCTATGCTCCATGATCAAAGACTTCTAAAGTTTCTATGGGCTGAAGATACAAATACCACCGTATATGTACAAAAATGATGCCCTCATCAAGTATTGGGCTCCAAAACTCCTGAGGAAATGTTCACTAGTAAGAAACCTGACATATCTCATTTTAGAATTTTTGGAAGTCCTGTTTATTTTCATGTGACGAAGGAGAAAAGGAATAAACTAGGTGCATCTGGAAAGAAAGGAATCTTTGTGGGCTATAGCGAAAATACTAAGGGCTATAGAATCTATGTGGCTGGTCAAAGGGAAGTCGAAATTAGCCATGATGTCACCTTTGAGGAAGATATGGATCTTAGAAAAGTTGACAATATTCCTACTCTAGGAGGATCTAAAGAAGTTGACCCCAGGGAACTAAAGGAAAAGGAAGATGAGATGATGCTCGATGTGGAAGAACCTATGGATCCTATTAATCCTACTCCGAAAGAGCCTTCCTCTTCTAGAAAGAGGCCTTCATGGCTTAGGGGGACACTTGATGATGTTGAAGGACACATTGCACCGAGAGGAACCTTCCGTGAAAGTAAGAAGCCGAATAGGTATCAGGGATACCTAACCATCATTAGCACGATCATCCAAAATGAGCCTTCATCATTCATATATGTTGTCAAGCATCAAGTATGGAAGGATGCTATGACTGAGGAATATGAGTCCATCATGAAAAATGATTTTTGAGATGTGGTCCCCAGACCCCAGGACAAAGTTGTTGTCACTTCGAAATAGCTTTACAAGATAAAGCATGCAGTTGATGGAAGTACGGAAAATTATAAGGCTCGTTTTGTCACTCGTGGATTCTCCTAGAAGAAAGGTATAGACTATGACAAGATATTTTCACATGTTGCCCGATATACCACCATCCGCTCAATCATAGCCCTTGCTACTTTGCAAGGATGGAACCTACATCAGATGGATGTCAAGACTGTGTTCTTACATGGTTCGATCAAAGAGGAGGTATATGTGGAGCAACCCAAAGAATTTGAGATTTATGATCGAGAATCTCATGTGTGTAGGTTGAAGAAGGCCCTCTATGGGCTAAAGCAAGCAACCCAAGCAAGATATGAGATGATCAATAGCAACTCGATGAAGTTGGGATTCACTAGGAGTGAAGCTGACCCTAACCTTTAAGGTTGTAGATGACAAGCCTCTCATACTAGTGCTATATGTTGATGATCTCTTTCTAACAGGTGTAGACCCTCTCATTCACAAATGTAAGAGGGAGTTAGCTTCTCAGATCAAGATGAAAGACCTAGGACTTATGCACTATTTCCTAGGACTGGAAGTTTGGTAGAAACTAGGGGAGATTTTCCTATCTCAAGGAAAATACGTTGTGAAAATATTGGAGAGATTCGGCATGGTGGACTACAAGCCCGAGAAGTTAAGTGGTAGTGCTACCCGACCTATTTTACGAAATTCTACTGAGTATCATCAACTTATCGGAGCACTGATGTTATTTGTGAACTCCTGTCCAAATATATGCTTTGCAGTAAACACATTGAGTCAACATATGGTTGAGCCTCACCACTCACATTGGATTGGTGCCAAGAATCTATTCATATATATTTGTGGCACAATCACTCATGGTTTGAGATACACTACCGAAGATGTGAGACTACTTGGATATACCGATGCTGACTGGGCAGGCAGTGTGGTGGATTGAAAGAGCACTTAAGGGTGTTGTTTCACTTTGGGATCCGCCTCGATATCTTAGATGATGAGGAAGCAGAAGTCGGTGGCTTTGAGCACTGTCAAGGCAGACTACATTGCTGCTAGTATGGCCTCCTATGAGGCATTCTGATTGCGAAAGCTCTTTAGTGACCTGTTTGGATTTATATTGGATACCGTCGTGATCCTGTGTGACAACCAAAGTGGGATTTGTTTATCAAAAAATCTTGTATTCCATGATTGCTCCAAGCATATTGATATCAGGTACCACTATATCCGAGATATGGTGCAGTAGGGAGCAATCAGGCTCCAACATATTGGTACAAATGAACAGGTCGCCGCCATTTTGACAAAGCCCCTAGGAAAGGTCAAGTTCTTGACTTTTTGAGAACGAATTGGTGTCATTCAAAAACCCTCTTATGAGGGTCAAGCATGATGTGTTGAGATCTAGGAGCTCCAGTGGGGCACAGGATACTTCTTGGAGTGACAGACGACCACAGGGTGATTCACCATCCCTTGGTGGTGCACCATGCATAGGGAAAAGGTTCAACCTTCCTCTATGATACCCCGTGGTGACTGTGTAGTAGGATGATTAGTTATCCTATGGGCCAGGATGATTCGCTCTCCGTGGTGACTATGGAACAAGATGATTAGTTCTCTTGTGGCCCAGGATGATTAGTTCTCCATGGAATCTATTAGATAGGATGATTTATTCTCCTGTGGGCCAGGATGATTCGTTGTCTGTGGCGACTGTGGAACATGATGATTAGTACCCCTTTGGGCCAGGATGATTAGTTCTTTGTGGCATCTTCTGGATAGCATGATTCATTCTCCTATGGACAGGATGATTAGTTCTCCTTTCGAGGAATTCTACCCATGGAGCTTGGAACTCATAGGAAGTACCCCTCATCTGATCAATGAGCAAGGAAATGAGGTTAGGAACCATAGTAGTACTATCAGTGGATGCATCATTTTATCTACCATACTCACTATGCTAGGATGACCTCCATTGATCTGGGATCAATGATACTGATCTGGGATCAATGAGAGTGGTACACACTCTGAGACTAACTTCGGGTTAGTGGAGGATGGTATGATACATCCTCAATCATTTCTTCTTCTTCATAGCTCGAAGCATAGTAGAGTAAAGCAAAGTAGAGTAGAGCAGAGCAGGGGTCAAGCTGTGCTGGGTAGTGCATTTAATGGATAGATAGTAGCGACGGTTAGACAGATTGCAGATGGAGTTCTCCCTAGTTGAGAGGGAGTGTTAAAATTGGAAACTAGGGCCAAACTCCATGTGGGTCACCTTACTTATGGCTGCTAATATTTTTCCTAGATTCCTCTCATCGAGAGGTGTATGATTGATCTAAAGATCATCCGATTCCGACAAGTGTTTATGGAGATATGAATATTTTTCTAATTACTTGACAAATTGTTAAGATCAACTAGTAGCTAAGTGTGTGGCACACATGTTGAGCATTTCATTTAAATAGAAGAGAGGTTGAGTCATTTGTAACTCATTCAATCACTCATCTTCTCTCTCTTCTACGCATCAAAGGAACCTCTGTCTCTCACACACATGTGGCTAGAAAAGAAGACATAGTAGGACAAGGGAGACATAGGAAGAAGGACGTAGGGGCTGCAGGTCATCTCTTTGACCAGCGTTGACCAAGAGTTAACCATCTAGGAGTGCAGATTGGTGTGGCTACCTCTCCTAGGTAGGCAGCAGATTTTGGCATGAAAATCGAGGTGATTTGTCCTCTAGTTTGACCGATGTTTACTACCCTACTTTAGGGCAACAAATTGAGTTCAGTCAACTACAATTTGACTTCTTTTTCAGGGTTGTTCAAGGGTTGTTTCTTTAGGATGTTCGAAGGTTAGCTAACCAAAAATTGACCAAACATATTGGAGGTTAATTTCCACTAGTTTGACCAGCATTGACTTTGTTGATCTAGGGTTTGCTGCTGCTGATATAAAATTATAAAATTCTGATTTTGTACTATTTCTCTCTGCTGAACTATTGAAGATAAAAGAAGACTTGATCAAAGCGTTTCCTCACATTTGGGTTTGTCCCTGGCTAGCCACCACATCTTGTGTCTCTTGTCTTGGCTTGTTTTCTATAGTTCATTTAATGTTCTATCTGCACTTTAATTTATGTATATGTGATTGCTAATATGTGGGTAATAAGAAGAAAAATAAGTAAACTACTCTAAGCATAGAACATACCATAATTTAACATTTTTCCTTCCCAATCAAGTTTTGGAAATATTGTTTGAACTAGGGCCTTGTAACCTATAACCTTATTTAATCATGAAACATGGAAAACTGGGTGCACTCGGGAAGCTGCAGGAAGCTCCAATTTGTATACCATAGTACCTATCTTTTGCAACACCTTGTACGAACCATAATACTTTGATTATAATTTATTATCCTTCTTAGCTTGCTTGAGGGACATTTTTTTATATGGTTGTAGCTGTAGGAATACCCAAACACCTACATCAAAACTTATTTCACTGCGATGTTGATCTGCCTGCTGTTTCATTCTATTCTACGCCAAGGTGAGGTTATCCTTTAAGAGCTAGAGAACTTGTTGTTGATGCTTGATGTGATCTTCCACTACTTGAACCTTAGAATTCTCTCTTAAATATGATGTGATGGATGGTGGATGATATCCATAAAGAGCCATAAATGGGGTCATTTTTGTAGTAGTATGGAAGGAAGTGTTATACCACCATTCATCGAGAGGCAACCATTTGACCCATCGTGTTTGTTTATCAGATACAAAGAAACGAAGATATCCTTCCAAACATTTGTTTACTATCTCATTTTTCCCATCAGATTGAGGATGATAAGATGAGCTATGAGCTAATTGAGTACCAAGACAAGAGAATAATTCTGTCCAAAATTTTCGATTGAAAATGGGATCTTTGTCGCTTACAATAATTTTTGGGTTTCCATGAAGCTTTTGAATTGTTTCCATAAATGCAATAGAAATTCTACTCACTTTAAATGGATGAGATAGTGCACAAAAGTGTGCATATTTCATACGTCTATCAACTACCACCATGATAACACTCTTTCCTTCAGATTTGGGTAAACTTGTGATAAAACCCATTGAATCCTCCTCCCAAAATTGGCTTGGAATGGATAAAGGTTGTAATAGACGTGGGATCATAAATATTTCAACTTTATTTTGTTGGCAAACCAAACATTCCTCCACAAACTTTTGAATATCCGATTGAAGGCCATCCCAAAAAAATTCCTTCTTAACATTGTGGTAAGTTTAATCTTGAGTGTCATCCTAAGGGAGAGGTGTGCAATTCCCTAAGAATATTTTGTTTGAGGTGGGAATTATTACATATGTATAACTGATCTTTGTACTATAATGAATCATTTTTCCAGCTAAATTTATCAGATGTACGGGGATCTTGATGTAACTTTTGAATGAGTTCCCACACTTCTTCATCATTCTTCCATTCATCCCTTGCTTCGTTTATCCAATTTCGTTGGATAATAGAAATGGTGCTAGGAAATGATTCCACATCCTCATCCTTTCTTGAGAGTGAATCTTCCACAATATTTTGTTTCCCTTTTTTGTAGATGATTTCAAAGTCATAACCCAACATCTTTGTGACCCATTTTTTCTACTCCTCTAAGGATAATCTTTGTTCTAAAATGTATTTAAGACTATCATGATATGTTTTACCTTGAAGTGTCTTCCCATTAGGTAGGGTGGCCATTTCTTAAGTACATGTAGTATTGTGAGCATTTCCTTCTCATAAATAGATTTGTGTAAATACTTTCCTGTGATTGGATGACTTTCAAAAGAAATGGGTCCTTCTTCTTGCATTAAAACAACACCAATTCCATTTCCCGAGGCATCACATTCCACAATAAAGGTTTTTGTGAAGTCTGGTGTAGCTAAGACTGTTGCTTGGCACATTGCCTCTTTAAGATGTTCAAAGGCTTTCATTGCTTCTGGAGTCGATGAAAATGCATCTTTCTTCAATAATGTTGTTAGAGGTGCCACTATTCTCCCATAATTATTAACAAACTTGCGATAATACCCTATCAACCTGAGAAAACCTTGTAGATGCTTTATGGATGTGAGGATTTTCCATTCCATAACAGTTTTAATTTTGCTAGGGTCTACCTTAACACCTTCATGAGATAGAACATGACCCAGATATTCCACCTCTTGTACTCCTAAGAAACATTTGGAGATTTTTGCATATAATTGTAACTCCTCGAATAGTTTGAGCACCCTGTCAACATGTTCAACATGATCCTTTCAAGACTTGTTGTAGATTAGTATATCATCAAAAAATACTAACACAAATTTTCTAAGGAAGTGTTTAAAAATGGATTTCATCAAACCCTGAATTGTGGAAGGTGCATTGGTAAGGCCAAAAGGCATGACTAAAAATTCATAATGACCCTCATGAGTTCCAAATATTTTTTTTGCAATGTCTTCAGTCTTCATTATGATTTGATGATATCCTAAATGAAGATCCAACATGGTGAAGTAAATTGATCCATGTAATTCATCCAATAATTCATCAGTGACAGGAATGGGACATTTATCTTTAATAATGTGCTTGTTGAGCTCCCTATAATCTAGACACATGTGCCATGATCCATCCTTATTGTGAACGAATACTACTAGAGTAGAGAAAGAGCGTTGACTAGGTTGAATTATACCAGCCTCTAGAATTTCTGCAACCATACATTCAATTTCAATCTTTTGCGCATAAGGAATCTGTAAGGCCTGATGTTTGGAGGAAGACTTCCTCGAATCAAATGAAAAGCATGATCATGATCATGAATAGGTGGGAGGACTTTGGGAGTCTCAAATACCTTGGAATGATTGTCCAAAACTTTTTGGAGATCTGGAGTAATAGATAATTTCGACGTGGGAACCTCTGGTGAACATAATTGTGCAATTATGCCTCTTTAGAAGCTTTTTCATTCTGTTAGAGTTGATTATCTTTCTCGGTTTCCCTGTGATACCCATTAATTCAAATTCTTTTCCCCCTAAAGAGAATTTCATGGAAATCTCTTCAAAATTAAAAGCTATTATACCCAAGGATTGTAGCCATTGGACTCCCAGTACAACATCAACACCACCCATTGGAATGGAAATCATTGGGCTATTCAATACATATTCTCCCATGGATAGCTCGATATTATGGCACCTTCCTAAGCAATTTATGGTTCCTCCACTTGCAACCATCAGTTGACACTCTGGTGCTGGATATATGAAGAAATTCAATTCCTTGGCTATCTTACAATGAATAAAATTATGGGTACTACCCGAATCAATCAATATTATTACCTTTTTTCTTCTTGATATGCTCTTCTATGTTGATAGTTTTAGGAGTGGTAATTCTAGCCAATTCGTTACAAGATATGGTCGAATTTATTCCTTCATACCCTTCAATTTGTTCCTGGTGTATATCCTCTTATTTTGATGTTTCTTGTTCCTTTTCTTCCTCCTCTTCACAATCTATGTAAAATAATTTCTTCTCAACACACTTAGGACCTTTAGTGTATTTTCCATCACAACTATAACAAAGCATTTTTGCTCTTTTTTCTTCCAATTGTTGTGGTGTCAACCTTGTAGGTTGTGGATGGATAGGGGCAACAACACCTCCATTTTTATGATTGTGAGTGGTAGGCTTCCTTGTTTCCATAATTTTTCTTTCCATTTTTCTTGCCAAGTCGAATACCTACTCTAATGAATCAGGCTCCCAAAGGTAAACCTCATGTTGGATGTTATCCTTTAAAGTCCCTATGAACACATCAATCCTATGATCCTCTGGAATATCTTTTACCCTTATATACAATTTTTGGAAGTCCTTAATGTGCTCCATCATTGAACCCTTTAGTTTGAGATTTATCAATTGGCTAAAAAAGTGTTTCTTTTTGTATCATCATAATATGCTACCATTTCATCTGTAAAAACAACCCAAGTGACAAATTTTTTATGATATAAAAGCCATCGATACCATACAAACTGATTTGGTTCCAAATATAAAGTTGCAATGCGTACCTTTTTTGTGTTTTGCACATTATGGTGATTGAAAAATTACTCCATCTATAGTATCCATGTTACAGGATCCTTTGCATTCAAACTTCCTCATATCAATCTTTGGAACATGTTGGTTCTTCAATCCAACATTAGAGTCTATGTAATCATGATTAACATTTATATTTTTTCCATCATGAGTTTCCTTTACTACACTTTCACCATTAATAAGAATTTCTTATAGAAACTTTGTCAAATATGTCTTCAAATCTTCCATCTTATCTTCCACGCGTTTCTCTAAATCATCCATCTTAGCTTCCACACCATCCATATTAGCTCCCACATCATTAATATTAGCTTCTACACCTCTATCTAAACCATCTGTCTTAGCTTCCAAGCCATACATCTTAGCTTCTACATCTTTATTTAACCCATCCATCGTAGCTTCTGTTACTTTTTGTGTGAGTGAAATTTGTTGCACTTGGTCTCGTAATTTTGATATATCATGTTGCATTTCTTCCTCTTCTTCATGAGTCATGTTATAGCTTTTAGGTTTCTCACTAGGTGTTTCCATTTTATTTCTTCGGGGTATAAATTATTATTAATAATTCTTCACTATGCCCTTCAAATTCCTTCAAATTAATTTTTCAAACCAAACTTATGAAAAAAAAAAAAAAAAAACTAAACACCTTTTTTCACTTTGTACGAGCTCGATATTGAATCTATTGTATCTCCGTAATTTTGGATCTCCAAGGTCTAGAATTTATTCCTGTGGTAACCCTCTGAGTACTCTTTCTAACCCTGCAAGTATGATCAAGATTGGATTCTCCAATGAAGAGTTATGCCAAATATCCCACGATGACATGATTATAGACTGGTTCAGTAGAGCGAGCTTGTATGAAGTGCCACATGTCAAAATTGTGACCTTAGGATCTAAAACTAATACACAGAAAACTATAATCCATCCTATTTCTATAGCTTCTTACGAAATTTCAATATAATGCTTAGAAAAAAGTTATGATGATTTTCCCTAGGACACCTGTTTGAGAGATAATTTGGGATCCTAAAAAACCCTAACTTCCGTGGATCATATATCCAAACATATAGTGAGATAAGATCTGAAAGTTGGACCTAAGGTTCAGAGTGATTTTGGGACAAATGGGTTTTTTTTCGTTTCTAAAATATCATAGAAAAAGGTTATAGCGAAAATGCCATGATGACCTGTTTGGAGCAGCAAAACCCTAGAATCCAATCTCTAATACCAAATGTTATGAAACTAGCTCACAAAGAGATAGAAAATATAGATAAATGCCTTCAAAATAAGCCTCTTCAAGGGGGAAACCTCCTTTACATTACAAAAATGAATAATTCTTGAATGATTCAAATGAAAAAACCTCCTTTCTATATATAGAAGTCTAAGGGGTCACAATATAACCAAAGTCTACCTAACAATAATAATATAAGGGCACAAAAATAATAATAGTGGGCTTCTATGAGGCATAGTAATAACAATATGGGGACAACACGGGCAGAACAATAACAATAAGGGATACCATGACAATAGTAATGGGGGAATCACTAGTATTATAACGACCTAACAAGAATTCAGATCCCTTTTATGATCGTAGTGGAATCAAGGGTGAATGGTCTCTATATAGACCACAGTTCAATGTCCTTGTGGAAGTCACTATTCTACATAATCAAGATCATTAAAAATCTAGAACTCAATATTATGCCACAGTGATTCGATATATATAGTGAAGATGTACTTAGGAAGAGGATCACTAGTATCTTACTGACCCTTCGTAATATTGTGTTAAATAATGTCTCAATACTATCTCATAAATAAGGGTTTGGTTTTGTTGCTAAAGGAAGAGGAGTATTACAGTAAACTTAGTTTGATATCACTACATGATGAAATTGATGATGAAATATCTGAAGAAGAAGGTCGAATCGAAAGAAGAGTGACTATCAAGAGGATTTGTGTCTTGATCTTGGAGAGGCTACTAGTTCAAGGGTCTTCGTCTTGGTATTCTTGAATTGGAATCTCTATAAGAAGAGTTTGTGTGGGTTTTACCATCAAAGAGTGAGATTTATTGGGCCTTCTTATAGCCTACATGTTGTGTCTCTTGTCTATTTATGTTCATGCATTAATTATTGTTTGATGAAGAAGAACACTAAGAATATAATGTAAATAAGATACTAATCTAAAAAAATAAAAATCATTCACAAGCAGTCACTAATGGAAGAGAAATCAACTAATACTAATGCCCTATATTTCTCAACATGAAGAGAGTTCTATGTTTTGGACCTCAGAAGAAAAATTTATCTTTCTAATTTTTATCTTCTTGGTGATCCTTAGTAAAGCTTTCAAAGTGATTCCAAACATTTGTTGAGTGTGATATGTATTTCCTCTTATCTTTAACTTTAAATGTTATTCTGCTATAGAAAAGAGTAATGAAGTTGCTTGCCTTTAGCATTACAATTTCATTGAAATGTTGATATTTGTAAGTTAATGTTTAAAATCCTTAATATGCACTCCTCTTTCATGTATTCCATTTCATATTACTTCCATATTTCTACTAACGTTTAAGACAAGATATTATGCTGCATGTAGCCTATCATTTAAAACTTTCTTCAAACTCTTTCATTCACTGTACTACAACCTAAAAATAATGTTCACCATTATAAGGCCACTTGAAATAGCATTGTGTCCCAAGAAATATTTAAAGGCATTATCTATAAAACAAATATTTCTAGTCTTTTGAAAATGGGATAGAAAAAATCATAATTTCACCGTCTTAAATAAATGTATTGGGAAATGAAATCTCTTTAGCCAGAGGTTGTCTTCCAACATACAACAGATTCAATGCCTCGATTCTTTTACTGATGTATGAAACTTGGTGCATTTATATATGTAGCGCATTGGTGCTACTTGTTCCATTAAGTGAATTGAAAAAAAAAAAGCATTTGCTCAAACCTTCGGCTCCCTAGATTTTTTCAGTTGTGATGAAGTTTTGTTATTATCTTTGCTAAAACATATGCTATCACAAATGGATGTTTTAGCGGATGTTTTCTCAACAATTTTTTGCAATTTTATAACAATAAAAACCTTCATTATAACCTCCGCTAGAAGGTATTTTCCTTGTATTGGTATTTCTTTATTGGTTCTTATCTTTCACCCACTATCAATATAGATTTTCTTAGTGGTACTTATCTTCCACCACCTATTTTTCTTGGTTAAAATTATGAATTTAGAGTCATTAAAATCATAACCAAATTACAATTAGATGATCTAGGGATTAACATTTTGAATAGATTTGAAGAACGTTCAAGTCAAGTAGCCTATGACATCATGGCACAATATGAAAAGGATCATTTGTTTGTTAATATAAAGGATGATGAAACAATTTTTTGTTCATTCAAACAAGGTTTGAATGATAATATTCTTCCCAATATTGCCACAAAAACCACGTCCAAAGATGTTTGGAAGATTTTAGAGATGGAATACAATGAAAGGAGGATCAATATCATTCATAAAAGAATTGCAATTGGTAATGAAACTACAATTGTAACAAGAGAAGCCAAATATTTTCATATCAGAAAAGTATGTCAAGATGCAATGGAGGAGCCTATAGTAGTAAAAGAAGAGTCTCAACATGATACAAAAAGTGAAACTCACCATGTAGATAAATGTTTGGAGATGAAATTGAATTTTAAGATGATGAAATTCAATCTACTTTTGCAGCAACAAGTATGGATGAGAAGAGCCTAATAGTGGAAGTTGAATTTAATTATGAGGTTGAATTATTTTTCTTGAAGAGTGGCTTGTAAAACCCAAGTGCAATAAATAGGAATGTATTTAGAGAAAATATATCATAACTACATGAAGAGATGAAAAAAAAACATTCATGGAAACCGCTAGAATTGTTAAAGTTGTCAAAACAATAGAAATAGAGATAAAAGAAAATGAATATATATTTTTATTTTATTTTACACAATTTAATAGAAGAGTTCAACCAATAGTAGTTGAAAATCAAGTAAATGCGGAAAAACAACCAAATCAAGACAAAAATGAAGAAAATGAATTATTGCAGAAGAAAATATATGAAGAGTATATATTTTAGGGAAAAACTAATAAAAATCTTGATCCTATAGAGCTAAGAATAACCTGCATCGTCATGTATAATTAAAACATGTTTTTGGATTGATCTCAGTATTGTAAGCCTAGCTGAGACTTAGACCAGTAGGAAGGGTTGGTTGTAATCAAGCAGGATTTCTTAGTAATAATTAATATAATTGACCAAAACCCAATAATTATATAGCTTTAGTCCATCTGAAAGTAGTTGGAGTGAAAAAAGGAGATGAATTAGATCACGTGACCGTTTTTACCGATGGGGCCCAATTTGGAAAAATAAGATCTAAAATCTTCTTCAAGCATTTTTAGGAATGAAATGATTTTTTTTGGGTAAAACTTTTACAAATTTATCAAAACCCCATTCCATGTTATTATACACACAAATATATTTCCAATAGTGCAATTAGATTTCGTATGTGAAAGTTATGCCACTCACAAATTGACCTTCTTATTTTCATGAGCATAATTTGGGAGGATGTCGGATCAACCCCCATTATTCATTTAAAATATGTTATCTATGTGATTATGATGTAAAATAATATAGAATAGTATACATCGTAACTCTAGTTAAGAGTTTAGGTAGCCAAACTTAACCACGAGTAGGCTATCGGGTTGTGTTATAACCAGACCACTAGGAGGAAGAGGCATTCCATTATTTCGAGTGAATTGGTGCCATAGCTGAGAAGAAATGGCTAAGAGGGATAGGTTTTGGAGCACACAGAAAGGATATGTGCACTTTAGTAAGCCACATGCGACAATCCATATTTTTTTGTACTCACAACTATATTTCCAAACATACAAAGAGAGCAGAGAAGCCTCACCTTCTAGCAGGGATTTCTCCCAAAAAGGTTTCCCAGAGAAAATATTATTTCTTATGTTTGTATGAAATTTTTATTTTCCTATTTTATTTTTTTAGACAGAAGTTTTATTTGGATGTGGGCACTATTTATAGTAAAATATACAAATCCAGAAATCTAAGAAAAATTTAATAGTGTAGAATTTCGAATTTTAAATATAATATTATCAAATATGTTATGATGAACATATGCTGGAATATACATGACAATTTAATGATGATATTTGTATTAGAGAAGGTTACCCTAGGTATTTTTTAGGAATTTCTAGAGATCTAGATTGGTAGGACTGAAAATCATAAAACCCTAATCATGGTCGACAAATCTATGAATAACCCTAGTGATCTTGTAAAGGTGAGGTTTTCATGGTTGGAGCAACAAGTTGTAGATATAAATCACAATTTAAAAATATTGATGATTCCTATGAGAAATAATATTTGGATATTTGGAGAAGATGAGGGTTCAAGCAGAGGAAAAACCATAAAGGAAATCAGGACATCGAGAAGAAATAAAGAACCAGTCGAAGAAAGAACCTAGAAAAAATCAACCCAATTCGAGTGCCATGAGTCAATCATAGTCCATATTCAAAATGGAAGAAAAGTATGACATAAATTTGTACCATGGTGAGATCTACACTCCAAAGATGAATCAATGGTTCTAGCAACTAGAATTTTATTTTAGCATCTATCAAATTGAGGAAGGACAAATGATGTCATTCACACAACTAAAATTAGAGGGCCATTCATTGACTTGGTAGGAGAGATACATAAAGAACCTAAGGTTGGAGGGTGAACCTCTAGTGACTAAGTGTTTGGACTTAAAAACCCTCACTAAGTCAAAGTTTTATCCCATTGTGTAAATAGAGGACCATCGGTTCCATTGTCACTACTTTAGGAAAAATTCAGGCCAAAGTGTGCATGAGTGCACCATGGAGTTAAGAAAGATGGGCACAATGTTGTGTATCTTCCCAAGGAGCCTAGATTTACTCCTTAAGTAATTAGGGATTCTAGACTACCTTATCCAAGATAAAGTGAAGTTTTCCAAGACTAAATCAGTGGGCAAGGCTTGTGTATAGGCATAGTACTTGGAGAACATAGGCCCAAAGAAAGAACAATCAAATGGATCAAAGTAGAAGGTGAAACAGGATGCTTCTAAGGCGGGGTGGGGGGCGGAGGAGTAAAAAGGGGGAAGATAAAAATATAGTAGCCACAACACACTAGTGTAAATATCTCAACATCCACTGCAACCACAACAACATTGATGGCCATACAGAAGAGAAGTGCTAGAAGTTACATATAGAGCTAAACTCAAAGAGAAAAAAGAAAGATAACAAGAAAAATATTCTCATGGCCACTAATTTGAGAAACCAAGTTCAAATGAGCTCAGATGTGGATGAAAATATTTTTTGCACATTATTGAAGAAGGAGGTGAATCTAAGTATCCTTCAATAATAGGATGAGAATTAGATGACCAAAATTTTCCGCAAAAAGGTATGGGTCTAGAAGGTAAAGGCTAATGCTCTATTTAATTCAATATCACAAGAAAATATCATTGCAGTAGATCTAGTCAAGAAGTTGGGGCTAGAAGTTTGTGAACATCCAAAGCCATATCCACTGGGATGGGTAAATAAGGATGCAGAGATGAAGGTAACAAAACAATTCAAGATTATATTTTTCATCAATGTTGATTTTATGGATGAAGTAGAATTAGATATGGTTCCCCTTGATGTTTGTAAAGTCGTGTTTGGGAGTCCCTACATGTACATGTGTGATGCAATATTCATGTAGAGAGACAACCAATACTGACTCCTCAGTGATGGAAAATTGTTGATCATCAACGCGCACAAAGGAAAGTCAAAAATTTCAGCAGTAAGTACCAACCAAGCCAAGAAATTGATTAGTTCTAGTAAGAAGTATGTTGTATTATTTTTAAGAGAAAGTATGTCTATCAAAGAGTTATTAAGAGGAAAGGAATCCCTCGAGGGGTATACTAAGAAACAAAAGAGACAACTGGAGGATTTTCTATAGGAATATAGCTATGTGTTCCGAGAGCCTAAAGGGTTACCACCTAAGAGGGTAGTGGAGCATGAGATCCAACTATTATTAGACTCCATACTACCAAACATTGAGGTGTACAAGATATATGTTATAGAAGCAAGTGAGATGAAGAAACATTTGTAATAACTACTAGAACAAGGTGTCATTCAATGAATTATATCACCATGTGGGCCAATTGTAATAACCCTGGGTTAAGCGTTAATGTAATAAAAGTTAATAAAGGAAAAGTAAGACCAGGGTCAAGGGACACTTATTCCAAGCTGAATGTTGTGAAAAATATCCTATTGGGCATCACTTGTCATGTTTATGGATAAGGGGAAATTGACAAAGGAAATGGAAAAGGATTTGAAAAGGAAAAATGTATTATTGACATTTTATTTACGAAAATAAAGGAAATTAGGAGAAAATGGAGGTGAAAAGTTCATGGAAAGGTCACAGGTTACATGTGAGGAGGAAATTGAATGAAAATCATGGAAAAGGAAGAAAATGGAGTCATCAATCATAAAAAGGCTTGGAGCATTAGTTGGTAGGTTTTCTTCAGTTAAGTTTTGGATTTAGTCTTAGAGAGGAGAAGAGCACCAAGAGGAGAAGGAAATAAATAAAGCAAAGCAAGGACAAGTAAATCAAAGAAAGGACAAGGAAAGAAAATGAAAGAAAGGATCAAGCAAGGAAAGGTCATATCTGGTAGGTTTAGCAACAATACTTGTAGATAAAACATTGCATGTATGGTTTCCTAGCTATTTTTGGCATGCATGTCATATAAATGTGTGTATTTTGGTTTCCTTGTTGTTGGTGGCATGGATTTTACTGGATTTCGACATGGTTTTAGCCTTGCAATGCCATTTTCACATATCCATGGTGTGATGAGATTCTTTCTCAGTTGGTCTTTGGATTATCGAAAGGTTTTGGACCCAAGTGAGATGGTATCAGGAAAATCCTAAGGGTTGGGGGTGGAAATGGTTTTCTCTGAGAAGCCATCAATAGGTGAGTGGAGACAGGAAAATTCCTAATGGGATGGTGAAGGAATTATGAGGCATATAATCTCAGTTTGGTTTTGTGATCTCAGGACCGTTTTAGGTGAGATCACAGTATGGTGGGTGTTATGAAACCAACTCACAAAAAGATAGAAAATATAGATCAATGACTTAGAAATCAGCCTCTTCAAGGGGGAACCTCCTTTACATTACACAAATGAAAAATTCTTGGATGATACAAATGACAAGACCTCCTTTATATATATAAGAGTCTAAGGGGTCCCAATAAAATCAAAGCCTACATAACAATAATATTGTAGGGGCACAACAATAACAATAGTGGGCTTCTATGGGGCATAATAATAACAACATGGGGACTATATGGGCACAATAATACAATAAGTGGGTTTCAATAATAATAATAAGGGGTTACACGGTAGTATAGGGACCTAACATGCTCCTATCCTTAAAAAATAATTTCCCTCAACGCTTGAGTAGTTATGGATTCTTTTGTAAAAAATTATTGTCCTCCCATGTGGAATCTTTAGTGGGTAAGTTCTTCCACTTGACGAGATACTCTGAAATTGATTTATTTCATAGCTATCGAGTTCCTGTTTCCGTGACTACTTCAAGTTCAAATATGATTTTTCCTTCCTCATCATGTTCTGACAATATTATTTGAACTGGGACCTTCTCACCTATAACCTTCTTTAAGCATGAAACATGGAAAACTATGGGAACTTTGGAAGATGTAGGAAGCTCCAATTTGTATGCCATAGTACCAATCTTTTACAGCACTTTATAGGGACCATAGTACTTTGCTGATAATTTATTATTGTTCTTATATTTCTTGAGGGACATTTGTTTTTATGGTTTTAGTTGTAAAATACCAAGTTTCCTATGTCAAAACTTCTTACATTGTGATGTTGATCTACCTCTTGTTTCATTCGCTTTTGCAAGAAAGTGAGGTTATAATTTTTCTTCTTGATATGTCCTTCTATCTTGATAATTTGAGCCGCGGTAATTCCTAACAATGCATTACAAGATATGGTCAGATTCATTTCTTCTTACTCTGGGGTTGGTTCCTAGTGTATATCCTCTTCTTTTGAAGTTTCTTGGTCCTTTTCTTCCTCCTCTTCACAATCAATGTAAAATAATTTCTTCTTAGAACACTTATGAACTTTAGTGTATTTTCTATCACAACTGTATCAAATGTCATTTTCTCCATTTTCTTCCAATTGTTGGGGTTTCAACCTTGTAGGTTGTGAAAGCCTAAGAGCAACAACACTTCCATATTTATAATTGTGAGTGGTAGGATTTCTTATTGCCATAATTTTGCTTTCAATTTTTCTTGCCAACCTAAATGCCTTCTCTAATGAATCAACTTCCT
This sequence comes from Pinus tabuliformis, assembly GCA_031772625.1. NCBI lineage: Eukaryota > Viridiplantae > Streptophyta > Pinopsida > Pinales > Pinaceae > Pinus > Pinus tabuliformis. The sequence continues at coordinate 1,434,967,156 of CM062816.1, forward strand.
AAAAATGAACCTCATGTTGAATGTTATCCTTTGAAGTCCCTATGAATACATCAATCCTCTGTTCTCTAGAATATCATTTACCCTTATAATCAATTTTTGGAATTCTTCAATGTGCTCTACCATTGAACCCTTTTGTTTGAGATTTATCAATTGGATAAAGAAGGTGTTTCTCTTTGTATCCTCATAATGTGCCATCATTTCCTATGTGAAAATTGACCAGGACAAAAGTAGTTTACGACAACAAATCCATTTATACCATAAAAATTTATTGGATTCTAAATACAAAGATGTAATACGTACCTTTTGTAATAGTTGTACATCATGTAGATCAAAACATTTCTCCATTTGTAATATCCATGTTATGGGATCCTTGCCATTAGACTTCCTCATATCGATCTTTGGAATATGGTGGGTCTTCCATCTAATGTTATATTCTATGAAATCATGATTAACATTTTTATTTTCTCATCATGAGTTTCCTCTCCTACCTTTCCATCATTAGTAGGTCTTTCTTGTAGCGACTTTGTCCCACCTTCCTTCAAATATTCCATGTCTTTGTTCAAATCTTCCATGCCCTTATTCAAATCTACTTCCCTACCATCGATATTAGCTTCCATGACACATATAACACTATTTATCTCAGCTTCGATCACATTCTTCGAATCATCCATCCAATTTTTCTTACTAGGTGTTTCTATTTTCTTGATTCGAGTCATTCATTTTCTTGCTTTTGGTAGCTTGATCTTGAATCTGTTGTATCTCTAAACTTTTAAATCTCCAAGGTCTAAAATTGTGACTTCTGGTAGCCCTCTATGTACTCTTTCCAATTCCACCAGTCTGATTGTATTTTGATTCTCCAAGAAAGGGTTATGCCCAATCTCCCAATATGGCCTGATTATATACATTTTTAATAGAGTGAACTTGTAGGAATTGCCACGTGTCACTGTTTTGACATTTGGACCTCAAAGAAATACAAAGAAAACTATTGCCCATCCTATTTATGTAACATCTGACGAAAGTTCAATCTGATGCTCAGAGAGAATTTTATGATGATTTTCCCAAGGTCATCTATTTGGGATGTTATTCGGAAGCCTGCAAAAACCCTAAATGTCTTGGACTATATCTCCAAAAATGTAGAGAAATGGGATCTGAAATTTGGGCCCATGCTTCACCAAGATTTCAGCTCAAATGGCTTTTCATTTTAGAGCCTGAACCTTGGTAGAAAAAAACATTATAGTGAAAATGCCATGATGACATGTTTGACATGGAATTTTGGAGCTTGCAAAAACCCAAACTTCCTCAGATCATATCTTCGAAACTATATTGCAAGACGAGATCTGAAATACAAACCCTAGGTTCAAAATGATTTCAGATGAAATGTATTTTTTTTTTGGATTTTGAAACTTCGTAGAGAAAACTTTATAGCGAAAAAGGCCATGATGACCTATTTGAAGTAGTGAAACCCTAGAATCCAAAGCTCTAATACCAAATATTATGAAACCAGCTTACAAAAAGATAGAAAAGATAGATCAACAACTTATAAATTAGCCTCTTCAAGGGGGAAACCTCCTTTACATTACAAAAATGTAAAATTCTTGGATGATACAAATGAAAAGACCTCATTACCATATATAGGAGTCTAAGGGGTCCTAATACAATCAGAGCCTACATAAAAATAATATTGTAGGGGAACAATAATAACAATAGTGATGTTCTATGGGGCATAATGTTAGGTCCATATACTAATAGTGTAACCCATTATTGTTATTATTACAACCCCCTTATTATATTTTTGTGCCAATGTAGTCCGCATATTGTTATTATTGTGCCCCATACAAGCCCACTATTGTTATTATTATGCCCTTACATTATTATTGTTATGTCAGCTTTGATTATATTATGACCCCTTAGACTCCTATATATCGAAACAAAGTATTGTCATTTGTATCATCCAAGAATTGTTCATTTGTGTAATGTAAAGGACGTTTCCCCCTCGAAGAGGCTAAATTATAAGGCATTGATCTTTCTTTTCGATATTTTTGTGAGATGGTTTCATAACATTTGGTATTAGAGCTTTGGATTATAGGGTTTCGCTGCTCCAAATAGGTCATCATGGAATTTTTGCTATAACTTTTGTTCTGTGATGTTTCAGAAGCCAAAACAAAAACCCATTTGAGAAGACATGTTGTTGCACCTTGAGTATGAACTTCAGATCTTTCCTCACTATAGTTTTAAGGATATGATTTGAGGAAGTTAGGGTTTTTGCAAGCTCCAAAATCTCATCTAAAACAAGTCATCATGGAAGTGTCGCTAGAATGTCTTCGCTACGAAGTTCATGAAGCTAAAAACAAAACCCATTTGAGAATAAATTGGTCTGAAATTTGGGTCCAAATTTCAGATCTTGTATCACTATATTTGCAGCGATATTATCTGAGGAAGTTAGGGTTTTTATAGACTCCCGAATTACATTCCAAATAGGTGACCTTGGGAAAATTATCGTAACTTTCTCTCTGAGCATAGGTTTTCACTTTCATAAGAAGTTACAGAAAGAGGATAGCCTGTAGTTGTCTATGTATCAATTTCAGGTGCGAAGGTCAAAATAGTGATACGAGTCAGTTTGTACAAGTTTGCTCTACTAAAGAATTATATAATTAGGACATCTTGAGATATTGGGCATAACTATTTCTTCAGGAATCCAATTATGATCAGACTTGTGGAGTTAGTAAGAGGAATCAGAGGGCTATTACAAGCCAAAATTTCATAGCTTAAAGATCTAAAATTAAAGAGTTATAGTCGTTTCAAGATCGAGCTCCTCAAATCAAGAAAAAGTGAGATGAGGAAGTTTGATGACAAGCATCTGGTAAATTGGATACTAGAGATGGAGAAATATTTTGATCTACATTGTGTACCACTGTTACAAAAGGTACATATTGCATCTAATTATTTAGAACTGAATCAATTTTTATGGTATAAAGGGCTTTTTTCTCGTAAACCACTTGTCACGTGGTCAATTTTCACGAAGGAAATGATAGCACATTGTGAGGATACAAAGAGAAACACCTTCTTTAGCCAATTGATAAATCTCAAAAAAAAGGGTTTAATGGTAGAACACATTGAGGACTTTAAAAAATTGAATATAAGGGTAAATGATATTCTAGAGAAGAAAAAGATAAATAGTTTTATATATGCCATGGAAGCTGATATCGATGGTATGAAAGCATATTGGAAGAAAGCCATGGAAGATTTGAAGAAATACATGGAAGGTTTGAAGGAAGGTGGGACAAAGCTGCTATAAGAAAGGCCTCCTAATGACGAAAAGGATCAAGAAATGTCAAAAGAAGAGCATATACATCGGGAACCAACCCTAGAGAATGAACAAATGAATCTGACTGTTATCACTTAAGAATTCTAATTTCCAAACTGCTCACATTAGTTTGATGCTCTGTCCCAAGACCTATTTTTCAGCCAGAACAGAAGCTTATATCTCATGTCATCTTCACTTACCATTATGCAAGAAAAAGGAGGTGAGATACATCAGAATGGTTAACAGGCAACTGAGAGATGGGATTAGAAGCAAGAAGAAACAAATTGAAGACTTGAAGATACAGTTGAGACAACTAAAAGAATCTCCATAAAGAAATTTCACTTCAAGTAAGGATATGTTTCAGAGTTTTGATGGTTTTGCTTGGTATTAATCTTTTCAAACGTTCCCATTCAGATTTGGAGGTTTTAACAGTAAAGTGCTTAAATAGCAAAGTTTTGGGTTGAAACTGTGATTTTTGAAACAATTCAGCAGTTTTGTAGCGCGCTACGAAACTGCTGACGGTGATGACTAAATCTCAGCAGTTTCGTAGCGCGCCACGAAACTGCTGAAGCTAAATAATCCAATCTCAGTCACTAGTTTTGAACTGCAAGTGGAAATGTTGAAAAGGGAATATCTTCAAGGGATCCTGCAAAATTATCAATCTTCAGCAAAGTTAATACAGGTGGAGGAAACATGTATTCGAATGCAACTTTAAACTTTTGTCATAAAGTGAACACATTTACTACAGTCCAAAATATGTCAGGCAGCTTGGAGGAGCTTTTGTCTTCACACATGGACAAAGGTTGACAGCACACAAAGACGTGGCATTCTGATATTTTTGTATAATCAAAGGAGAAGTACATGTTACAGTTTATTACAAAGCTTGTTGCAGCTCGCAATGAACTCAGAAGTTATTACAGCCAGGTTATAGATGACAAGGAGAATGCTATTCTTGTTTATGGTAGAGGTTGGAGAAATGTCGTGTCAGGCATTGATGGAGAACTACTTTGGCGAATAGACTTTTCTATTGGGAGTGAGCAAACTGAAGACAACGTTGAAAGGATTGTTTTATCTCCTGATAGAGAAAGCATTTATGCAATAGGTTTTATTGAGAAATCAAGCGTGGCAGTTTTGCTGGAAGTAGTTCGCCAGTTGGTTCCATGCCAAAGTCTTTTCCTCCTTTTCAGCATCCAAGTCATGAACTTTTGGAAGATCATGGTTTTAAACAACAGAAATATTTGAAATACTACAAGCGTTGCCTGGCAGAGCACAAGAGAGTTGGTACTGGTTGCAGTGAGGAAATGAATACTCTCTACAGATTTTGGTCATTTTTCCTCAGAAATAATTTCAATCGCTCCATGTATAATGAGTTCCGAAGATTAGCACTGGAAGATGCAACAGCAAAGTATAATTACGGCATGGAGTGCCTTTTTAGGTTCTACAGCTATGGATTGGAGAAGAAATTTAAGGAAAGTCTCTATGAGGATTTTGAACAGTTAACCATTGAATTCTACAAGAAGGGGAATCTCTATGGTCTTGAAAAATATTGGGCATTTCATCATTATCGCAAGAAGGATGCCAGGCCTTTGAAAAAGCATCAAGAATTAGAAAGGTTACTTACAGAGGAGTTCCGAACAATACATGACTTTCCACCAAAAGATAAATTGCCCAAAGATGTTAATGCAAATGAGAAAGCGAGCAATGGTTTATCCTCTATGGATGATGTGAAGACTGGGATATCCATCTGCTGAGCAAATCTTGTTGATATTTGAGCCATCAGTTGCATATCTTATCATATATCAGGATTTTTGCTGTGTTATTCAGTGTTCCAGTCTCATTTTCAAGGGCTTCTCCAGGCGTATTTCTTGTCAAGAGAAACTACATTAACCTCAATGTAATTGAAGAATTAACATCACTACATTGACATTTGCTGTTCTACCTCTTGAAAGGTTGATAATTGGGGTCAAATCTCTGGTTGTGAAGCTATACATCCACTAGGCTCATGGCCGTTGGAATTTCTTTTTTGATATGAGTAATGACTAGTTAAGGTGGCTGCAAAGTTTGTTATCTAAGTCTTGCAATTTGTTGCTAGCGGCTGTGGCAATTAATATTGGCAGGAATCATTTCATAGCTGCCAGCCCTGTTTTTGGTTGCAATCAAGAGGGAACTATATTAGCACATCCCCTTGCACCTGAAGAGAAGATGCCTATACAATTTGCACGTGAGGTACTAGCCAGATTCATACAGTTATATTTGGAAGAGTGAATGGTGTTATTGGTGTCATTGCATCTTTTCCTCAGGAGAAATATCTCTTTCTTGAAAAGTTGCAAGAAAATCTTGTCAAAATGATCAAGGGAGTAAGGTGCTTAAGCCATGAATAGTGGCGATCATTTAGCTATGAAAGGAAGACTGTGTTTTTGAAATTACACAGCAGTTTCGTAGCGCGCTACGAAACTGCTGTAGCTGCATGTTACAATTGAGTTGGTCAATTATGATTGACAAAGCAGCAAATCTTTTTGAAAGGTTTTGTCATCACACATGTACATGGGAAAGGCTTACAGCACATCAGGGATGTGGCAGTCTGCTCCATTTTGGGTAATTAAAGGATAAAGGACATGCTTCTTTGGATTCGAATATTTTGAGGAAAACTAAAGACCAGTAAACAAGGGTAGTTTCCTATGTTTCAGGGCATTGGAAAACATGTGATATTGAAGACAAACATGGAACCTTGAAGACTCATCAAAATCAGATCCTTAAGCCATCACAGCTAAACTAGAAGGGAACCAGATGTCAAAGAACGAGGATGATTATAGACCAATGTTGTTATGGAATTAGAGTCCTACTTGATTTAGATGTCTAGAAAGGTCTAGTGGAAGTTTGTTACATTAAATAGGCAGTATAGGCAGTTGAAAGCTAAACAGATGTCAGTAATAGAAGTAGTTTTTGAATTCCCCTCATGCTGGAGGAGGAATCTCGATCAGTTAGAATAAGAGCTCTATATATAGCTGAAACAACAAGGTAATCAGGGTTGGAAATTTTTATGAAAAAGCTTGTATTTGGCATATGTAAGACTCATTTTCAATAATTCATGCTTGACTTTACTTCTCAGGATTCATGAAGGGTTTTTTATGTTCATAATATGTGATGTTGTCCTTTTCTTAATTCTTATAGTGGTATGGATGTATAATCACTCAGAATTCACTGAATGTGCTCTGACTTCCTGTATACATGCATAAACTGTGTGGTCCCATATGAGTTTATGTTCTAAATGTTTAAACGCTGAATGCCCTGACTTCCATGTAAGGTTGAGTTCATTGTTATATTGAGGTGTTGTTGACTCCATAAGCCCAATGGATAGTTTTGTTTAATGTGTTTCCACCATTCATATTTATCACAGTTGTTCTATAAGAGTTAGCCATCTTATCTTTAATCAAAATCATTAATCCATCAAGAGAGAGACCTCTCAGGTTGAGGAGGCTAAGCCTCAGCCTAAAGTAGGTTTGAAATAGTTACTTGAAGTCTGCCTGGTCTGCAGCCTTCCAGGGCCTGATTTTGAGATAACACTGACCATATCTTGTATTGTAACGATAGGAATTACCACTCCTCAAACTCTCAAGATAGAAGGACATATCAAGAAGAAGAAGCTTCAAGCAGTGAAGTATCAGGAAGAAAAGTATCAAGAAACATCGAAAGAAAAGGATACTCACTAGGAACCAACCCCAAAGAAAGAAGAAATCAATCTAACCATATCTTGTAATGCATTGGTCAGAGTTACCACTACTCAAACTACAAAGATAGAAGGACATATCAAGAAGAAAAAGGTAAGTGTTCATTGATTTGGGTAGTACCCATAATTTTATTCACTATAAGATAGAAAAGGAATTGAATTACTTCCTATATCTAGCACGAGAGTGTCTAGTGACAGTTGTAAGTGGAGGAACCATAAATTTCTCTGGAAAGTGCCATAATATCATGCTGTCCATGGGAGAATATGTATTGAATATCCCAATTCTTTCCATTCCAATGGGTGGTGTTGATGTTGTACTAGGAGTCCAATGGCTACAATCCTTGGGTACAATAGCTTTTAATTTTCAACTTTTCATGAAATTTTCTTTGGAAGGAAAGGAAGTTGAATTAAGGGGTATCACAGCAAAACCAGAAAAGGTAATCAACTCTAACAAAATGACAAAGCTTCTAAAGAAATAATAACGAGGTGTAATTGCATAATTATGTTCGTTAATGTTTCCCACATCGAAATCATCTATTTCGCGATATCTCCAAAACATCTTGGACAATCATTCCAATGTATTTGAGACTCCCAAATGTCTCCCACGTATTCGTGATCATGATCATGTTATTCACTTGATTCCAAGAAGTGTTCCTCCGAACATCAGGCCTGATAGATATCCATATGCCCAAAGTAGTGAAATTGAACATATGGTTGTAGAAATGGTAGAGGTTGGTATAATTATCCAACCAAATTTAATAAAAAAAGCATGGAATGAATGGAAGAATGGCAAAGCAGGGTGGGAACTCATTCAAAAGTTGCCGAAGATCCCAGTTCCAACAATATTTCCAGAACTTGACAAGGAATCAAAAGTCATATTGGAACCTGAAGCATTTACAGAACCAAGAAGTCAACAAATACGAAATCGATCAATTTCAGAGTATCTCGTCAAGTGGAATAACTTACCCACTAGGGATTCCACATGGAAGGATGAGAATTTTATACAGAAGCATCAAGAACTACTCAAGCATTGATGGCAACACTTTTTGAAGGAGAGGGACATGTTAGGTTCCTATATTACTAGTGAACCCATTATTTTTATTAGTACAACCCCCTTATTATATTTTTGTGCCCATGTAGTCCACATATTGTTATTATTGTGCCCCATAGAAGCCCACTATTGTTATTATTATGCCCTTACATTATTATTTTTATGTTGGCTCTAATTATATTACGACCCCTTAGACTCCTATATATAGAAAGGAGGTATAGTCATTTGTATCATCCAAGAATTGCTAATTTGTGTAATGTAGAGGAGGTTTCACACTGGAAGAGGCTGAATTCTAAGGCGTTGATATTTCTTTTCTATCTTTTTGTGAGCTGGTTTCATAACACATAATAATAACAACATGGGGACTATATGGGCATAATAAGACAATAAGGGGGTTGCACTAATAACAATAAGGGTTACACTAGTACTATATTTACCTAACAGTGAGGGTGGGGGACCTTTGGGCTCCCTTAGTTGTTTATGAATATCCCATGAGATCCCACATTCATTGTTATGAAACTAGCTCAAGAAAAGATAGAAAAGATAGATCAACGCCTTAGAATTCAGCCTCTTCAAGGGGGCAACCTCCTTTACATTACATAAATGAATAATTCTTTGATGATACAAATGACAAAACCTCCTTTCTATATATAGGAGTCTAAGGAGTCACAATATAATCCAGCCGACCTAACAATAATAATATAAAGCCACAAAAATAACAATAGAGGGATTCTATGGGGCACAGAAATAACAACATGGGGGTAATAGGGTCACAACAATATAAATAAGGGGTATAACTACAATAGTAATGGGGTAATCACTAGTATTATAGGGACCCAACATGCCCCTCTCCTTCAAAAAAGTGTTGTCCTCAACGCTTGAGTAGTTCTGGATACTTCTGCATAAAATTCTCATCCTCCCATGTGGAATCTTCAGCGGATAAGTTCTTCCACTTGATAAGATACTCTGAAATTGATCGATTTCATAGCTGTCGAGTTCTTGTTTCTGTGACTGCTTCTGGTTCCAATATAATTTTTCCTTCCTCATCAAGTTCTGGCAATATTGTTTGCACTGGGAGCTTGTCGCCTATAACCTTCTTTAAACATGAAACATGGAAAACTGGGTGCAATCGAGACGCTGCAGGAAGCTCCAATTTGTATGCCATAGTACCAATCTTTTGCAACACCTTGTACGGACCATAATACTTTGGTGATAATTTATTATCCTTCTTAGCTTGCTTTAGCGACATTTGCCTATATGGTTGTAGCCGTAGGAATACCCAATCACCTACATCAAAACTTCTTTCACTGCGATGTTGATCTGCCTGTTGTTTCATTCTATTTTGTGCCAACACGAGGTTATCCTTTAAGAGTTGGAGGACTTGTTGTTGATGTTCAATGTGATGTTCCACTGCCTGAACCTTAGAATTTTCTCTTAAATATGATGTGATGGATGGTGGTTGATACCCATAAAGTGCCATAAATGGGGTCATTTTTGTTGCTGTATGAAAGGAAGTGTTATACCACCATTCAGCCAGAGGCAACCATTTGACCCATTGTGTCTGTTTATCAGATACAAAGCAACGAAGATATCCTTCCAAACATTTGTTTACTATCTCAGTTTGCCCATCAGATTGAGGATGATAAGATGAGCTATGAGCTAACTGAGTACCAAGACAAGAAAATAATTCTGTCCAAAAATTTCCAGTGAAAATGGGATCTCTGTCACTTACAATAATCTTTGGGTTTCCATGTAGCTTTTGAATTGTTTCCATAAATGCAGTAGAAACTGTACTGGCTTTAAATGGATGTGATAATGCACAAAAGTGTGCATACTTGGTAAGTCTGTCAACTACCACCATGATGACACTCTTTCCCTCAGACTTGGGTAAACCTGTGATAAAATCCATTGAAACCTCCTCCCAACGTTGGCTTGGAATGGATAAAGGTTGTAATAGACCCGGTGTCTTAATTGTTTCAACTTTATTTTGTTGGCAAACCAAACATTCTGCCACAAACTTTTGAATATCTGATTTAAGGCCATCCCAAAAAAATTCCTTCTTAACCCTGTGGTAAGTTTTTAAAAATCCCGAGTGCCCTCCTAAGGGAGAAGTGTGCAATTCCATAAGAATCTTTTGTTTTAGCTGGGAATTCTTACAGAGGTATAAGCGATCTTTGTACCATAACGAATCATTTTTCCAGCTAAATGTATCAGACGTACTGGAATCTTGTTGTAGCTTTCGAATAAGTGCCCACACTTCTTCATCATTCTTCCATTCCTCCCTTGCTTCGTTTATCCAATCTGGTTGGATAATAGAAATGGCGCACAACAATGCTTCCACATCCTCATCCTTTCTTGAGAGTGCATCTGCCACCACATTTTGCTTCCCTTTTTTGTAGATGATTTCAAAGTCATAACCCAACATCTTTGTGACCCACTTTTGTTGCTCTTCAGAGGATAATCTTTGTTCTAAAAAGTATTTAAGGCTATCATGATCCATTTTTACCTTGAAGTGTCTTCCCATTAGGTAGGGTCGCCATTTCTTAAGTGCATGGAGTATTGCCAACATTTCCTTCTCATAAATAGCTTTGCTTAAAAACTTTCCCTTGATTGGACGACTTTCAAAAGCAATGGGTCTTTCATCTTGCATTAGAACAACACCAATTCCATTTCCTGAAGCATCACATTCCACAATAAAGGTTTTTGTGAAGTCCGGTGTAGCTAAGACCGGTGCTTGGCACATTGCCTCTTTAAGATGTTCAAAGGCCTTTGTTGCTTCCAGAGTCCATGAAAATGCATCTTTCTTCAATAATGTTGTTAGAGGTGCTGCTATTCTCCCATAATTCTTAACAAACTTGCGATAATACCCTGTCAACCCAAGAAATCCTCGCAGATGCTTTATGGATGTGGGGATTTTCCATTCCTTAATGGCTTTAATTTTGCTAGGGTCTACCTTAACTCCTTCATGAGATACAATATGACCCAAATATTCCACCTCCTGGACTCCAAAGAAACATTTGGATCTTTTTGCATATAATTGTTTCTCCTCCAATAGTTGTAGCACCCTGTCAACATGTTCAACATGATCCTTCCAAGACTTGCTGTAGATAAGTATATCATCAAAAAATACTAACACAAATTTTCTAAGGAATGGTTTGAAAATTGAATTCATCAAACCTTGAAATGTTGAAGGTGCATTAGTAAGGCCAAAAGGCATGACCAAAAATTCATAATGACCCTCATGAGTTCTAAATGCCGTTTTTGGAATGTCTTCAATCTTCATTCTGATTTGATGATATCCCGAATGAAGATCCAACTTGGTGAAGTAAATTGATCCATGCAATTCATCCAGTAATTCATCAATGACAGGAATGGGGAACTTATCTTTAATAGTGAGCTTGTTGATCTCCCTATAATCTAGACACATGCGCCATGATCAATCCTTCTTGTGCACCAATACTACTGGAGCAGAGAAAGAACTTTGACTTGGTTGAATTATACCAGCCTCTAGCATTTCTGCAACCATACGTTCAATTTCACTTTTTTGGACATAGGGATATTTGTATGGCCTGATGTTTGGAGGAACACTTCCTGGAATCAGATGAATAGCATGATCATGATCACGCATAGGTAGGAGACCTTTAGGAGTCTCAAATACCTTGGAATGATTGTCCAGGACTTTTTGGAGATCTGGAGAAATAGATGATTCTGATGTGGAAACATCTAGCGAACATAATTGTGCAATTACACCTCTTTGCTCCTTTTTTAGAAGCTTTGTCATACCATTAGAGCTGATTATCTTTCCTGGTTTCCCTACAATACCCCTTAATTCAACTTCCTTTCCTTCCGTAGAAAATTTGATGAAAAGTTCTTGAAAATTAAAAGCTTTTGTACCCAAGGATTGTATCCATTGGACTCCTAGTACAACATCAGCACTTCCCATTGGAATGGAAAGCATTGGGCTAGTCAATACATATTCTCCCATGGATAGCTTGATATTATGGCACCTTCCAGAGAAATTTATTGTTCCTCCATTTGCAATCATCACTTGACACTCTGGTGCTGGATATAGGAAGCAATTCAATTCTTTTGCTACCCTACAATGAATAAAATTGTGGTGCTTCCTGAATCAATCAACACTATTACCTTTTTCTTCTTGATTTTTCCTTCTATCTTGATGGTTTGAGGAGTGGTAATTCCCACCAATGCATTACAAGATATGGTCAGATTTATTTGTTCTTCATCTAGGCTTTGTTCCTGGAGTATATCTTCTTCTTTTGACCTTTCTTGCTCCTTTTCTTCTTCCTCTTCACAATCTATGTAGAATAATTTCTTCTCAGCACACTTATGACCTTTAGTGTATTTTCTATCACAACTGTAACAAAGCCCTTTTGCTATTTTTTCTTCCAATTGTTGTGGTTTCAACCTTATAGGTTGTGGAAGACTAGGGGCAACAAAACTTCCGTCTTTATAGTTGTGAGTGGTATGCTTCCTGGTTGCCATAATTTTGCTTTCCATTTTTCTTGCTAACCTGAATGCCTTCTCTAATGAATCAGGTTCCCAAAGGCGAACATCATGTTGGATATTATCCTTTAAAGACCCTATGAACACATCAATCCTATGCTCCTCTGGAATATCTTTTACCCTTATGTTCAATTTTTGGAACTCCTCAATGTGCTCCATTACTAAACCCTTTTGTTTGAGACTTATCAATTGGCTAAAAAAAGTGTTGCTTTTTATATCTTCATAATGTGCTATCAATTCTTCCGTAAAAATTGCCCAAGTGATAAATTTTTTACGAGAGCAAAGCCATTGATACCATACAAACTGATTTGGTTCCAAATATACAGTTGCCATACATACCTTTTGTGTGTTTTGCACATTATTGAGATCGAAGAACTGCTCCATCTGTAATACCCATGTGGCGGGATCCTTGCCATCAAACTTCCTCATATCGATTTTTCGAATATGGTGGGTCTTTGATCCAACATTAGAATCTATGGAATCATGATTAACATTACTTTTCTTCACATCATGAGTTTCCTTTACAACCTTTTCAACATTAGTAAGTATTTCTTGTAGAAAATTTGTCAAATCTGTCTTCAAATCTGCCATGTCTGTCTTCAAATCTGTCCTCAAATCTGTCGTCAAATCATCCATCTTAGCTTCCATTCCATTTATCTTAGATTCCACGCCATTTATCTTAGATTCCACGCCACTTATCTTAGCTTCTGTTAGCTTTTGTGAGTGTGACATTTGTTGCACTTGTTCTTGTAATTTTGATATGTCATGTAGCATTTCTTCCTCTTCTTCATGAGTCATGCTCAAGCTTTCAGGTTCCTTACTAGGTGTTTGCATTTTCTTTCCTCAGGGCATCAGTTACTGATAATATTTCTTTACTATGCCCTTTGAATTCCGTTAAACCAAGCTTACACAAAAATTAAAAACAAAAAACTACACACCTTTTTTCACTTTATAGAACCCTGATATTGAATTTGATGTGTCTCTGTAATTTCAGATCATCTAGTTCTGAAATTTTCTCCTGTAGTAGCCTTCTGTGTCCTCTTTCCAATGCCACAAGTCTGACCCGAATTGGATTCTCCAAGGAAGAGTTATGTGAAATCTCCCACAGTGACTTGCTTTTAGACTAGTTCAATAGAGCGAACTTGTACGACATGCCACGAGTCCCTGTTTCAACTTTTGAATCTAAACCACACATACAAAAAACTATAGTCTGTTCTCTTTATGTACCTTGTTACGAAATTTCAGTCCGATCCCCAGAGAGAAAGTTATGACGATTTTCCCCAGGTCACCTGTTTTGAATGTAATTCAGGAGTCTACAAAAAGACCAACTTCCTCAGATCATATCTCCACACATATCTCGTGAAAAGCTCTGAAATTCGGACCCAAGGTTCAGCACGATTTCTTCTCAAATGGGTTTTTTTTGCGACTTCTGAAACGACACAGAAAAAAAGTTATAGAGAAAATTCCACGATGACCTGTTTGGAGCAGCGAAACCCTAGAATCCAAAGCTCTGATACCAAATGTTATGAAACCAGCTCAAGAAAAGATAGAAAAGATAGATAAACGCCTTAGAATTCAGCCTCTTCAAGGGGGAAACCTCCTTTACATTACATAAATGAACAATTCTTTGATGATACAAATGACAAAACCTCCTTTCTATATCTAGGAGTCTAAGGAGTCACAATATAATCCAGCCGACCTAACAATAATAATATAAAGCCACAAAAATAACAATAGAGGGATTCTATGGGGCACAGAAATAACAACATGGGGATAATAGGGGCACAAAAATATAAATAAGGGGTATAACTACAATAGTAATGGGGTAATCACTAGTATTATAGGGACCCAACATTCATGCTCGGAATATGGAACCGGAGTGAGTGGCTAAAAGAAATATTTGGTTCAGCCCAATCTATGGTCAAGTGGTACATATAAGTCCCTAAATTGGTTGTATTTTTCATATGGTTAATAAGAGTTAAGTTCATCTTGCTTTTGATAAGTAAATGTAATAGTTATTATGTGGGTTTAACGATTATTCTCTCATTATTATTTATCTAGTTGTATGTTGGTTATAAGCATGGTTAATTTACAAATCTAAGTATGGCTCTTAACACGTTCCTATTAATGAATGCCTAGATAATGAATGCAAGACCTCATTGGTGTTATGACAACTATTGTGAGAAGCCATTATTCCTTCTTATTTATTCTTAGATAAATTTTCATATCATTATGTTCAGATTTTCATTTATGACCTATAGATTACATGTTCACCATGTGTTTGACATAATGTGAGTCCTAGTTGGGAGAGGTCAGGTCAATTCCTAGTTTAAGTTTTTGTTCATAATATTTTTTTCTATGTCATTTATTATTTCTGGAAGTTTCATTGAGTTCTGGGCAGAGGCTTGAGTCCTAGCTCTGAAAAAGTGGATCAGAATTCGAGATCGTTGACATAGAACTGACTGGAAAGGGCTATATTCGCATGAAGGTATGCCTATCAGTGCGATTGGAGGGATACTATCAATTTCATTCCTTGGAAATGGATTCAATAAGGTTCTAGGTTAGTGAGAAAGAGAGTCAACTCAAGCGTTGGAAAGGTGGAGGGGTTGGGTATGTCTTGGAGGTCTAGTAGCATCTAAGGAAGGTCAGTAAAGTATTAATTTTTTGTCTCCATTTCCTTAAGGAAATAGGAGGTTGAGTCTTATCATAGTTACCCTAGGTGAACAGGTGAAAGTGGCTAAGTGTGGGAAGAGGCAGTTACGGGGTGGTATCAGAGCAGGTTGTGCTCTCTTTGGGTAAAGTATGATGTTTTCATGGTTATGGTCGCCATGCATGGGGACATGGTGTACAAGGTATGCTAATGAATGATGTTGTTATATCGATATGGTTATAATTATATATGTATCATGCTAATGTGTGTTGATCTTGAATGTTATCACCAAAAAATGATCAGTAGTCTTTTCTAACTAGGTGGATTGAAATATACCATGTAGGATTAATTTTACCATAGTAAAATCACTTTCACCATGGGAAATAATCTAGTAAATCATTTTTATTAAATTATTTATGATTAAAATTAAAAAACCCCACAAGAATAATTGAATAAATCATTATTTATCTAATTTTATCTAAGAATAATTATTAAATCATTATTTGATAATTATTCCTTGCCACATTTGACTAAATCACCTAGGAATAATTAAATATATCACTATTTATTTATTATTCCTTAATCATATTATTGGAATAATTGTTAAATCAATATTTAATAATTATTTCAAGTTCACACCATTATTAATTCTCCTGAAATAATTAGTAAATCATTTAATTTGTTAATTATTTCTAAATAAAGTTTTCTGACCTCTTTGAATATCTTTTCCCTCTCCAAAAGATATAATAAAGTATTCCTAAATGTTAGATCTTTATTTTTTTATTGTCCATCTGCAGATTAACTCAATAATTTGCTATAAATATGAGGGTTTTCCATTCATTGTTCACCCTGATCATTATCATCGTCACCATTATCGTCTTCTTGCACTTGAGCTCCGAGTTGATTTCTACCCATTGTTTTGGGTTTTTCACACATTAAGAGTGATAATCAATTACTAAAGAATCAAAGACATCAATGGACATGTCCCACTAAGGGGGATTTGTTGAACCTTTTGTAGATCTCCTTCAACAGGTGTTATTGATAAATATTTATTATTCATTTAAAAAAAAGTCTTTCCATTTGGGTTATTACATTGGATATACATTGTTGTTCAGTGTTTTGGATTGTGTATGTCATTTTGTTGTAGGTTTTATTAGCTTTACTATTGCATATCTAAAATGTAAGAAGCCAAATATTATTGTTAGGGTCACGTGTCACTAGTGACTTCAGTGGAATGTTTTAGTACACCTTCCACGAAATTTCATACTAACATTACACATGAGATAAGCCTTCCTTGAACATCAATGAGGTATGCACTTAATTTTAGTATCTATTTGGTTTATTTGACATGGTACACTTGTAGGAAGAAGAGAATCAAACATGACGAGAAAAATGGTAGAATATAGTTCCTATGACTCTTCCTATAGATTAGTTGGGCAGCAAGGAGGAGAGAATTCTTCTGGTATAGTAGACACATGGAGGAGTTTGAGTGTAGAGACCATAAGTTGCAAAGTGAACAATGACAGGTTAGTTGAGGCTTAAGAAAGGCTCATAAGGGCTCAGGAAAAGTAGGTAGAGGTAAATGAATCGATTCTTCATAGCTTTTTAGATTTGTAGAGACAAGGACATTTAAAGATCAGTCAAGAGTAGCAAGAGAAAACTAATGGAGCATATGGTAGGAGGTCTTGGTCTGGATAAATGTTGGATAGATGAGATACAATTAAAGGTGGAAGATCACTATATACCCCTAACAAAGGAATTATATGTATGGGAATCATTGTAGTTCCTCATCCAGGAGACATGATCATAGTCATCACCATCATCATTCTTATAATAGGGGTGAGTACTTTCATTAGGAGTTCAAGAAATTAAATCTGGCTACATTCGATGGAAAGATGAAGAAGTCAGAAGATGCAGAGGCATGGTTGGTTGGGATGAAGAAATTCTTTAGATTAATTAGCTACTTAGAGAACATGAAACCTAAGATATCCACGTTCATTCTCAAAGGGAAAGCAAATATTTCGTGGGAATATGTGAAGAACGTCAAGAGAATTCAAGAAGAAGAGTTGATTTGGGATGAATTTGAGAGACTCTTCAAGAGGTACTTGTCTAGGAGGTACTATGATGAAATAGCTAAGGAATTTTATGAGTTACAGATGGGTTCTATGATAGTTAATGAGTATACCATCAGGTTCCTAGATTTGTTGAGTTATGTTCCTTATCTCAGGGTTGGGAAGGCTAAGGTTCGAATATTCGTCAATGGATTACCAATAACATATAAAACTAGATTTATTTTGATGAGCCTAAATCATTGAAGGGGGCCATCATGAAGTTAAACAATTGTTATGAGAAGTCAAAGCTCAAAGATAATACTAAGAGCGACTTGAAGAGAATGATAAAGTTAAGTGGAAGTGGCCACCGAAATGAGGAATACCTTAGGATGTAGGTGAGAAAGAAAATGTGGTTCCTTACAAGAAATTCAATGTAGTTGAGAAGGGACATGGGTCATAGCCTGGAAAGAAGTGGACTAGAGGAGATAGTGGGGGACCGTTTCAGTGTTGGATATGTGGCAAAGATAATCACAAGACATGTTTTCCATTTTACCAAGGTGATAGGCCTCATATATAGTTCTAAGGAGGCATCAACAGTTGGGGATGTTGGTCATAGCATTCCTCGTATTCACGTAGTTGTGGACAACAAGCAAGAAAATAATCAGGCGTCCATTATTGAGATTGAAGAAGTGCATGTAGAGTCCTGGTTGGTGAAATTGGCTATATGCACTAAGAAGAGAGTTCATTGCTAGGTAAGAGCTTGTGCATTAGAGCTAAATGGTATGCATACAATAACACATGTGAATGTATTTCCATTGGGATCATATAACATGCTTTTGCTTATGGATTGGTTATACCTTTGTAAAACCAAAGTCGATTGTTATGACAAGGCTATTTAGTGCCTCGATGATAATGGGGAAAATGATAATATTGCAGAGAAAGAAGAAGCATATAGTAGTTAGGATGGTAACGACTATGCCGACTAAGCACAATTGCATGAAAGGGTGTGTAATGTTTGTAGTTCATGTTTCCAGTGACAAGGGATATGATATTGAGGATGAAAAAATCTTCAAGAAGTACCATGTATTACATTAGTTTTAGGATGTGTTTCTAGTGGATGTTCTAGAGCTTCCACCCCACATGGAATTGGACATTTTTATTGATTTGGTACCAGGGGTAGCACCAACATCATAGGCACCTTACAGGATAAGCCCATAAGAGTTAGTAGAGTTGAAATTGCAGCTGAAGAAAATGTTTAATAAGGGATACATTAGGCTAAGTGTATCGTCTTGGGGTGCACCAGTATTTTTCGTGAAGAAGAAGGATGGTACTCTCAGGTAACGATCAAGAACAAGTACCCATTTCCAAGGATTGAAGATTTGTTTGATCAGTTGGAGGGAGAAGAAAATATTGATGTGAGATCAGGATATAATCAAGTAAGCATCAAAGAAGAGGACATCTATAAGACTGATTTTAGGACCACGTATGAGCATTATGAGTTTCTTGTAGTCTAATTCAGTTTGACTAATGCTCAAAAAACTTTTATGTGCTTGATGAATAATGTATTGTGTCCTTGTTTTGACAAGCTTTTTATTTAAGTATTGGGGGTATTTTATTGTATTCATTGATGACATATTGATATATTATAACAATGATGAAGAGAATGTCAAGAATTTAGCAACCATGTTGGTATTTCTAAGAGAGCATTAGTTGTATCTGAAGCTTAGAAAGTGCATTTTATTTCAGACATAGGTGCATTATTTGGGACATGTTGTTTCCAAGGAAGGGTTAGCACTAGATCTAGAAAAGATAAGAGATATCATGGAGTGGGTAGCTCCTAAGAAGTTGGATGAAGTTAGATCATTCATGGGGTTAATAGGTTATTATAGGAGGTTTATCAGGAACTTCTCTCAGATTTCCTATCCCATTACATCATTGCAGAGAAAGGGTAATAAATTTGAATGGACAAAGGAGTGTGTGGAATTTTTTTTGCAGTTGAAGCATTTGTTGAAAAATGCTCCAGTTCTTAAGAACAGATCCAAACAAAGAGTTCATGGTGTGTACAAATTCCTACAAGAGAGGACTTGGTGGAGTATTTTTAGGAGGGACAACTGGCATGCTACAAGTCCAAGAGACTAAATGAGCATGAGTAGAACTATGCGACTCGTGATCTTGTGTTGGGAGCTATTATCCATGCATTGAAGATGTGGCGACTTTATCATTTTAGCAAGAGGTTTGTATTGATGAGCGATCATAGTGGGGTGAGATATCTATTTCACCAAACAAATATGAATGTCAGGAAACAAATATGGTTGGCTACCCTTAGTGAGTTTGACCTTGAGATTAGATACATCAAGGGTAAGGAGAATAGGGTTTTATATGATCTCAGTAGGGGAGTGTAGATGAGCGATTTTGCAATAGTGAGCTAGTATGGAATAGATATAAAAGATTATATCTTACAGGAAGGACAATAGGATGATAGGTACAAGGAGCTTAGGCACAGGTTACAACATGAGGGTACAGGTGATCAGTATGTGTAATATCATATCATGGCGGAGTTTTTGGTGATATTTATGGAAATGATACATGTGCCAAATGGCAGTTGGTTTAAGAAGCCTCCCTTGAGGGAATTTCATGTCAAGCCTTATTCAGGACACCTAGGATATTAGAAGATGTTGACAACAGTGAAGAAGTTCTACTACTAGTCAAATCTAAAGAAGTAAGTGGCAGAGCTCGTGGCTAGATGTTTGGACTGTTAGTAGGTGAAAGCAAAGTGTAAGCATCCAGGTGGATTTGTTCAGCCTATTTCGATTCTAGAATGGAAATTGGAGGTATTGCATGGATTTCATTACAAGTCTTCTAACGACATCATGGAAGCATGATACTATCATGGTTGTTGTAGACAAGTTCAATAAGGTAGCTCACTTCATTCCACTGGAGAGTACTTATTCAACTAGTGAGGTGGCACATGTCTTCATCAGAGAGATCTTGATATTGCATTGTGTTTCGAAGAATATTTTGTTGGAAAGGGATGCCAAGTTTACTTCCAAGTTTTGGAAGGAGTTGTTTGTAGGATTGGGGATAGAGTTGGCCTTCAATACAACTTATCATTTGTAGACGGATGGAAAAATAGATAGGGCCAACATGATTCTGGAGGATATGTTGAGGATGTATGTGATGCATCAATAGAGGAGATGGGAAGAGTACCTTTCATTGGTCACGTTTTATTACAACAATGGTTATCAAGATTCAAAATAATCAGTCTATTTGAGGTACCGTATCAGCAAAATTGTAATGCTTATATTAGCTAGCATCATCCAATGAACAAGCTACTTATTTGATTAAAACTTTTTGGCAGACATGGAACACGAAATGTAGGTAATCAAGAAGAATCGAAAGGATACACAAGATAGGTAGGAGAGTTATGTAGACCAACACAAGGCATTTAAGGAGTTTCAAGTTGGGGATCATATGTATTTTCACATCAAGCCTAAGAAGAGCTCCTTGAGGACTCTATCATGTGCTAAGTTTGCACCATGGTATTGAAGGCCTTTCAAGATCCTTGAGAGGATTGGACCAATGGCCTACAGACTTGCACTACCTCTGATAGTGAAAGTCCATGATGTTTTCCATGTTTCATTACTTAAAATATATGTAAAGGATGTTGATCATGTTATTGATTGGTATGTATTGCAGGTGGAACCAAAAGGAGAATTCTATCAAAAACCTAAATGCATATTGCACTTGAAATAACTCATACTTTGGAATAGAGAAATCGAGCAAGTTAAAGTGCATTGGAAGTAGTTTGGACCTAGTGAATCTACATGGGAGATGGTTGATCAGATGCGACTTATGTATCCTTCATTATTTTTTTGTGGAGGCAAATGTGTTTTTGGTATTTGTACATATTTATGTATCATTTCTATTGTAAATACCAAATTGAGTTGTGTTAGAAAGCTCCAATAAGCGTTATGGTTTTCATGTTATCATGTTTGTCATGATGTTCTTTTCGCTTGAGAAGGTTGTTCATTGTAAATACTGCAACAAGCTAAGTTATAAAGATCCATGGGAAGTATGTTTTCTTTTCAATGGTTTTTCTTGTTGTAGGTGTCCTAGAACACCGGGGATATTTTTCTCCTAAGTGCTAGGGGTCTTAAACAACCCCAGGTTAAAATTTCATGTAATAAAAATTAATAAAGGAAAAATAAGGTGAAGGTCCAGGGACACTTATTTCATGATGAATGTTGGTAAAAATATCCTAGTGGGTATAACTTGTTGTGTTTATGGCTAAGGGGAAATTGGAAAAGGCAATGGAAAACTTTTTGAAAAGGAAAAAATGTATTATTGGAATTTTATTTATGAAAATAAATTAAATTAGGAGAAAATGGAGGTGAAAGGTCACAGGTTTCATGTGGGGATGAAATTGAAGAGAAATAGTGAAAAATGAAGAAATTAAAGGCATCAATAATAAAAATCCATTAGAGCATCAGTTAGTCACTTTTTGTCAGTTCAGTTTTTGAGTTAGTCTTATAGAGGAGAAGAGCATAAAGAGGAGAAGGAAAGTGAGCAGAAAAGGAAGCACAAGGAAATGCAAGGAAAGCAAGGATCAAACAAGAAAAGGTTAGATCAGGAAGCTTTAGTAGGAATACTTGCAAGTAATAGATTGCATGTATGGTTTCCTAGATGGTTTGGCATGCATGGCATATGCATTTGTGTATTTTGGTTTCTTTTCTTTTGGTCACATGGATTTTGCTGGATTTTGATAGTCGTTTCAGTCTTGCCTTTCCATTTCCAAATATCCATGGTGTGATGGGATTCATTCTCAGTTTAGCTTTGGATTGTTGGAAGGTTTTGGATTTGGGTGACGTGTTCACAGGAAAATACTAAGGGTTGGGGGTGGATATGTTTTTCTCCAAGAAGAGCTCAACATGTGGGTGGAGACAGGAAAATTCATCAAGGGATGGTGAAGTAATTCTAAGGAATCGGAGCTTAGTTTGGTTTTGTGATCTTGAGACTAGTTTAGGTGATATCATAATATCATGAGGGTGGAGGTGGTTTAACCTTTGGATTCCCTTGGTTGTTTATGGATGATTTTATCCCATGAGATACCACATTCATGTTTGTAATATGGGACAAGGGTCATTAGCTAAAAGAAAGATTTGGTTTAGTCTAATTTGTGGTCAGGTGGTACAAGGAAGCCCCTGACATGGTTGGCTTTTGCATATGATTAATAAGAGCTAAGTTCCTTTAGATTTTGATGAGTAAATGTACTTGTTATTATGTGGCTTTAATGGTTATTCTCTCATTATTATTTATCTAGTTATATGACTATTATAAGCATGGTTGATTGATAGATCTAAATGTGGCTCTTAAGAGATTTTTATTAAGGAATATCTAGATAATGAATGCAAGACCTAATTCATGTTATGAAAGCTATTGTGAGAAGGCATCGTTGCGTCTTGTTTATTCTCATATAATTTTTTAGATTATTATATTCAGATTTTCATTTATGACCTGTAGGTTGCATGTTCACCATGTGTTTGACTGAATGTCAGTCCCGGTTGGGAGAGGTCAGGTTAAGTCCTGGATCAAGTGTTGGTTCGTAATATTTTTTTCTATTTCATTTATCATTTCTATAAGTTCCACTGAGTTCTTTGTAGAGATCTAAGTGCTAGCCCTAAAAAAGTGGCTCAGAATTTGGGTTCACTGCCATAGAATTGACTGGAAAAGTCTACAATCGCATGGAAACAGGCTTATCCCTATGGCTGGATGGACATAATTACTTGAATGCCTTAGAAAGGGAGTGACTGAGGATCTAGGTCAGTGAAAAAGAGAGTCAAATCAAGGGTTGGACACCTATAGGGGTTGGGTAACTCCTGGAGGTCCTGTAGCAATTAAGGAAGGTCAGTAAAGTCTTAAGTTTTCGACTCCATTTCCTTAAGGTCACATAGGAGGTTGGGTCTTATCATAGTGACCCTCTGCTCATGTTAACCCTAGGTGAACAAATGAAAGTGGGAAAATGTGGGAGGATGTTGTTAAATCAACCATCGTCATTATGCGAAAGAAGGATGGAACTTGCTAGATATGTATACATTATAGGGAATTGAACAAAATCATGCTCAAGAACAAATACACCCTACCTAGGATAGATTCTATGTTGGATCATTTCCATCAAGAAAAGTACTTCACCAGTATAGACTTGAAGTTTGGATGTCACCAAGTTCGAGCCAAAGAAGAAGATACATGGAAGACCACCTTTAAAATTAGGCAAGGTTTGTATGAGTGGTTAGTTGTGTCCTTTGGACTATGTAATGCGCCAACTACATTTTTGAGATTAATGAATGATGTATTGTTCCCTTTTATAGGTTCATTTGTTATTGCATATTTGGGTGATATATTGTTATACATTGTGACCTAGGAGGAGCACATCTCATATCTGACCTAGGTTCTGGAAACATTGAAGAAGCACCAACTGCTAGAAAATCTCAAGAAGTGTGAGTTTGTACAACAACCTTTGGTGTATCTAGGGTATGTGATAGGTGGAGGAGAGCCGAAGATAGATCTTTCCAATATGGAACCCATCATAAAGTGGTTGGTGCCTACCAATGTTTTTGAGGTCAGAATTTCCAATAGGGTAGCACATTACCTAAGGAAATTCATAATCTCATTTTCAACAGTAGAATAATTCTCTACGGATAACAAATAGTGGTAATAGTTTCCAATGGGAAAAACATCAGTAGAGGGCTTTCAAGGATATAAAGAAGAAAATTATTCAAACACCAATTCTAACATTACCAAATTACATGGGCCCTTTGAAGTGGAGACATATGTGGGTGAGTATTCCATGCGAGCAATCTTAATGTAGGGAGGAGGCTTATATGCTACCATTATAAAATATTTTATGGTACAGTTCTTAACTACCCTACCTATGATAAGGATATTTATGCAATGGTGTAAATTGTGAAGAAATGGAAGCATTATATGAAGGGAAAGGAGACAGTAATATAGACAGATCACCAATAGTTACAGTACTTACATGCCTAAGTAAGATACAATAGACTAGGCATTACAAGTGGACGGGGTTTCTCCAATAGTTTCATTTAGTGATCAAGTACAAGAAAGGAACACAAAGAAGTTGGCTGACATGATTGGAAGGCCTCCCACATCAAATATCACAACTTTGGGGACTCTTATGCACATTGATCCATCTTCATGTGATGAATATAGAGAGGCATATTTACAGGATGAGGATATCAAGGAGGTATATCAAAAGTTGTAGAGTGAGAGTCATGTGCATAATGAAAAAAATACAATATACTACCATCTCTAGGATGTGTTACTCTATATGATGGATAAGCCATGTGCTCCTAAAGGTGAGATATTGTAATTGATTAGAGAGGCTCACATCTCCAAGGTTGTAGGGAAATTTGGTGTAGGGAAGAGTGTGACCAACTTGCAGAGGTGTGTGTATTGGCCCAAGATGTAAGAGCAGGTAGCTAGGTTCATAAGAGGATGCACACTTTGTTTTACCAGCAAGACTAGAAATAGGGAGCATGGTATATATCATCTTTCGTACCCTTTGGTCCTTGGGAAATAATTTCCATGGATGTTATGCAAGGCTTACTAGCAAACAAGAAACTACATGACTACTTATTCGTGGTATTTGATAGGTTCCACAACATGGGTGTTCTGATGCACTGAAAAAAGACCATCAGTGGCAAAGAAACAACAAACTTCTTTTTTGGATAGGCTTGGGTGCACTTTGGGATACCAAAGAGAATGATTTTAGACAGGGATACAATATTTCTTTGTGCATTCTAAACTACATTGTGGGAGAATATGGACACGAAGTTGAAAAGATCTACAAAATTCTTTCCATAGACAAAAGGATAGAGAAAAGTACTCAAAAAGACTTTGGTGCATCCTTTAAGAGGATACAAATACAAAGACTAAGGATGAAGATTTGGTATATATACAACATTCTTACAATAGAACACTCCATACTTCTACACAAAATTCCCCATTTGAAACATATTTTGGATATATTCTACCTTCCCCTTTAGACATTACATATGGATTGTAGGGTAGAGTGAGGGAAGATCTTATAAGAGAGGACTTGAGGGCTAAAGTTTTTATATATAAGATTAGGAAGATGTATCTAGAGGTACGAGAGACACTGCAGAAGTGATATGGGTTATATAAAACCAAGCATGATCAACATAGAACAAAAAAATTGTTCAAGGTTGGAGATAGAGTATGGCTACATTTGACCAAGGAGAGGTTGCAAGGGCCTGTTAAGAAGACCAAGGCTTTGAGGTATGGTACCATTAAGATACTGGAATATGAAACTTAGTTTATCACCATATATGTGCATATACTCAGTTGTGAATGTAGAGAATTTGAAACTTGTTATGGTATGTCCTATGCTTATAACAGTTTACTTCTCTTTCTTATTATTATCCACAAATTAGCAATCACATGTACATAAAGTAAAGTGTAGATAGAACATTAAACAATCGACAAAAACAAGTCAAGGTAAGAGACACAAGATGTGGTGGCTAGCCAAGGACAAACCCCAATGTGGGGAAACCCTTTGATCAAATCTTACTTTATCTTCAATAATTTGGTAGAGAGAAATAGTACATAAATCTGATTTACATTAGCAGCAGCAAACCCTAGATTAGCAAAACGAGGGCAGACAATATCTTGTAAACCGATCGTCAGATTGGCTTAATTCCTTCACCAAAAAATGCGGCCTTCAGAGGAGATCTAGATTCACCTAGAACGCAGTTATGAGGAGGGAGATTGATGGTCAATGTTGGTCAAACTTCTAATCTGCATTTGCAGCCCTAATTTTTGTGTCTTCATTCCACATGTGTGAGACAAGAGTCCCTTTCTACACAGTAGGAGAATATCCTCTTTTCTATGCAGGAGAGAGAGAGAGAGATGTGATGAGAGAGTGTGTCTAAATGAGGAAAAGACATCCTGTATTTATATACAAATGTTGATGATTGAATAGATGCCACTGTTGGGCCTCTGAGCCTACATGAGCTACTGGTCGGCTTGATAATTATTCCATAATCAAAATAAATTCATATCTCCATAAATACTTATCGGAATCAGATGATCTTTAGATCAATCCTACACCTCTCAATGAGAGGAATCTAATAAAAATATTATCAGCCATGAACAAGATGACCCATATGGAGCTTGGCACTAGTTTCCAATTTTAACACCCCCTCTCAACTAGGGAGGACTCCATCTGCAATTCGTCTGTTGGTCGCTACTATTCATCCATCAAATGCACTACCCTATACAGCTTGACCCCTGCTCTGCTCTACTATATTCTACCCACTCTGCTCTGTTTTGTTCTACCCTATTGTGATCTGCTCTGCTTTGCGCTGTTCTGCTCTACTCTACTTTGTCCAAATTATGAAGAAGAATAAATGATCGAGGATGAATCATACCATCCTCCAGTGACTCAAAGTCACTCTTAGAGTGTGTACCACTGGTCCCAGACCAATCCTCAACTGACTTGAAGTCAGTGTCATAGTGGGTACAGCTCCTACTACTGGTCTTGGACCAGTATCATCCTCCACTGACTCAAAGTCAGTCTTAGAGTGTGTACCACTCCCACACCAGTCCTCAATCGACCCGAAGTCAGTGTCATAGTGGGTACAACTCCTACCACTGGTCCCAGGACAGTATCATTGATCCCAGATCAATGAAGGTCATCCTAGCATAGCGAGTATGGTAGATACAATGATGTGTCCATCAATATTACTATGGTCTCTATCCTCATTTCCCTGCTCATTGATCAGATGAGAGGTACTTCCCATGAGTACCACACTACATGGGTAGGATGCCTCGATAGGAGAACTAATCATCTTGTCCACAGGAGAGTGAATCATCCTATCCCACAAGAGAGTGAATCATCTTGTCCACAAGAGAGCGAATCATCCTGTCCACAAGACAGCGAATCATCCTATCCCACAGGAGAGAGAATCATCTTGTTGCACAATCGCCATGGAGAACACATCATCCAGGCCTCACAAGAGAACTAATCATCCTGCTACACAATTTTCGTGGACAACACATCATCCAAACCTCACAAGAGAACTAATCATACTGCTACATAGTTGCCACGGGGTGTCACAGTGAAAGTTTTGATTCTCTTACCCTATACATGTACACCACCAGGGGATGGTGAGTCACCCTATGGTCATATGTCGCTCGAAGAAGTACCCTATGCTCCCCTGGAGCTCCTAGAGCCCAATACATCATACATGATCCTCATCAGAGGGTTTTTGAATGACACCAAATTGTTCTCAGAAAGTAAAAATTTTGACCTTTCCTAGGGGCTTTGTCAGAATGTCAGCAACCTGTTCATTTGTACCAATATTTTGGAGCCTTATAGCTCCCCGCTGCACCATATTTCGAATATAGTGGTACCCGATATCAATATGATTGGAGCGATCATGAAATACGAGATTCTTTGACAAATTAATCCCACTCTGGTTATCACATAGGATTACGGTGGTATCCAATGTAAATCCAAACAGCTCACTATAGAGCATTTGCAACCAGACTGCCTCACAGGAGGGCATGCTAGTAGCAATATACTCTGCGTCAGTGGCGATCAGAGCCACTGACTTCTACTTTCTACTCATCTAGGATATCGAAGTAGATCCCAAGGAGAAACAGCACCCGAAAGTTCTCTTATGATCCACCATACTACCTGCCTAATCAGCATCAGTGTATCCAAGTAGTCTCACATCTCCGGCAGTGTATCTTAGCCCATATGTAATTATGCCACGAATATATCTTAATAGATTCTTGACACCAATCCAATGTATGCGATGAGGTTCAACCATATGTTTAGTTAATGTGTTGACTGTAAATCATATATCTGGACGGGAGTTCACTAAGAACATTAATGCTCCTATGAGTTGTTGATACTCAGTAGCATTTCGTAAAACAGGTCTAGCAGCACTACCTCTTAACTTCTTGAAGTCAAGCTCCATTGGGGTAGTTATAGGCTTGCAGTCTACCATACCGAATCTTTCCAATATCTTCACCACATATTTTCCTTGAGATAGGAAAATTTCCCTTGGCTTCTACCAGACTTCAAATCCTAGGAAATAGTGCATCAGTGCTAGGTCCTTCATTTCAAATTCAGAAGCCAACTCCCTCTTACATTTGTGAATGAGAGAGTCTACACCTGTTAGAAAGAGGTCATCCACATATAGCACAGTATAAGAGGTTTGTCATCTTCAAACTTAAGGTAGAGGTTAGGTTCGGCTCCACTCCTAGTGAATCCCAGCTTCATCAAGTAGTTGTCGATCCTCTCATACCATGCCCGGGTGCTTGCTTCAGCCCATAGAGAGCCTTCTTCAACCTGCATACATGAGATTTTCGATCATAAATCTCAAATCCTTCGGGTTGCTCCACGTAGACCTCTTCTTTGATCGAACCATGCAAGAACGTGGTCTTGACATCCATATGATGTAGGTTCCATCCTTATGAAGTTGCAAGGGCTATGATCGAGTGGATGGTGGTATATCTGCCAACAGGTGCAAATATCTCATCATATTCTATACCTTCCTTCTGGGAGAAGCCACGAGCGACAAAACGAGACTTATAATTTTCCGTGCTTCCATCCGTTGCATAGCTTATCTTGTAAAGCCATTTAGAAGTGACAACTATCTTGTCCTGGGGTTTGGGAACTACTTCCCAGACATCATTATTCATAATAGACTCATATTCTTCAGTCATAACATCCTTCCATACTTGATGCTTGACGACATCTGAGAATGATGAAGGCTCATTTTGTATGATCGTGCTCATGATGGTCAGGTATCCCTGATACCTGTTGGCTTTCTTGCTTTCACGTAAGGTTCCTTGGGGTGCAGTGTGTCCTTCAGCATCATCGATTAACCCCCTAAGCCAAGAGGACCTCTTCCTAGAAGAGGAAGGCTCAGGTGGATCAATAGGATCCAAGGGTTCATCCACATTGGGCATTGTTACATCATCTTTTCCTTTCGATTCCTTGGTGTCAACTTCTTGAGAGCTCGTTGTTGAGTGATAAAAAGGTGTCTTTTTAACTCCTAATTATCTTCACATTAATTATCAACCCAGGGATGATTTTTTATTTCAAGAGTGTACTCATTCTGAAGTAGTCATTTACTCAACAGTAATGTTTCTAAATTGCAGTATAGTGCTTCAAATACAAGAGTAAATGGATGTTTGAAATAAAATCTAATTGCAATGGCAAGAAACTTAATATTCTAAAACTAGATCATTCACTCAAGAAACTACAAAAATTTGTCAGTCAAGGATGCAGTAGTGATAACTCTTTCCTCTGTCAACTGATATAAATGAAATCAAACATAAACAAGATCCACAATCTGAGAACTTAGACAACTATAGTCAATGTTCTTTACAGTTGTTGATCTTTCAACCCACACTAAAGCAAATAATTGGAAATGACAATTCAATTGGAAATGCTTACCAAAACACACTTGTTGCAATATCAATTAAAAGATGAAATCAAATCCCTGCAGAAAAGAACAACAACTAAGTCTATTGAAAAACTGAACATCAAAGCTTAAATTTAGTGGAAATGAATTGAACAACAAAGCTCATCTTATAGAAATGAAATAATAATGGAAAGGAACAGTAATACTAAATTATTGAAGATGAAAAGCAACGCTAAATGGAAATGAACCGCAAAGCTAAATTAATAGCAATACTAAATGGAAATGAACAGCACTACGAAATTAATAGAAATGAGCAGCAATAGTAAATAAGCATCAACCTGTAATGCACGACAGAATCTGAAGTGAACAATGAAGCATTATAACCAAAATGAATAGCATAACAATTTAAGTTGTAATGAATAGCAATATTTGTTATGGTCGAAGAAAATAGCAGTGCGATCCAATTGTGATTTCATGCATGAAACGATTTTAGGAAAATGTACAAGAACAGGAAGTTAGAAAGAAATGCAACTCAAAAGCAATGAAAATTAAATCAAACCATCACACGATTGGAACTGTAAAATAACGGTACAAGTAGCAAGTGGATCCACTAGGGTCGGGCCCTTAGCCGCCAATGAAGCACTGCCCAACTCACTCCACTATCAAATAATGGAACAAAAACTCTTTTATTTATTAATCATCAAACTATCTAATCATTGCAACAACAAAATCCTTGAGAATTACAATGGTAATGCAATAGTCCCATTGCAGCGGAGATATTTTGGAAAATAGCCACAAGAGCGAATATGAGAAAAACATCTTCAGAGAACCTTTTTTTTCTCTTAGTACAGACAGAATTTGGGAAAATGGCTCAGCACAAAACTAATTTGGTCCGTTCGGGACAAAACCCATGCTTTGGATTTTCCATATTCTTCTCCATGTGCCCAAAATGTCCAATGCAAAATTGTCACTTCTTATTCCAGCAAATTTCTGAGTTGACACATTTAATGATGAGCTGGAGATCAAATCTTCAATCTGAAAAATATCTTGGAGGCTAAAATGGTGAGTGATGTTACAACAAATTTATTAATAAACCACCATTGGTAAAAACATGTATAATCATCAATTTATTAAAAATAAAGGAGAAGAAATAATATTTATCCATAAAAGCATAAATAATTATAAAATATAATTAAATGATAAATTATGATAAATGATGTGATAAAGAATGGTAGAAATTTGTCGAATAGGCATTCAAAAGTAATAATAATAATGACATATTAATGGCCCAACACTCGTCAAAGTAGGAAGATTGTCCACCTTGCTGAGAGCCATATCTTCGTCAAAGGTGACATCATGACTGATCACGTCTTCCTTTTGACCGACTACATAGATTCTATAGCCCTTAGTATTTCCACCATAGCTCACAAAGATTCCTTTCTTTCCAGATGCACCCAATTTATTCCTTTTCTCTTTTGGCACATGAAAATATATAGGGCTTCCAAAAATTCTAAAATGAGATACGTTAGGTTTCTTACCGGTGAACATTTCTTCAGGAGTCTTGGAACCCAATGCTTGATGAGGACATCGGTTTTGTATATATATGGCGGTGTTTGCAGCTTTCGCCCATAGAAACTTCAAAAGTCTTTGATCATGGAGCATGGCACAAAAAACTTTCACAATCATACAGTTCTTCCTTTCTGCCACACCATTCTGTTTAGGAGTATATGGTGTAGTAGTCTCCCTCTTAATGCCAGCCTCTTTACTAAAGTCATGAAACCCGTTAGATTCATATTCAGTCCCATTATCAGTCGTTAAGATCGTGATCTTATTTTCGGTTTGATTCTTGATCAAGGCTTGGGAGGTGTCACAAGACATGACACCTAGCAGACTTCCACCGACCTGATGTAATGAATCAACTCGAAACCCAAGAGTAAAGGCATCTTTAACATTGCTTTTCCATATACGTACCTTGCCATCGCTGAAGGTCACTTTGTAACCTTTGTCTCATTGCCGAAATGGACACCAGGTTCTTTTTTAGGTCAATTAAATATAATACATCCTATAATTTCTAGCCTTCTTGAATGGAGGCCACCAAGTTCTTGTTGATAGAGTCCCAGATGATATTCTTTGTTTTGACTTCACTGATTTTCCATTTGTTCCTGGCAGCAGCAGGTGCATTTGATGGAAGCTCAATAATATTGCCTCTCACATGGTCCAACACTCCTTGATCTTCTAAGGTTAGATCGAGAGACATATTCCATCCGTGATAGTCAGAATTTTCACGGAGCTTGTCTTCAATAAGGAAGAGTGTTGAGGACCCCATAGTTCTTTTAGGATAGCCTTGCCAATCTTCTCTTTGGTGATTGCTCTTTCTCTTGCTCAGGATTTTTCTTCACCTCACCTCTCATACCATGTTAATTTATTGTATGTTCTATGCTTATAATAGTTTACTTATCTTTCTTATTATTATCCACGGATTAGCAATCACATCCACATAAAGTAAAGTGCAGATAGAACATTAAACGATCAACAGAAAACAAGCCAAGACAAGAGACACAAGATGTGGCGGCTAGCCAGGGACAAACCCCAATGTGGGGAAACCCTTTGATAAAATCTTCCTTTATATTCAATAATTTAGCAGAGAGAAATAGTACATAAATCTGATTTACATCAGCAGCAGCAAACCCTAGATTAGCCAAACTAGGGCAGACAATATCTTTCAAACTGTCGATCGGATCAACTTAATTCCTTCACCAAAAGTTGCGGCCTTCAAAGGAGATCCAGATTAACCTACAACATAGTTCTGAGGAGGGAGTTTGATGGTCAATTCTGGTCAAACTTTTGATTTACAGTTGCAGCCCTAATTTCTGCATCTTCCTTCCACATGTGTTAGAGAAAAGTCCCTTTCTGTGCAGTAGGAGGAGAGCCTCTTTTCTACGCAGGAGAGAGAGAGAGATGTGATGAGAGAACGTGTCCAAATGAGGAAAAGACCTCCTGTATTTATATATAAATGTTGATGATTGAATAGATGCAACTGTTGGGCTTCTGATCTTGCATGAGTTGCTCGTTAGCTTGATAATTATTCCATAATCAAAATAAATTCATATCTCCATAAATACTTATTGGAATCAGATGATATTTAGATCAATCCTACACCTCTCGACGATAGGAATCTAATAAAAATATTATTATCCATGAATAAGATGACCCATATGGATTTTGGCCCTAGTTGCCAATTTTAACAAAACTCTATGAGCCTTCCATGCTAGATCAGGAAGAGGAATGATTCCTACCTCCTGTGGGGAATTTTGCACCAGATGCTCAAGAAGAGTTGACAAAAGATACAATTTTGCAGAAGAGGTCTAAAACTACAAGACAGGAGCAACATGTCCTTTAGTAGATCATGTTAAAAGGACAACTTCTAGGAAAACTGAAATGGTACACCATGAAGCTAGCTAGTCTAACCTCTCCACTTTTAGTTAAGCTACGTCTAATCTGGGTCCACCTTACGTTCATCTAATAATTATTTGAATATTTAACTATAATTTTTTTTATTTTGTAATAAATGAATCCCTCTCCAAATTTTCTACCACTATAGTAACCATATTTTCCCATGCGTCAGACATATTTTTTATTCCTAGAGCTAATTGGATTTGTCTCTTAATTACACTTATTGTTGGAGATGGAATTGTGACTTAATTGAAACTACCATTGGATCTGATTGGCATTGGACCTAACCACTTTGATTCCTAGGTTTTTCCTTTTTGCAACTAGTATTTCTGGTAATCAAAGTGTCATCAATGTCCTCTCCTTTCATTTTATAATTTCATTATTTTTCTTTATTATTTAAAATCTATTGTCTAATAACAAACAATGTTTACAAATGAATCATAGTATATAAGGCATTTTCATGCTATAACCACATCATTAGAGTCATTTGGTTCAGTGTTTAAAGAAAGGCTTACAAACATAATTAGGTTGTATTTAATGCTATTGTTTCCATCCACTCATCCTTTAGAATATCCAAGCATATTACTTTGTTTCACTACTAATATTATGGTACCAGACTTATGTGATAAACTGAATTTTTTGGCACTCAAATGGATACTACTTATGAACATGAATTCCATGGTGAATGATATCATATTCATAATAACTACATATAATACCTCCAAATTCCCTTCACGAGCATGAAATGTCACTTTCCCTATAAAATTTAACTCTAATGCTATTTAACTACATATTCTTTCTATATAACTTATCTCCTTTATATCTATAAAACACCTAATTCCCTTGTTTCCTCTAAAACCACAACCAAGATGACCACACAAAATTATTAAATCAGTTGCCTTTAAACATCAAGTGTAAAGTAGTAAGTATTTTCCCTATGTGGTAGAAATATACTAGTATGCCTTTTATTTATTCAAACAGCTTAGATAAATCATTTCTTTGACCCAAATAAATGTTTTTTTATAGCCAAGTTATGAGCTCCCGTGCATGCAATTTCTTCTTCATCCCCTTTAGTCTCTTCCCATTTTTTCTACTCACAGAGGTAGTACTAATCATTTCCATGTGATCTTCAAATAATTTTATGGCCTTGTGAATGAGATTTATTTCTGGGAACCATTCCAATGACTGTAAAACCCTACATAATAGTCAAATCAACTACACTAAAACGATGGAGTGGGAGAGATGTTGTTGTTCCTACCCTTCCTATTTGTTTTTCCTTGAATATTCTCCATTAAAAGGGCCTTTATAGAAACAAAAATGAGAAAAAATGTTGAATATAATTATTTACTAGATCTTCTAACTCTTATGTCATTTACATAGTCAATACCTTTGGTAATATATTGAATTCAATGCACAGGTAATAGCCTGAAATAATGAGATAAAACATATCAATCAAGGTGCTATATTGAGTCAAACACATAGTACCTTGTTGTGACTTGGCACCCATGCTGAACTTTTTTTCTTAGTATCGGGAGTCCTCTTTAGTCTCGCCACGACTTTGCGATGAAGCCTCACTCTTATTCTTCTTCACTATTTTTCTGACTTTATAACCTACAGGCTCCCACAAGTTGAGTTGTACTGCTACATTACATGTTTACTATTTTTACCTTTTGGCCTTAAGCCGACGTCACTTGGACTTATGTATAAGCCACTTTTTGACCATGTCTTTCTACAAAATCAACCTTGCAATCACTTAGCCTTTGCAACTTGACACCTTACGCCCATGGAAAGAACACTCCTTTGAGTGTCATTGACTAGTTTTGTCACCTTGTATTGAGCATAGGAATGTTCCACTCCCAGGAACTAGTGCATCTGTATTTGGAAACTCATTCTTTTCATTGTAGAATAGCCATTCTTTTATTCCTTTTCAAGCTTTTTAAATATGAAAAGGACAAAAGAATTATATATTGCAAAAAAAGGCAAGAACGAGACATTACTTCCATAATTGACAGCAACAAGAATCAATTGTGTCGCTCTTGAATCAAGCACTCAAAGAAAGTGTTTCCTCCATCAGGATGAGCTTTAGTTTGACTTTGGAGAGTCATAACATTGTCATTGAGTCAGTAATCCTATGGTTGGTTATCTCTTAAAATAATATGGAGAGTTTGTTTATGCCTCCTACATGATAAACCTATACAAAGTTATCATATGTTGCCATGCAGTTACATTTGAGTTGTGATTTTGTTCAAGGTAAGTAAACCTGAGTCAGCCTTTCTGCGATGTCTCTTAACTCATTTTCAGTCAGCCATACCTGGTCTGTCAGAGCTATGTTTAATATCAGATTATCTATTTTGTCCTTTTCTCATGCTATTTAAGAAGGTCTCCATTGACTTCTTGCTGGCGGGTTTTCTCTTATCGACTTTGAAAAATTGCTCTAAGAGTAGGCCTAGAGTCGCACCCTAACCCAATTTCCATCATTGATAGTTGACCTTGTGCTCATCATCGATAAGTATCATGGATCTTTAACTGAGTGGTTTCCCTTGTATTCAATGTCAGCATACATTATCACACATTGGGATTCATGTAGTACCTTGGTTTCCATTTGACCCTATTGGTGGATTCCTCACCTCCGTGTCATATTTCATTTTTGGTTGGCTCATAGGGTTTTTGTCATGTGCTAGCCACATCTTGTGTATGCCAGAAACGTGCTTTTGGTATGGCTACCTCATCTTTCTTCATCTGATTCCTTCCAATTTATTAGGCTACGGGTTACATTCACGCTGGATTGATGTGGGATGCCTTAATTCATTCCTTCTAGCATATATTTTCCCATCGACTCCAACTCATTTGTCTGGGAATAATGTCTAGATTCCCTTTTCATTATCTTAAGGTTTGCAGTCATCAGTGGAAGACTCTTTCACTATCGAGAGTGAGAATACATCAATATCTCATGATTGATAGATTTTCTCAAGTGTAAAACTTCAACTCATTTATTCGCACTTGTTAGATTGTACTATGGTACCTTGACCATCATCATCATTATTAGTGAGTTGTCACACCTTTGTTAATGGTATATATCAATGATCAGTAATCAAACGATTTCTCACATGGTGGAATTAAACTCATTTATTCCCATAGTGTAGAAATGTACCAAGGCGGTCGATGAAGACCACAGGTTGCATCGACATTTTTTAGGTCACTTGTCAGTTCCTCCAGTTTTCCACTAGTGACAACATCCACCTTATATGTTATAGTTCATCAGAACAACATTTTATATGTTGGCACCCGAGTTGCATGCAGTACCAGTATTCCCCTTTTTGACTTGGTACTTTGAGGCTAAATTATGTGGCATAGTGATCAGATATCTCCTTCAACATCATTGATCAGTTCTTTTAGATGTGATATTGTGACATGGCCATGATATGTACTTTTGTGGCTATGATCGGATGATCCACTATGTATTTCTTAGTTTCATTTGTATTTGTATACATATTGGATCCACTCTACACTTGATATGTGGATATGCTTTACTATTTTTGAAAATGGGTATGCCTGCTTCAGACATGAGGTTTCTTTTTGATCTCTTCCACTAGTTTGGCAGGCTGGAATCTGGTGATCTCATCCCAAGTCTTCACATGATTCACTTTATACACTTAATACATTTCATCCATCATGTACCCCTTCTAGCCTTATATATTAGGGGGCATTTGTTATAGCATCATTTATCACCCTTGTATACTTAATGCTCTGAGCCATGGCCTTGGGCAACCCTTTCCCTTCAAACTTGGTCCTTTTACTAAAAAACATTATTTTAAACTCCATACATGACTCTGCCCTTCAAAAAGCATGTGCACACGTGGGTTGAGCTATACCCAACCTGCATATATAATTTGAAATATTAAAAAAATATAAAATCTATATTTTATGGATGGGGTTTACGTGTTACACCAGAAGCCCACCTACAGGAGCCTGTTACACAAAAGTATCATCACCATGATTATTTGCAGTCAGTATGGGTCTATCATCATTTGTACTGTCCTCCTAAGCAAGTCTCAAACCTCAGCTCTTCAAGTCAAGCTCTGGAAATGGGAGAAAGACATTAAAAATCAATGTAACTCTGGTTCCGCACTTTCTCTCACTGTCACCTACGGTCCCACACCTTCTGTTTACAAAAACTGCGGACCTGCCCGCTCTGTCCCTAACAGTGTAGGTGCAGACCCCTGTGAAAGTCAAAAGGCGCAAGTTTTATATTAAAAAACTCACTTTGGGTTAATTCTAGAGGTTTCTAGAAGGAATTTTGACGTGGATTGTTCGCTCTGAGGTGGTTCATGCATCCCAAAAGAGAAGGAGCTAATCCCTTGATGAGAGGAGCTATCCCTTTGAAGGAGGGCTTTATCCCTTTGAAGGAGGACCTAGTAACCTCCCTCCATTGCACTATAAATACAGGCATTGGGCTGGTTGCCAGGGAGGTTAGAAGCTGAACATTTTTTAGGGTAAATGCTGGTGAAATCAAGACTTCCTAGTTGAGCTTAAGAGGAGAGATCACATACCTTTTTGGCTTCATTGGGGAGTGAGTGAAACTTGTCAAAGTAGAGGAGACTTCTTGCTAGACCCTGGGAGGAGCTTGTACAGTGTCAAGGCAAAGGTTGTAAAGTTCTTCTTCTTTTGAATTAATACAATCAAACTCATTTTTCTCAACAAGTATCTCATGTTATTTGTTTCATGGACTCCTTGACTTTCATGTTAAATATGTTTTATGCAATTGGCTTTTCAGGTGCTATTTAATTTGTTTGCCTTGTTTGTGTTTGCATATTCGCAACAAAGGAGCTCATTTGGATCGAAGGAGCGAGGGCATCCACAAACTTGCATTGGACCTAAGGTAGGCCCTAAAAACACTTGTTTGCCATTGTTTATTAAAGCATATTTAGAGAAAAATAGTATCTGGTCGGTTTGCTTGTCATTAGGTCTTATTTAGATTCTAGGAAGGTCTATCTTGTCCGCAAGATCGACTTATTCCATGTGACAGAGCCCATGGACGAACTGTATCCCAACTGAAACAACTGTTTTGGGGTGATATAAATACACCTCATGGGAAGGCCTAAGGGGAGAGAAAGATATGCTATTGATATTATATCTAATTGGTCCCTGATCAAGTTAGATTTATCTATGTTCCTCCTACACCACTAGCTATAGGAAACCCTTGTTTCCTCATAGAGATGCCCTTCTCCTTTGTATGGCATCTATGTGTATGCATTTGAAAGATGATTTTTGAGGCTTGGCCTAGACATATGCGGATGAAGGTTTTTCTTGGATCCATGGTCAAATCAAGTTGATTCTTCCACATTCTTTGCAGACATCAATAAAGAAGCTCTATCTTGTTCCTGATGTGATGATATTTATGCTTTAACTCATTTATGATCTAATTATGTATGCTATCATGTTTTATATCTATATTCTTATATGATCTGACATTCATATATTGAACATGATTTGAACTACTACTAGTATATATGCTTTTCTGGAATGAGTTGTAGGCTTTGAAGCATTGTATGAAGCAGAGGGTTTGGACCCTATGAGAACATCCTCAAGCATAGGACCTACGAGTACTATATCTTCATCCCACTTTAGTAGTTTAATCATTAGGACTACTTGTCTACTTAATTATTTTTGGTGTATGTCCTTCGATCTATTGGGGTTCTCAACCTAGACCCTAGTGTGTTTTATAACGTAACAGTATTTGTTTTGGTGATGTTTGGTATATGTACATATGTATATGGATGTAAATACTGCCATGAGCTATGTTATAAAGCTCCAATAAGTAGTCTGGGTGTCATGTCATTATGATTTTATGGTTGTTATGTTTTTATGTTGGTTTTATTATCAGCAGGTTGATCATTGTAAATACTACAATGAGCTAAGTTATAAAGCTCCATTGGCATTATGTTTTTATTACAAAAAAATTGTGGTCATAGGTGTTGTTGAACACCGAGGATGGTGTTCCCCCAAGGAATGGGGGGGGGGGGGGGGTTAAACATTCCAGGTGAAATTTCCATGGAATAAAATTTAATAAAGGAAAAATAATAATCATGGTTGATGGGGCACTTATTCCAAGATGAATGTTGGGCAAGACATCCAAGTGTGGGTGTCCATTTGGTTATTAATGGCTAAGGAAATAGGAAAAGGCAATGGCTAAGGTTTGGAAATGAAAAATGGCATTTTTGGCACATTATCTATGAAAATAATGGAAATTAGGAAAAAAGGGAGGTGACAGGTCACATGTTTCATGTGAGGAGGAAATTGAAGGAAAATAATTGAAAAATAAAAAAATAGAGGTCTCATTCATAAAAGGGCTTATGAGAATCAGTTGATAACCTTTTGTCACTTCAGTTTTGGAGCTCTTGATTATTCTCTCTCTCTCATACTATTGGATTCTTAGAGTTTTCTTGGAGCACTCTTGAAGTGTGTGGCATACCTTGATATTTTTAGAAAGAGGGCAAAGGCACAAAAAGAAAGTGCAAGAGGAAATCAAGATTAACAGCTAGAGTGGGATTTTCTTGTAGGTATTGAGTTGCATGTATGTTTTATTCACTAGTTCTAGGATGCACGACATATGCATGTGGTTTTTTGGTTGTGATCTGTCATTGGCATGGAGGATGGCCAGGATTGATAGTGGATTGCCTAGCCTTTCCATTTCCTAGGTGGCCATGGTGATTGTGGATTTGTTTTCCTTGTTTTGTTTTGGTTATTTCTCATGTTTCCTTAGCTTGGGTTGAGCTATTAATCCTGGTATCCCTGGTCAAACAAACGTTATGGAAGCCCCGTAAAAACTTGGGTTGAGCTACTAGTCCTGGAAGCCTTGGTTGAACAAATTCCCTGGAAGTCGTTGGTGGGTTGAGTTACTAGTCTTGGAAGCCTTGGTTGTACAAACAGTCTAGAAGCCCTGGAAGGATTGGATAGAGACCAATCTGATGATGGCTTTTTGATGTGTGACCATGAGGTGGAATCACTATTTGTTGTGTTAAGGTGGATGGCCTCTAGAAGCCGTAGATGGTTTTTGATTGATATGTTTTATGAGATCCCACATTCATGCTTAGAATAGTCCATGAGAATGAATGATTGAAGAG
Source organism: Pinus tabuliformis (assembly GCA_031772625.1). Taxonomy (NCBI): domain Eukaryota; kingdom Viridiplantae; phylum Streptophyta; class Pinopsida; order Pinales; family Pinaceae; genus Pinus; species Pinus tabuliformis. The sequence goes on from CM062816.1 coordinate 1,435,007,519, forward strand.
AGATTTGGCTCAACCATTCTACTATTGGGAAGAATGCAGAATTTCCATTTCGGTTTTGGATTTTTAATCATTAATATGAGCTTACTTCTCCTTGTAAATATATGAGTATTATACTAGTTATATGTGGTTTATATCATTTTGGTTTCATTGGTATTTCTACTGCTATTATGATAGTTATATATATGTTTTATGATAGTAGCTATGTATGGCTCTCATCGTGTTTTTACTAGTAAAAAAATGAATAATGTATCTGTGACCTAATGGATGAAATGGTAGTTGATGTGTTAAGGCATCAATGCTTCTTAGTGATTCTTAGATATGTATGAGACCGCTATGATTAGATCTTTTATTTACACTAGTAGATTTCATATTCATGATACGTTTGAGCCTAGCATGGCTAGTAGGGGTCCCGTTAAGGTCTCATTCAAGTGATTGCAGTTATACTATCATTTCCATGTTATTTTACTCTTCTAAAGATGTGATTCATGTCTAGGCAATGACTTGAGCTCTGGGTCTAAAAAGTGACTCAAATCCTGGGGACGTTGACAGACCACTATGCAAAAGGGTCCCTGGATGTTGGGTTACAGGCCTGTGAGACTTTCCAAAGGTCCTCAAATAGTGGCATGCACATGGAATGAGAACGTATAGAGGTCAACTGGTCCAAAATCTTACTAAGACCCAGCGACTAGTTGGAAGAAAGGTTGGATTGGTTCATGAGGGACCTAATGTTGATGTTGGATGTTTGTATGGTCTGTTTGCATTGGTTCTAGTTCCTTAACATGACTTATGAGGTCAAATCATATCATATTTACCTCTCTTTGTATGTTTACCCTGGCTAGCCAGTTGCTTGGGTAGATGTGGGAGAAGCGTGTTACACTCTTTGCGTAGTTATTTGCATCATTCATCATTATTATTGGATCCTAAAACTCTTGATGAAGCCAGTGTGAAGCTTGTACATCTTGAAAGAAGGGGGAAGCATGAGAAAGATGACTGCCAAATGGGGACAACAATAGATAAGAGAAAGGAAGAAAATTGTTCTTGTACTCATTTTGAGAAAGAAGGGCATGATAAGGAGAATTTTTGGAAATTTCATTCAGAATTGAGGCCAAAGAGAAATGGTATAAAAGAGAAGCAAGAGGTAGTCACTATTATATAACAAGACCAAGATTCTAAATTAGAGGATGATGAGAATATCACAATCGTGGGATTTGTAGGTGTTGGGTTAATTGGTTTGGGATCTGAATCAGGTGACAAAATGAATATAGTTACTCTCAAAATTGTGGGTGATGGACCTATTGACTTGGGTTTTGATTCACGTGATGAGACAAAGATTTTAGTAGATGTTGTGACAACAATGAGAAGGGAACCAAAGGCTAAATGGCTCCAAGAACTCGAAGCAATCAACCAAATAATTCAAGGGAAGAAAGCCAAACTAAGGAGATCCCTACAAGAAGCATAGGAGGAGAAGAAAATGTTACAATATCAGTTACAAGCCAAGGAGGAGGCATTGGAAAAGTTGTAGCATAACAAGACTAAGGTAAAAGGTGATTCTTCAATTTCATATTCTTTTTCTGATGGTGATTTCACTGCTTTTGAGAAACAAACTACAAGAATTGGATCAAAATTAAAGAAGAAAAAGGGGATCAAGGAAAGGGACTCAACACTAATGTCTAGGGCATTGTGAATCCCATCAAAGTGGATGAATTTCCTCGCTATGCAAGAGTTGGTTATGTCAATAATAAGGTTATAGAATGATCAAATATAGCCAGTGATCGACCAATGATGGATGATGGGAGCACATCACCACATTACAGTGATAGTGAGGATTCCATAGAAATTTCTCCTCATCAGGGACACACCAGGAAAAAACATTACAAGACGGTCCAAAAAGTTTGGAGGAGAAGGAATCATTATTGTCACTACAACAAGGATGGACATAATAGGGCCACATGGCAAGTACTACATGACCAAAAAAAACCTACTAAGCATCCAGTTGGTGGCTTTGTTCAACAAGTAAATCAACGATAGGGAGATGACTCATTCACTTTGTTGAGTGAGAGATGGTTTTATTAGTTATAGTAGATTGTCATGGCTGAATTTTTAAGTCACATGTTATGAGATGATTGTAAAAGTGATGAAGTGTTTGCCATCACTTATGAATGCAACATAGTGATATTTTGGGCCTTTTTGTTGCTAGTTTTGGTATTGGGATTTATTTATTTATTTTTAATGTAATCTTGACCAAAGAGTGTGTTATAAACTCTTCGAAAGTATGGGGTTGTTTGGGTAATGATTGGACTTGTATTAAAACCATGTTCTTTACAAAGAATGTACTATATGTTTGCATAGAATGTAGTTGTTGGTTCATCACTTATGGCTCCAAAGTACAAAGGTGAGGGAGAAAGGAGTGTGGCTTAACATGCCACTTGTTTTGCAAATGAGGGAATATAGTACATTGTAGATTTTGTTCATGATTTTGGAGGAAAAAATCTTCTTAGTGGGGAGGAATGATCTAGGAGGATCCTAAAGGGCCAATTTTTTTAAGTCCTCAAAACTTAATGAAACTGATTTCAAATTGAAGAGCTTGTTGTTTTGAATATAGGGGTGCAAAAGAAACCTCAATCTGACACCATATGTGAAAGTTATGACCTAATAAAAATTTTGAGAAACAACTAAAAATTTTGTAGGACACATAGCGATGACATGGCATTGATGTCAATAGTACAAAAGTTGAATTCATTCAGATAGATATTAATGTCAAAATGGTGATTTGTTAGTACGATAAAGAAGGAGCCAATGGGGAGATAACATGTGGCAGGTGACATAAATAGGCATGTTAGTAATGCGAGCCAATCAGATTCTGAAATGTGGTATCTAGTCAACACCCTAGAAATTTTATTAATGACGAAACATTTTACACCTTTGTGACTGTCGGAAGTGACCAAAATATTTCCCACTTAATTTTTTGAATGTCCCCCAAAATGTTTGTGTCTGTTGTCGCCAGTTCTATTTTGAATTAAAATACTAAAAAGAATCTAATTGACCGGAGGGTGATCAAACCCCTTCATCCAACCGATGATTACATTATATCCCTCATATTATATTAAACGATCATGTCAAATTACAAGTGGAGAAAAAATTTGTAAACGATTAGAACTAACATTGTTATTTACATATATAATAAATGTTGAATGGTCTGTTGGCAAGTTAAAAAAATGACCATCCACGAACTAGTGGACCCACATGCCAACGCACCAACCCACGCTACGCTTGTAAGTCCACCAATCCAATCACATATAAACCATTCAATGGCACAGTGCGGGCGGTCGCACGTGAAACCTCACAGACTAATGAAAACATGGCCCTTGACAAGATAATGCCCTACTTGGCATGTTCTTTTATAAAGGTTCCTTGGAATCTTGAGAGAATATTCCATCAGAGAGTCTTGTAAGGAATCTAAAAGATTTCCTAGAGCTCTGGAGGTCACCAGCATAGAACCAGGCTCAATTTATAATCAATTTTTATAATTTTTCACCACAAACTCAACGATGTATTCCATTTCTTCATCAGAAGTGTGCATTTTCAGGCCATCCCCGAAAGTGGGGGTATACGGTTTCTTGTTGTAATTATTGTTGAAAATGTAGTAATAAAGTATCAAATTTGATTTTTCCTAAATCAAATTGAGGAAATTCAAACTTCCACATCACAATACAACTTGGAAGAGTTAACTGAGGTGACATGGCTCTTGCCACTCAGTTAATACACTCAACTTGAGTTAATGAGTTGAAGTTCAGTTTACTTGAGTTGATTCTTAAAAAATAGGAGTCTATCTAGGTTAATTCAAGCTAGGGGCATCGATTTCGGTTGTGTGCAGTGATTCCTAAATTTTAGGATCCTTGTTTGAGTTAATTTCAGTTGCAGTAATGTAATTCAGTTAAATTTAGCTATGGTTAGTTAAACTAGTTCTAACTATGGCAGGAACTAATGGAAGGTGAACTTGGGGAAGTGTAGCTTCAACCACACTCAGTGATCATCCAGATAACTAATCAATCAGCCTAAATTAGCTCAAGAATCTAGAGAATTGTAGTTACCCAGTTGAGATGGAGATTCCAAGGCATTGTATTATCAATTGTAAACTATTCCTAAGTGTACAGGTGGCACATGCAGTTAGAGGATGAGCCTAGATGAATTGCGCAATTCCAATTGATGAATGTCTTCATTAATAGGGGCCTAATTCCTCAAGGAACAACACAAGGAAATAGTATCTTGGAGGGAATGAAAATTGTCCAAGAGTTGGCCAGATTCATTCAATCAAGAAGAGGGATAGGCTATAGACTTGCAAGTTGTGCTCAATCTTGAGAAATCATATGTATTTCATCTTTATTCTCTAGTTAATGTAATATAGATATGAAAGGGTTTTGAGCAACAACTTTCCCCTAGATAAATATTTTTGCGTGTGTGATTTTCCTTTTTCATGTCTATTATTTGTGCTCTAGATTGCGAATTAAATTTCGCATATTAGTAGAGTAGTTTCAAGTCTTGTGATTTAGTAAATTTCATGAGCAGTTTCAAATCTACAACCTAATTTCTAAATGGTATCAAAGTAGGATTGACAATAGAGTAGAAATTTTGAAGTTTTTATTGAAAGAGGATTCACATTAGAATGATTCCTTGAAATCCTCATGTACATTTATCACTGAATAACTAATGAATTGTTAGAAGGTAGATTGATGGAACTCTAGCTCAGGTTAAATCTAGAAGACCATATGTGCAAACTTGTTAATGGAGCTAGAAGGTTGCTAGTGGGCATATCAATGTTTAGTGACACAAAAATGAGCTTTGATAATTGATATTGGTATATTAAGGAGAAAATATATTTCCCACGGGGAGATCGAGAATCAGAAGGAATCTAGTTTTAGAGGGAGTATCACTATGAAAGCCAATACTTCAAGATTTGGGGATATCAAACTCATTAATGTAGTAGTTGCAATAGTACTACAAAAGCAGAAATAGAGAAGTAGAAACAAAAATATGAGTAGATCAAATTTTTCTTTGCATGAAACTATATCTCCTGCAGTGAGGTGGGGTGATGTAGAACCTTAGTTCTAGAATTGCATAAATTTGGGCAGGGTCCATTGAGGCGTTCTCCTCATGGATCATTACCTAAGAATAAGGCCCCATAATATTCAATATCATGAGGATTAGTGTAGGCTAGATATGAATTAGTGTAGAGGAGTTTTGAGAACAGAGCAAGAAGCTCAGTTGCAGAGCCAACAACAACACAGTTTTCCCAGTAGACAATTGGATACCGAGTTGATTCAATTTGTTTTTTTTTTTATGCTTCCTAGTTGCAAGTGTTGGAGAAGAAACATCAACAATGAGAGGCATTTAACGCAGTGCATTCAATATGTTGAGGATAGGGGTGGTTGATAATCCCTTTCTAGCAAAGAGGGATTGTTGAAAATGCAGCAAGAAAGTCTCAATTTTGACTTTCCTTAATCAAATTGAGGAAATTTGAAATTCCACATTAGTGGACATCTTGGAGTTAGCTGAGGTGACATGGATCTTGTCACTTAGTTAAGAAAACTAAAATCAGGTTGATGCTTTGATGTTCAATTTAGTTGAGTCGATTCCTTAAAAATAGGAGTCTAGCTTGGTTAATTTGAGTAAGGGGCGTGAACTTTAATTGTGCAGTGATTCCTAAATTTTAGGAGACTAGGTTGAGTTAATTTCAATTGTAGCAATCTAAAAAAATTAAATTGATTTATAGTCAGTTAAACTAGTTCTAATTGTTGGAGGAACTAGTGGAAGATAAATTTCTGGAAGTGCAACTACAACCACACTCAGTGATCATCTAGATAACTAATAAATCAGCCTAAATTAGCTCATGAATGCAAATAATTCAAGTGACCGAGTTGAGATGGAGGTTCCAAGGTAGTGTACTATCAGTTCTAGACTATACTGAAGTGTAAAAGTTTTTCATGCAGTCAGACGATGAGCCTAAAGGAATTGCACAATTTCAATTGAGGAATTTATTAACTACTAGGGACCTAATTCCTCAAGGAACAATCCCTGGAAATAGGAGCTTGGAGGGTTGGAAAATTGGCTAAGTGTTGGCCAGAGTCAGTTAGTCAGGAAGAGGTATAGACTACACACTTGTACGTGTTCTCATGCATGAGCAAGCATATGTATTTCATCTTTATTATGTGTTTAATGCAATATAGATAGGAAGGGGTTTTGGGTAGTTCCTTTCCCTTAGATAAATATATGTGCATGTTTGATGTTTTTGTTTTCATGTCTATGATTTTTGTTCTATATTGTGAATTAGCTTTCACAAACCAGTGGAGTAACTTCAAGTCTTGTGATTTAGTAATTTTCATGAGCAGTTTCGAATGTACAAAATAAGTTCTACAATTGCATGTAAATTGATTTTGTTGAAGCTTAATGAAAGAAGAATCCCCACATTGAGAAGGTTTTGTAGAAGTAACCCACACTAAGTGAACTCTATTATCAACTTATTTTGTGCCTTTGTTTCTCATGGTCGCATTTCATTTCCGCTTCTTTTATGTGTATGCATCATATGGATACATGTTCTTTTAAATGAAATTCTATGTGCATCCTTTAAGTAAAAAGATCCAGAATACGTGGGGAAAAGGGTTAAGTTTCATGTTGAAATATTATGGGCAAAGAAACAGAAAAAATCTAAAATACAGGTTAAAGGAAGAACTCAAGGTAGCTAAGCCTAAGAAAATAGTTCATAAGGGTGAAACTGAGCAAGGAGAAACCCATGGAGAAGATAGTAATGTTTGTGGAGATTTTACATTTGAGACATCAAATGAAGTTCAAAAGCCTTATGTTTTTCCTAATGGTTTGTTTATCATTGCAGGTGTTATTGACGATGAACAACCCTTTGAGGCTAACATGAACAAAGAGGAAGATAGAGGAGAACACAACTAAAATTTTGTTCTGAGTAGAGAGGAGGAGAAATACTTGAATGGGATGCTTGTAAGGCAAGTTGAGCCAAAGGTAGAGACAAATTTCAGTCTTCACAGTGATTGTGTGCATGCAGGTGAGTCTAAAGTGATTATCAATTTTCAAACTGATGCAAGTGGAACAAAAACTGAGGGTGAAAAACATGAAAAATTTGTTGAGAATTAGGATGCAACAAAGTCAAAGGAGGAAGAGTTTTTTGGAAGCATGGATACAGAGCTTAATCAACATATTAAAGTGAGACACAGAGTTCAGTGACCAACTTTATAAGCATTGAATGAGGTTGAAAGTATGCTTGGATGATTGTCTCTTTTGTTTTTTTCATGGCTGAAAAGTTCTCACTTGAAATAGTGAGCAACAACATGGTGAAGACAATTGTTTTGCAGCAAGGAAGGCAAAAGAGGAAGTATAGTGGAATTCAAGATGGTGCAATAACAATAGTATAACATCATGATAAAGTGGATGATAAACAACAACAATATGTATGGGATCTAGGAGGACGTCAACAACAACAACCCATGGTCAAGAGACCATGAATGTTTTTTCCACCTTGGGAGTCTGATGTAGGAGCATTAGAGATTCCATGTCATCATGCTTATTGGAGACAACTCAAAACCTTGTTTCAACATGGAAAAGGAATTTTATTTCCTTATTGTAAATAATTTTAATTTCTTTATTTCTAAAACAACTTTGGATAGATATTATATTAAATGACATGAGAATCTATTGTAAAAAGCATGATATATTCTAGGGATAGATTGAGTGAGTTTAGAATTTAAAAAAACATGATTTGTGGAGTGATTTTAGGATATAGTAAAATATGATTTATGGAGTGTTTTTAGAGTTTAGAAAATCCATTTAATTTATTGATCGTACTTTTTGTAAGCCTATAAAAAATGAGAACTAATGGCCAAATTAATGTGCAATCACGCTCATAAATAAAAACAAATGTTTTTGAGTATTTTTGTATGTAAAGGTTTCTTTAATGAAATTATGTTTCATGTCATCTATGTATGAAGTGTCTATGCGCATGATCATTGAAGAATTCTTAAAATTTGGAAATGGTAGAATTAAATGCCTATGTGTGTAAATTGGGGAGAGAAACCTTATTGAAGGTTTAGTTAGATTAGATTTATTGCATGTGTTAAATGGTGGAGTGGTATCACTTTATGAAGAATCATTATTTAATGTGCTTAATGGAAAGAAATATAGTGGGTTCTCATGAATTATGTTTTTATATCGAGTGTGCATAGTGAATGCTTAAGGAAATGTTGTGAAATGAACATAAATGCAGATATATGTATTGAGTGGATTCATGAAATTGATGTCAGGGTAGATTTCATGTCAGCAAGGAGTCTAAAGGGTCAAATTGTAATTAGGGCCTACGTAAAAATCATAATGTCAGTGTTTAACAATAAAAATAGTCGGTTTCCATGGGTAGAAGAATAATAATATGGGGCTAAACTAGTATTATAGAGATGTAACATTCCCCACTCCTTAAAAAACTTGTTTTCCTCAAAAATTGAGTAGTTATGGGTGCTTCTGTATGAAATACACATCCTCCCATGTATAAAATTCACGAGGTAAGTCCTTCCACTTAAGGAGATACTGTGAAATTCCTCAATTTTTATCTACCATATTCTTTTTTTCAAGATTACTTCAGGATCCAATATGAGTTTTACCTCATTCCCATGTTCTGGTAATTTAATTTGAATGAGGATATTTTCATCTATAACCTTCTTTAAGCAACAAACATGGGAAACTAGGTGTGCTCATAAAGATGCAGGCATCTCCAATTTTTACGCCATAGTTATAGTCTTTTGCAACACCTTGTAAGGACTACAATACTTTGGTGATAATTTATTATCCTTATTAGATTTCTAGAGGAAAATTTGTTTGTATGGTTGTAGCAGTAGAAAACCAAATCACACACATAAAAAATTCCCTCATTATAATGTTGACATGCCATGTTTTTCATTCGATTATGCACCCAAGTCAAGTTATCTTTTAAGAGTTGGAGAACCTTGTGTTGATGCTCAATGTGATATTCCACTACATAAACCTTAGAATTCTCTCTTAAATATGATGTGATGGATGGTGGATGATATCCATAAATAACCATAAATGGGTCATTTTTTCTATGGTATGGAAGTAAGTCTTATACCATCATTCTACCAAAGGCAACAACTTAACCAATTTTGTTTGTTTGTCAAATACAAATCAACACAGATACCCTTCCAAACATTTGTTCACTATCTCAATTTTCCCATTAGATTGAGGATAATAAGATGAGCTATGACCTAATTGAGTACCAAGAAAATAAAATATTTCTATCTAAAAATTTCTAGTGAAAATATGATATTTTTCACTTACGATAATCTTGGGGCTTCCTTGTAGCTTTTGAATTATTTCAATAAATGCATTAGTGATTGTACTAACTTTGAAATGATGAGATAGTGGACAAAAGTCTGCATACTTGGTAAGTATATCTACTACCACCACGATGACACCCAACCCTTTGGACTTGGGTAACCCTGTGATAAAATGTATTGATACCTCCTCCAAACACTCACTTGGAATGACTAATGGTTGTGAAATACTTGCGATATTAATTATTGCAGTGTTATTTTGTTGGAAAACCAAACATTCAAAAAAAAGCTTTTGAATATCATATTTAAGACCATCCCAAAAATATTCCTTCTTAACATTGTGGTAGGATTTTAAAAATACTGAGTTCCCTCCTATAGCAGAAGTGTGCAATTCCAAAAGAACATTTTCTTTGAGTTGGGAGTTCTTTTTTTCTCGTAAGAAAAAATCGTAATTTTATTCATATTGATAAAATTACATTTTGTAGATGCTTGAAGCATATGCATATGGCTGTTCCTGTAATGACAGGAAGCAAACAGAAATAAAAACACAAAGTAGCAAAAGATTGTTCCTGTAATGACAGGAATACAACAGAAATAATAGAAAAAGTTGTGTCTACAGGCCTATATTTTCCTTCCTTTTTTCTTCTCTACTTTACGCCAGACTCCAGTGTTGGGAGTGGGGACAATTATGGCAAGTTGGTTTTCCTCTGTGTACACTGGTTGTTCTTTATCCGAGTCTGATCCTTCGGAGCTATGTGCTCGTTTGGCACCGCTTATTTCCAGCTGTAATTCTTGCTGCCGTACCAAGCTATTTGGCTCCAATTTGGGCCCTTCGGTGTTCTCTTCCTGCATTTTTTCCTGTCTCCTTTGTACGTCTGTGGGTTCCGTGTTCAGTGCCTCCTCCTCCAGTGGTTCGGTATGCTGCCAACCTTTTGGATTTTTTTGTTGTTTCTTATTCCCTTTAGGCTCCTTACTAGACAGTGGACATGCATATTGAAGGTGCCCTGTCTGCAAGTAGCCACGGAATCTAAAGGCTGTGTTCTCATAGTCAATTTGTTGTGTCCACAATGAATCATTAAAATTCAATGTGATGTGATTTGGGAGTCCTTGACTTAGATCCACCTCTACACATATTCTGGCATATGTGAAAATTCCCCGATTAGCTCTGTCCTCATCTGTTTTAAGATGTTTTCCTAAGGAATTCCCAATGGTCGTTAAAGCTTTTCGATGCTAGAAATGTAGTGGGAGGTTATGTAGCCTTACCCAAACTGGCATCGTCGAAACTACCATGGTATTGGCGTCAAAGTCCGGGAACCAGGGGGTGATAAAGAGACCAACCTTGCCCCAAAACCAAGGCCCCTGATTAATGATATTGTCTCGTTCCAGTTCTGTGCTAAATCTGACTATGAAGAATCCCTTAGGGCATAGATATATTTCACATTTGGATGACCATGATGTAAAAACCCATTGATGCAGTGCATCATCTTTGGGCCAATAACCGTTAAATCTGCATATAATAGCATTGTGAATTAAATCTGTGTATACATCTGTTACCTCCGGTAATGATACAGTAAGCATAGGTGATTCTGGCTTCTGTTCCATAATGTAGGGCCCTGGAAGCTCTGGTGTGGGTGCTGGTCTATGTTGCAGTGGTTCCTTTCCTTTGACTGCATTGCGGAAAGAGCTTGTATTTTTTGAGCTGGTTCCCTTGCATCCACCTCGAAGTCTCAGATTGAGGATGATGGTTGAATCTTTAACAACTCCATAGTGCTGGAGAGCGTGTTGGTCTTGCATGTTGAGTCCTGAGAATATGAGATTTTGGTATGCTGCCGGAGTTCCCAGTTTGATCTGGATCTGCTTTTTTAACTCCAAAACATCCATCCCTTCCCTCATTTGTACACAACAGTGTCTGCCTTCTACCGATCTGATAAATATTTGTTTCAGATCTAACGGATCAGCCTTAACCAAGCCCCAATTTTCATGATTGTTCTCCAGATCTGGCAGATCGATGGTGGTTCTAGGGTTTATATGCCTTCCTTTCGCGTAAAAGGGCTTTCTTCCTCCTGTTAGCAGTTTTCCAGATGCAGCCATAGTGGTTCCAGTGACCTTATCCATGCCCCGATTTGCTGTTTTGTTTTCCAGATCTGGCGATTGGAAAGCATATTTGGGGTTTTTTTGTTTTTCCTCTGCATTGAGTGGCTTTCCACCTCCTATCATCCATTTTCCATATTCAATCGCATTAGTTTCTGAGTGTGCCTCAGCGGGATCGCGCCATATGACAAATGTATCAAGGGATCTGTTTGATTCAAGACCAGAGGTTCGTGGTCGTTTCTCCCTAGAGCTCTCTGGTGTCAGATCTGAGCCGCCCCTCGTTCTTCCGCCGGGAAATGGGGGAGCAGCATTCTGTTTGGCTCCTGCTCGCACGGCCATCTCCGGCCAGTCCGCTTCATCCTTGCCTTTAAACGCATTTAAAAGCACCGAATCAAGGTAGTATTGTGTTTTCGTTTGCGGATCTGGTCGATGGCGGGCTGTATCGTCCAGGCCGTGTCCTGTTACAAAAAGAGCAAACGGTTTACAGTGAAAATAACCCTTAATCAGATAGTGAGAACTCGTCCATGACCTGTGAGCAGACCAATCAGCATCCGGGGACCGATTTGATGCAGGGGGATTGTGGTCTATTCCGCTGCAATACCAGATCCATGACGGCGTATACGATTCGGTTGATCCGGCGATCGACCTCCAGGGGTTCTCTGCTGTCTCTGCCCCTTCGCAGATCTGCAGTGTGACGGCGGCACCTAGGAAAACCCTAGCCATCCTCACTCTCCTCTCTTTGGGATCATATTCTCGTTAAATCCAAGTTGGGAGTTGTTACATAGATATAATAAATCTTTGTAACATAGTCAATCATATTTTTCAGATAAATGTATTAGATGCATTAGGATCTTTCTGTAAATTTTGAATGAGTGTCCACACCTCTTCATCATAGTTCCATTCATCCCTTGGTTGAGTTATCCAATCACGTTGGTTAAAGAAATGCCACAGAGCAATGATTACACATCCCCATCCCTTTTTGAGAGTGCATATGCAACAAAATTTTGCTTCCCCATTTTGTAGGTGATTTCAAAGTCATAACCCAACATCTTTGTGACCCATTTTTGTGGATATTCTAAATATAATCTGTGTTCGATGAAGTATTTGACTACTATGAATTTTTTTTACCTTGATGTGTCTTCCCATTAGGTAAGAGATCCATTTTTTCTGGGCATGTTGTATTACCAAAATTCCTTCTCATAAATAGGATTTTGTAGATTTTTTCCCCTAATTAAACAACTTTAAAAAAATGGGTCTTCCTTCTTGCATTAAAACAACACCAATTCCATTTCCTAAGGTTTCACATTCCATAATAAAGGTTTTTGTGATGTCTAGTGTATCTAAGACTAGATCTCGACACATTGACTCTTTAATATATTCAAAGGCCTTCATTTCTTTTGGAGTAAAAAAAAACATCTTTCTTCTGTAATATTGTTAGTGATTCTATTATTTTCCCATAATTATTAACATATGTATGATAATACCTTGTCAAGCTAAGAAATCGTCAAAGATGCCTCAATGTTGTGGGGTTTTCCCATTCCTTTATGGTTTTAATTTTTTTAGGGTCTACTGTAAAACCTCCATGAGATACAATATGACCAAATATTCCACTTCTTGTACCCAAAATAAATGTTCATAGGGTTTTGCATACAATTATTTCTCCTCCAATAGTTTGAGCACCCTGTAGACATGTTGGACATGATCTTTCCAAGCCTTAATACATATTAGTATATCATCAAAAGACACAAACACAAATTTTTTAAGGGTTTTAAGGTTGAATTCATCAAACGTTGAAATGTGGAAGGTTCATTAGTATTTCCAAAAGGTGTTACGAAAAATTCATAATCACCTTCACGAGTTCTAAATGTTTTTTTGGAATGTCATCTATATTCATTCTAATTTGATGATACCTTGAATGAATATCCAACTTAGTGAAGTAAATTGCACCATATAGTTCATCTAACAATTTACCAATGCTAGGAGTGGGAAATTTATAGTTAATAGTGATCTTATTGAGATCTCTATAATATGGACACATACGCCATGATCCATACTTGTTATGCACCAATACTATTGGTGAATATAAAGAACTTTGGATAGGTTGATATTATACACGTCTCTAACATTTCTGCAACCATACATTCAATTTTACTCTTCTAGGCATTGGTATATATGTAAGGTCTAATGTTTTAAGGAAAACTTCCTAGAATAAAGTGAATAGCATGATCATGATCGTGAATAGGTAGGAGAATTTTGGGATTCTCAAATAACTTAAGATGATTGTCAAGGACCCTTTAGAGATTTGGAGAAATGCATTACTTGGATGTTTGAACATCTAGCGAGCATAATTATGTAATTAACCCTCATTGTTCCTTCTTAAGAAGCTTTGTAATGCCATCAAAGTTGATTATCTTCCTAGGTTCCATTGTGATACCCCTTAATTCAATTTATTTTCCTTCCCATAAAAGTTTCAAGAAATGTTCTTCAAAATTTAAAGTTATCATCCCTGAAGAATGTGACCATTGGACTCCTAATAAAACATCAACACCATATATTAGAATGGAAAGCGTTGAATTATTTAATACATATTCCCCCATGGTTAGATTCATATTATGGCGCTTTCCTGACCAATTTATAGTTCCTCTATTCGAAACCATCACTCAACAATTTGGTGTTGGATATAGAAAAAAATTCAAATCCTTGGATATCTTACAATAAATAAAATTATGGGTATTACCTAAATCAATCAATATTATTACCCTTTTCTTCTTGATATATCCATGCATCTTGAGAGTTTGAGGAGTGGTAATTCCTACCAATGCATTACAGGATATGGCTGGATTCATTTTTTATTTTTCAACCCCTATGGATGATTCATATGCATATCTTCTTAATTTGATGTTTCTTGTTAATATTCTTCCTACAATTCACAACTTGTGTAAAATAATTTCTTCTCAATACATTTATTACCATCAGTGTATTTTGTATCACAACTATAGCAAATCCATTTTTCTCTTTTTTCCTCCAGGTATTTTGGTGTCAGCCTTGTAGGTTATGGGAGACTAGGAGTTGCAAAACTTCCATTTTAATAGTTGTGACTCGTAGACCTCCTTGATGCCAAAATTTAACTTTTAACTTTTCTTGCCACCATGAATCCATTCTCTAGTGACTTACGTTCCCAAAGATGAACCTCATGTTGCATGTTATCCCTTAAAGTTCCTATGGAGAAAAAAATTATATGCTCCTTTGGAATATCAGTTACCTTGCTATTCAATATTTATAAGTCCTCATTGTGCTCCCTAAGTGAACCCTTTTGTTTTATATTTATCAATTGAATAATGAAAGTGTTTCTCATTATATCCTCATAATGTGATATTAATTGCTCTCTAAAAATTGTGCAAGTGACAAATGATTTACAAGAAAAAAGCCATTAAAACCACACAAAATGATTGGGTTCTAAATATAAAGATGAAATGTGTACCTTTCATGTGTGTTTCACATCATGTAGATCAAAGAATTGTTATGTTTATAGTATCCATGTTACTAGAACCTTTCCATCAAACTTATTCATATCAATATTTGCAAAATTATTGGTCTTTAACCCAAAGTTAGAGTCTCTAGAATCATGGTTCACATTACTTTTGTTCTCATCATGAGTTTCAAAAAAATACCTTGTCAGCACTATGAATCATTTCTTGTAGCAACTTTTTTAAAGCCTCCTTAAAACCTTCCATGACCTCTTTAATTTTTTTATTTTAAACCATCCATATTAGCATTCATAATTTCTTCCAATTGATTTTTTGTTTATCTTTGTGAGATTGAAATTTGTTGCACTTGGTCCTGTAATTTCGATATATCATATTGTATTTTTCCTTCATGTGTCATAGTAGAGCTTTCTAATGGCTTAATGGGTGTAGTTTTTTTTTGTTTGAGAGGAATTTTGGATCCAATTAGTGATATATATGCTTCACTATGCCCTTTCAATCACTTCAAACTTATTTTTTGAACAAAATTCATGTAAATTTAAAAATACACACCCTTGAAGAGGTTAACTTTGATCTTGTCAATCTCACTGACATTGAAATTATTGGATCTTTGTTATTTTGACTTCCCAAGCTCTCAAATTGTGATCATTAGTATCCCTCTATGCCTTCTTTCCAAGCCCATGAGTAAGACTGATATTGGATTTTTTAGTATAATTTTATGCCAAATATCCCAAGATTACTTGATTATGTAATGATTCAGTAGAGAGAACTTATACAGGATGCCATGTGCCATTATTTTAATCTTCATCCTTGAAACGCTTACTCAAAAAAATAAATTCCATACAATTTCGGTCACCCTTTATAGAATTCAAATTTGATGTTAGAAGAGAGATTTATGATGATCTTCCCCTGGATACCTATTTGAGACTAGATTCTGGGGCATATAGAAATCATAACTTCCTTGAACTGCATCTCTAAAAAGATAGTGAACCAAGGTCTAAAATTGTAACAAGAAGATCATTATGAATTTTCCTCCATGTGGTTGCAATTTCAGAGTCTGAAGCTTCACATAGAAAATGTTAAAGATAGAATTCCACAACGAATGGTTTGAAGTAGCAAAACTCTAGGATCAAGATCTTTGATACCAAATGTTATGTATCCAGATCAAAAATAGCACAACGGCATAAGAAATAATTGATCAGTAACTAGATAATAAGCCACTTTTAGGGGGGAAACTTCCTTTGCACCACATAAATGAAGTGTGTTTGGAAGATTCAAATGACAAATCCTCATTGGTATATACAAGATTCTAAAGGGTCAAAATATAATTGGGGACTAGATAACAATAATAATGTAACGGTTAAACAATAGGAATAGTGGGCTTGTATGCAGTACAATAATAACAATATTGGGACTACAATGAAAGTATTTAGGAAAATATATATAAAGTTTATGAATGTTGCATTTCACATGGATGATGCATTTGATATTTTCTTAAGTGAATAAAAATCCACGTCAAATTTTATTATTATTATATATTGTCAATTTGTAAATGCACATGTTGAATGTATCAATCTGGATTGTGAGATTATGTAGATTATCTTTTACGAAGGAGAGAGATATGCATATATATTATTATATAATACATTATTTGCATTAGCATAAGAACAACAAGGGAGAGTTTCCACATAAACTTTCCAATCACTAACTCTTGGATCATCTAATGCCTTGGGAGGACATTTCATGCCTCTTTCCCCTCAATCATATGAATTAACTATGGTAATTGAGACAACCTTGCAAAAATTTATGTTTCTCCATGAACCATTGTGTATGTCTGACTATTGGTTAGGACATCATCAATTAACAAAAGGATAAGCTCACACGATCACCACCGTACTGTTCTCCTCATGAAGTGTTCTGTAATTTGGGTCCCAAGATGATGGCCTTCAATATTGTGGAAAAAATGCTCCAACTCCCAAGGGTCTCAACTTTAATTTCCAACCCTATTTTCATACAAACTTAATAGAGGATGACACTATATGTATAGTAAGCACCATATATTTGTTTTTTTTTCTTTTATGAGGTGGAAGTGTCAAGATGAAACATGGTTATATAGAGACCATCCTAATTGTTCTATGCTACACGAGAAACTTTAAAAAGTAGACAATAAATTAAAATAAGAAAATATATGTAATTGAAATAAAGGAAGGAAAACCATAATAATTATAATGAAATAAAATAATATATATTCTATTGTGAAAAGAAATAAAGTACACTGCTGTAGAAAAAACTTGATAATAATAAACCCTAATTTTGTACACAAGAAGTTATTTCTATAGTTATCTAGGTCAAGTCATTTGCTTCATATCTCTACTTCTAAATTCCATTATAATTTTTCTAGGGCCATTGTAAGACATTATAGAAGGTGAATCTTGACTTTCATGTCAACACGGAATGTTTAGGAAGAAAATTGTAAGCTACTACAATAGTCTTTATTTTCCTACATGAAATAGTCCAATGAGCAGAAAAGTTTTCTAAAGGCAAGGTTAAAATGTGGAAGAATCTAAGGAAGGGATGATAAAGAATAAGCAATTTATTTCCAATTCATCACTTCATTAGTATAAGGTCTTATCCACTATGACACACAGCTGTAGGGTTTTATGTAGCTGCAAAACAGGTAATTGCCCAAAAACAATGAAACAATAAATGATGGAAAACAAATAAATAGTATAAATAAAAGTGAATTTAAATATATTAAAAACAATGTTACTTGTGAAATATTATGACTACTATTTCTATCAGCGAATGCTCAAATATTTTTTATGAAAATATTTTTTAGAAACATGTTATGTAACCATGCATAAAATAAATATTTATAAACAAACTATAGAAATGAACAAATGCATAAGGAATAGTGGTACATAATCCGTATTGATAACCTTGGGTGCACCTTATCCCAAGGAAGATTATAATATTGAAACTGAATCTAAGTAAAAACTGAAACCATAGATGACATTCATTATTTAAAAAATTGTGTGTATATTGTAAAGGTTGTAGATCCTGAAAACTAGACTTCCTAATTCCCTACACTATTATCTTGCTTCTACCAACTGCCTAATGGGATACGTGAACATTCTATTTATAAAAAATTAATGACAAGAATTCTCCTTGAAAGGGGGACTTCTTTCCCTCAAAAACCACTAGAAAACTAGATCATGTTTCTTTGGGTAACCACACAATAATAGAAAGTTGAGTATTTATTGTCCCAAGCTAGATGACTTTGAAGCTTATTTACCCAAGGATTAGATAGACAAATATATTTGGATGCATCTCCTTGTAACACATGAAAAATGGTCTCAATACCATACATAATAATCATGTTAGAAACACAAAGCATGAAAAATATATTTAACCCTTCTAAGAACTCATTTAAGTTATGAATCTATCGTTAATTGTGTAAAACAAGGTTTAATACATCATTTATGTTCCCATGAGAGGCTATATGGGCCTCATTTTTTACCTAATTGGGAGGCTCATCATATTCCCCTACTAAAATTATTTCTTACCCTTTGAGCAACCTACTCTCCTCCTTCCTCTTCTTCTCCACATTTACTTTTTTGACAACCAATTTTACATTCGGTGTTGTGTTGGAGATGGTTGCGTTTGCTAAATGGAAACATACACTGTATTCAATGTACTTCCACTCCCTTGACTACTCAGTATAACTCTGATGCTCCTAAATTCCTAATACCAATGATGGATTGAATCTAAGTCCAATTCATTAGATTGGAAGCCTCTAAATTATCCTCTTATACAAAGGATTATTGGCAAGTGAAACTTCTAGTCAATCATTGGAATGATATTATGAAATTCTCATGTTCTGAGGAAGTTCTTTCCATATCCTTTCGAAACATGTGACCTTTCTTCTCCCAACAAATTTAAAGTGTCTTAAAAATGGAGGATGGCATCCACTTGCCTCTATTTTTAGATTTCTAATACTTTAGTATCCTCCACTAGGAGTGCATGAGTGGAGGAGAACATAGATATATCTAGGTGTTATGGTCTAATATATAGTGGTTCCTTCAAATCTCCATGCATTTTCCTTTTTACTTCTTTAGCTCTGACATTATCATGAATTAGCCAAGATTCTAGGGACAATGATTGTGCATCTATCAAATATGGGCTTGAATCCCATACAACCAAATCTGGAAGCAAAATATTGTGACAATAAAATTCAACAACCATATCCTTGTTTTTTATACTGCACTATAGGAAGAAATTAGTTAATTCCCTAACATCTTGCATAGGGGGATCTCCATTTTGTTCAAGAATTTGATCATAAATAACATTATTTCTCCTTTGAGGATAGTGAGTAGGTCTTTCAAGGTTTCTTGAAATTTATTCCGTCTAAAGATAGGTGCATGGTCATTACTAAAGATGTCTCCAAGGTTGCAACTTGAGTGTCCATCCATTCAAGAAATCATTGTATATACTGGAATTGGTTCTTTAGCTGCTTATTTTCTCTCTTTAGGTGGTCCCTTCTATATACTTCATCAAACCTTAGGAGTGACATTTATTCTCTCATTATCTTCATCTTATCTTCCATTTTGGAAAAATTAGTGACACCTTCAGATTTGGAAATCCTCTTCCATCAATGAGTATCAACCTTTCCCTACTCTATTGTGAGGAATAAATATGGTGCTACGGGTGAAGTAATTTTTCTTCCTACATCAATACAATAAAATAATGAGGTTGATATCCTTGGAGTTAGTTTATTTTTTGTCCCTTCAATCTCCTATAATTATACAGGTGGTTCCTACAATAAGGAAACATATTCCTATAGCTGATTATATTTCCACCTCACTTTATTTTATACCTCATTTGATCAAGAGGTTTTTGTATTTATGTTTTTTATACTTATGATGCTTTTATTTTTTTCTCCTTACATCTTCAAGCTCTTATTTTTTTGGGCTAGGGGTTTTCTAAATAGTGATAGAAGTTGGAGAAGGAGGTATTGGTGATCCAGGTCTGGGTGTGACAAAGGACCCTTCCAAGACCTTTTCCTTTAATGATGTGTTAAATTTAATTTTAAAAGAACATAAAGGAATACATATACATGTTGTAAAGAAGAGGAACGTGACAATCATCAACACATGAAACATAAGACGTTGATAACGGAGTTCGTCCAGGAGGGACTGCGTCTCTGGGCCACGATGTCAAGATGTTGTAGGCCACTACATTAAGTTCTATCAATAGTGGTGATGTACATAGAGGTGACATCAATATCATACAAAGAAAAAAACCCTCACGGAGGAGTGGCGCTAAGAGATTTTCCGCTACAAGAACTCTCAGTGAAAAGACTCCTATTAGTATGACATAAAACTCATGCATGATGAGCATCCCACCAACATGGCATAAAATGGAGCTCAATGCAAAAACATTCATGATGACAACAAGAGTATCCCAACAACATACAACAAAGGGATCTCAAAACATAACATGACGAATCATGATAGCAAGTACATCACATAGATGATTCCCCCTCACATCAAGCAAGGAATCATGAAAACATGTAAGAAACAAGATCCCACATCAAGCATCAACAAGGATTTGTGTAGCACAATGCATAAATAAGAAGTACATGAACACTGCATATACCTCACAACCAGGGGCCATCTGAAGAAGCAAATGTCAAACTGCTGAAGCTACTTGGACCATTGATCTCATGGCATCAATCGCATGACTGCTTGAACATGGATGTTGACACCTACATCCCACTTAGAAGAGTGGATAAAGAATAGAATGAGAGAATGAGAAATCTGAACACACCATCGGATTTGTGGCATTGAATAGTGCAAAATTTACTATCCAAAATCTGAATTTTGAGAAGTTGAGAATCTGGAGCTCGAGGAAAATTTTAGATTCCCCATAGATTCCTCAAAGATTCCCTCCTCTGGCTCCTCTAAAAATATGATGCTCAGATCAAAATTCCAACTGCCCCATCAAGTTCCCTGCAGAATTCTGAGAAAAATGAGTATAAACTTGATAGCATTCTAACAAAATGAATTTTTACCTCCCAAGGAATCTTTTTGGCATCTTAAGATTCTCAGAAAAAAATTGTCTCGAAATGCATGTCATGGTTCTGCCTCAGCATTTATGTTAGGGTTCTACTCCTGGTTCCATGGCTCATGGTTCTACCTCCGAATTCCCAAAACGAGTGTTGCTCCGTGGGTCCTCTCCTCCTCTGCCTCTATAGAATGACAATTTATATATTAATTGGAGGGTAGAGCCACCAAGGCTGACCCCTATGGCCCAATGGTGGCAGAGTCCTCTAACATAGCAGAGGCTTGGGATCAAATCCCCTGCACTCCAAAATTGGTGAAATGTTTATTATAAACGTTAAATAATTATTTGGCATATGGTTTTAACTGTTTTGTTTCATGCATATTGTTATATGGTTTTTAAGTTGGAGTTTGGTGTGATGCACGAGGGCGTCTGATGGGCCGGCCAACATGGCCGGGCAGGTTCAACTCTCGCTGGCCTCATTATTAATGGTACCTAGGTTGGTTGGCGGTTGTGGGGTTGGTGGCCCCCACCCCTCTTTAATATATATTTTTTTTGTTTCTAAAAAACCATAATATGAATTTTTTGAAAATTTGTTTTTGACCATAGGAGTCAAATTAATGACCCCACAATTTCACCCAAAATCTAGCGCAAGTTGGATGGTATCCGATGACTGGAAAAATTCCACATTGTGGCCTCCTTAAGTCTGCCCAGTCATCAAAAATTCAACCCAACTTTGATTGCTTCTGACTTTCTCATCTGGACTCGGATTGACAAACCGTTCACACCACCGCGATCAGGACGACGAGATATATGCTCTAGTCATAGTTCAATCATAATCCAAATACTTTGTTTTTTGAGCTTTCCCAAGTCCTCCTTGTCCTGTTTATGTCTCTGGAGCCACCTGGATCAATCCTCCCCACTGAGGAGCTTTTGGTCCTCCAAAAGCATGAAAAATAACCTGCAACATCTTTGTACCTTGTCTGCATCAAAAGCATCCTAAAAAGGTCTCGCTTCCACCTCCTTCACCTTTGTTCTTCAGAGCCTTAAGCGACGAGCTGACACTGCTACCTCTGCAACCTATAATACTTTGTTTGCAAATTACATGCTTGATTGACATGACCAACTAATGACCCAAACGTCCCACACTTTCCACAAGTTTATAACACATACTTAGTGGTCAAGTTTACAACAAGACGGATGCAATACACTAGCTACGACAACAAGGCCAAACTATCATTGTTGCTTTAACAAGTGATGGAAAAACAAATCATCACTGCAACACATGATTTACATACATAAGGCCAAATACTATGGTTTTGACAAGTGATGGAAACATAACATCACTTTCAGAGTGTAAAATGCGACTCAAAATATGACCAAACATCATTGTTGCTAAACAAGTGATGGAAAGCAGATCATCACTTTTACATTTTGAAATGCAACAAATGATTCACAAAGGCATGACCATGACAACATGTATAGAAACCATTTTTCACTTATCAATGTGGATGGGTCACCTACTTATGGCAGTTTTTCTTGTCATCCAACTGCTACAGCTGGTTTACGCACCGATGCCTTGTCCTTAAGGCACTGCTCTAGATGGAGCCTCCAACAAGTGGCTCTTTCATGGCCACTTCTATCGCAATGACTGCAATACATCTTCTTCCTCTAGATTTATTTAACCTGTTTATTTTCATGTTGTTGAGAGGGTCTTTCACAACTCATCCTTTTGTGTGCTTCCATTCTTTTCCAACACTTATAAAATGTATGGTTATGTAATCCATAAAAGGTGCATGCTTTTCGATGCCATGTTTTATGTTCATTATTATCAACATGATCGTAATCAAAATGAACATTTGAAGATCGAAAGTGGTTATACCTTCCCATGCTGTCTCTGATGTCAGTATGGCGATGAGAGCTTGCCTCATCTCTCTCCCTGCAATGGGAACTACCGTGGGATGATGGGGATGTGTTCCCATCATTCTCTTTCCTCAACAATTTCAAAGATGTCTCAGATGACTCTAACACATTCGAGCACTATCCCTTGGTGTATCTTGAGCCTACAAATCGATGTTCGTGCAAAACCTCCAAAGGTTGAGTTATGCCTTGGTTATTAACACCAAGTTCTTCTTTCTCCTCATGCCTCATCCTTGTAAGGAGCCTCATGTTTTTCCCTGTAATTGGGATCTCCAAATCTCCAATAGAACTCATACTATGTGAAGACAAAACCGAAAGGAAATCAACATCTTTTACCTCCTCTTTCGATTTGGAAAGAACTGATGAGGGTTTCTCATCATCCATTGTTGGTGGTTCACTAACTGTCATGGTGCATTCCCCAACTTCCTTTCTGACATACTCAAGTCCTGTTCGACAAGGAAATTCTTCTACTTTTATGGGGTTGAAAATGCCTTGGCCATTAACACCCAAGCCTTTTCCTTCATACCCCATTCTCTTCAATAGTTCGGATCCAATTCCTGTTGTGAGATTCTCAAAAACAATGAAATCATCATCAAGACACATACATGAATTTGGAGAACTACTTTTTACCTCACATGGGTCATGCTCTAGCTTTTCCAAGGCCTCGTCCTTTGCTTGTAGCTATCATAGAAAACTATGTTTCTCCTCTTTCTCTTCATGTAGGTGCATCTTCAATTCATCATTCTCGGTTTGAAGATTATGTTGTTTTGCTCAATTCTTCCAGGGCCTCTTTTATGGCTTGCAACTGAAGTTGCAACCGCTCCTTTTCCTCTGTATCCTTCTGTAGAGTTTCATACATGATTTCCACTCTTTTGGAAATCTTGAGCATGGTATCATACATTGCTCTTTCATCCTTTGTCACTACACATTCCTTTGCTCACGTTGTGATTCACATCAACGCAAAGACTGCTCTGATACCACTTGATTCAGGTCCGGGTGTGACAAAGGACCATTCCAATACCTTTTACTTTCGTGATGTGTTAAATTGCATTTTAAAAGAACATAAAGGAATACATATGCAGGTTGTAAATAAGACGAACACGACAATCATCAGCACATGAAAACATAAGATGTTGATAACAGAGTTCGTCGAGGAGGGACTATATCCCCAGGTCCCGGTATCAAGATGGTGTAGGCCACTGCATTAAGTGTTGTCAACAGTGGTGATGTAGATAGAGGTGACGTCAATATCATACAAGGAAAAATGCCCTCACATAGGAGTGGCTCTAAGAGATGCTCCGCTACAAGAACTCTCAATCAAAAGACTCTAATCAGTATGACATAAAACTCATGCATGATGAGCATCCCACCAAAATGGCATAAAAAGGATCTCAATGCAAAAACATGCATGATGACAACAAGAGTATCCCAACAGCATACAACAAAGGGATCTTAAAACATAACATGATGAATCGTGACAGCAAGTACATCACATAGATGATTCCCCCTCACATCAAGCAAGGAATCATGAAAACATGTAAGAAACAAGATCCCACATCAAGCATCAACAAGGATTTATATAGCATAATGCATAAGGAAGAAGCACATGAACACAGCATATACCTCACAACCAGGGGCCATATGAATAAGTGGATGTCAAGCTTCTGAAGTTGCTCAGACCATTGATCTCATGGCATCAATCGCATGACTACTCACACATGGATGTTGACACCTGCATCCCACTTAGAAAGTGGCTGAAGAATAGAATGGGATAATGAGAAATTTGAACACACCATCAGATTTGTGGCGTCGAATAGTGCAAAATCGGCTGTCCAAAATCTAAATTCTGAGAAGTTGAGAATCTGGGGCTCAAGGAATCTCTTAGATTCCCCCTAGATTCCTCAAAGATTCTCTCCTCTAGGTCCTCTGACAATCTGCTACTCAGATCAAAATTCCCACTGCACCATCAAGTTCCCTATAGAATTTTGAGAAAAATGAGTATAAACTTGATAGCATTCTGAAAAAATGAATTTTTACCTCCCAAGGAATGTTTTTGGCATCTTAAGATTCTCTACAAAAATTTGTCTTGAAAAGTGTTTCACGGTTCTGCCTTGGAATTTGTGTTAGGTTTCTGCCTCTGGTTCCATGTCTCATGGTTCTACCTCCGAATTCCCAAAACAAGTGTTGCTCCGCGGGTCCTCTCCTCCTCTTCCTCTACGAAATGATAGTTTATATATTAATTGGAGGGCAGAGCCACCAAGGCTGAGCCCTGTGGCCCAATAGTGGTAGAGTCCTCTAACACGATAGAGGTTTGGGATCAAATCCCCCACACTCCAAAATTGGTGAACTGTTTATTATAAACGTTAAATAATTATTTGGCATATGGTTTTAACCGTTTTGTTTTATGCATATTGTTATATGGTTTTTAAGTTGGAGTTGGCTGTGATTCATGAGGTTGTCCAATGGGCTGGCCTACATGGCCGAGTGGGTTCAACTCCCATTGGCCTCACTATTAATGGTACGTAGGTTAGTTGGGGATGGTGGGGTTGGTGGCCCCCACCCACTTTTAATATATATTTTTTTTTTTTAAAAAACCATAATATTTATTTTTTTAAAATCTGTTTTTGACCGTAGGAATTAACGACCCCACAATTTCACTTGGAATCCTACCCAGGTTTGTCGGAATCCGGTGACTCAGAAAATTCCAAATTGTGCCCTCCTTCAGCTTGCCCAGTCATAAAAAAGTCAACCCAACTTTCATTGCTTCTAACTTTCTCATCCAGACTCAAATTGATGAATTGTTTGCACCACTACAATTAGGATGACGAGATCTACACTCTGGTCCTAGTTGGAGCATAATCCAAACACTTTGATTTTTGAGCTTTCCTAAGTACTCCTTGTCCTATGTGTGTCTCTGGAGCCACCTGGATCAATTGGCTTGCCAATATACCATACTTTGGTGCATTTTACCTTGATAAGATAAACAACATATTGGGAAGGTCTATCTATCTTTAGCTTTGCAGGAGTGTTAAGTGTTGCCAATGTAGTTGTAATTTCCTTTTCTTCTTCTTTCAAGAGTTATTATCCTTCTCTTTCTACTATAGTGCTTTCCACTGCCTTGGTTTTCATATTTTTAGTTTCCCTCATTTATGGTTTTCACACACTATATTAGGTTATTATGATTCATCCTAATTTTCTATCAATTCTATCTAATGTTCTACTAACTTTGTCTAAAGTTCGGCCAATTTAGCCTAGGGTTATACCAACTCTACCTAGGGTTATTACAATTTAGCCATAGCCCTTAAGAATGGTCTCCTGTCCATACCAAAAAAATCCACCCAAGTAATATGGAACTGAATATGTTATATTCATCCATGACTATTAATCTAATGAGTTTGTGATGGGATAGGTGATTTTGTTTACCCTCCTTCACCTTGGTGCTCCTTCCCTTTAGGAATTGGAGGAGGAAATATAGCATACTTAGCCTCTGATGATTAGGTAGGTTAGTTTGGAATCTTAATTTATAAAGGATTACAAATTGGTAAGTATATACCATGCTTTTCATTCCCTAACA
The DNA here is from genome assembly GCA_031772625.1 of Pinus tabuliformis. NCBI lineage: Eukaryota > Viridiplantae > Streptophyta > Pinopsida > Pinales > Pinaceae > Pinus > Pinus tabuliformis. The sequence continues at coordinate 1,435,034,011 of CM062816.1, forward strand.
GGAAATATACTTGATGATATGATAGGCTATTTCATCCTAGGTGTATGGTATGATTTCACTTATGATATTTTTTTTCTTCATCTAGCTACTCATTAGGGAGGAAGAATCATCCCTTCAGACTAATGACTTATTGTATCTCCTATTTACAACATTGCATCCCTCTTGGAAGAGTGGTAATCCTACTGAAGGATTTATCATCAACATATATTACCAAATCTTGGACAACATTGACTAGCTCTTGATCTTTATGACATTGTAAATTCAAGTAAAACTCTAAGGCAACCTCGTCATCATACCTTGTATGTTTCTCAATGAAACCTAGCCAATGATAGTTTTCTAGGATGGCCATGACCTCAATATTATGAAGAAAATGAGTGTTTTAATTTTGTTCTCTGTTATTGAATCCTCCCCCTTTGTATGACATGAGTTGAACAAGTATGACAATTTGTTTTTCCAAGGAAATACCATTTCTATGATGTTATACAAATTAAGGTTCTCTTATGGAAACATGGAATTACATAGCTAATGAAAATGAATAACTTCCAACCAATTTTTTTGAAAAAACTTACAACTTCATATTTTAAATCATTTTCCATATTTGAAGACAAAATACAGTATGATTGTTCCTCGATTAATTCAAACCTTTGACATAGAAAACTTGAGGATTGATAAATCAAAGTAATTAATTAACAATCAAAATACCATATGTGAGTACGGTAATGGATATATGTTATACTTAATAAAAATCTAATGATAGCACTATAGGACTTTCCTGTAGTAGTTCATGGGAGATGGAAATAATTGCATGCAAAGGACTTGGAGATGTCAATCTAATGATATAGTTGATGGGTGATCATGGAAAATTCTAGAGGGATACTTTATGGGCCCTCTGTGAATGCATTATTTGATTCCTTGAGCTAAATGTCTAGGTTGGTATGTTTCACCAACATCATTGGTCTTTTCTTCTCTGATACATGAATTAAAATAAAGGTAATATAAAACATATTTCATAAAAAAGAATTAGTATTTTCTTCATTTTTTGCTTTTCTATTTTTGGTTTCTTTTTTTGAGGTCAACTAACTACTTGATGTAAGTTTTTAGCTAGTAGGTCTTCCATAGGTTCCTTGGATGAGGTTTTTCGCCTGAGGTTGTTTGTTATTTTTTCTTTTTCTTGGACGCATATGATACCTCATAGAGGTATTTAGCTAATGAGTTTTCCTCAAGTTCCTAAATGAGGTTTTCACTTGAGGCTTTTTTATTTTATTCTTCTACTTTTTTGTTTTGGTTGCCAAAGGTTGAATGGATTGGGATCTTTGATGATGTCAATAAAATTAAGCTCCTTAGTTATTAAATTAGAAAATTTAGCCCTCGGGAAGGAATTCTTATAGAATTTCAACTAATAATAATTTAGCAAAAGTGGAATACGTTGTTCCTCTATATTTTTCATCATGACTAAGCCACCACAATAGAATTTTATAGCTAGATAAGGCCCGAGCCATTTATTCATGAGATTCCCTTTAAAATCCTTAAACATTGAGTCGTGACAGAGGGCCCAATCACACTCTAGGAAGGATGTCCTTTTAATATGCTTTTCATGCTAGATTTTTATTTTCATCTAGACCACTTTAATGTCAGATAAGACCTAAATTGTATACTAATAAATTTTTTGTTGCATATTTTCATCCAATGCTTTAGTCAGATCCATGGAAAACAAGGTTACTATCCTCGATGTGTTGCACTAAAACTCAATATATAATAAGGAATTATTTCCATATTCTAACTCATAGGAGTTCCAGCAAGTGGTGGCTTTCCAAGTGTTGTGATACGTCGAAGTGGCCTCATCAAGTCCTTTTTCCCAATCCTTCCTAATAATGTTAATCAATTTGGCCAAACTATTCTCCAAATCCTACATAGTGACCTCCATTTGCCCATTTTCTTGTGGGTAATAATGAATGTACTTCTGGTGTTGAATGTGGTGTTTATTCATTATCCCCTTAATCAAATTGGAGGTGAATTCATAACCTTTATCCTTCACCAATAATCCTAGGAAATCGAACTTGTAGAAGATTATTTTCCTTAAGAGATCAACCACCTTCTATAGAATATGCTACTTTTAATACGTTCACCTCAACCCACTTAGTTAGGTAGTTAATGCACATAATAATGTTTATCTTTCATTTATATGGAGAATAAATAAGACCAAAGGTCTTCATGCCCCACTTCTCAAATGGCTCATATGGCATTTGAGTATGTAAAGGAATTTCATCGTTCTAAGTGGGTTTCCCCATCCTTTGGAATTCATCACATTATGTAGTATATCGTTGGGCATCTTTATGAAGGGTTGGCCAATAGTATCCTACTTGCAAGATCTTGTAGGTTTTCCTCTTCATAGCGAAATGGCCCCCTTAGGGTCCATCATGATAATCTAATAGGATGACATAAACTTCATTCTCTCTCACACATCTCAGGATCAGATCTAGTCATAAATTGAATAGCATTCCCCCATTCTAAGTGTAGGAAGCACTTTCTCTCACAATATTACTTTTCTCCCTTTTAGATAAGTGAGGAGGAAATTGGCCAAGAACTATGAAATTGACAATGTTGGTGAAAAATGGAGATATAAGTTATATGTAGAAAATATTCTTGTGAGGGGTATTCTCATCCACCACTTCTTCATCATTTGTAGACAAGGTTAGTCTTTGAAGAAAATCAGCAAGAACATTCTCTATTACAAATTTTTTAACAATAGTAAAATAAAATTGGTGTAGCAACAATAACCACTTAACTATGCAATCATTCACTTCTAATTTATTCATTAAGTATTTGATCACTACATGGTCAATATGTACAGAGATCTAATAGCCTATAATATAATGCTTAAATTTGTTTAAAGAATGCACAACAACAAAGAGCTATTTTTTAGTAAACGTATAGTTAATTTCAACCATGGACATATTTTTCTAATAAAATAAATGGCATTGGGAACATTACCTTTGATTTGTCCTAGTGATACCCCAATTACTTTATCTAATGCATCTACATTTATACAAAAGGGAAAAATCCAATTTAGATGTTGTTGACAGTGTTGCACCCGCCAACGCTCAGGGGATCTCCCTAGTAAGAAGTCCCAAATACACCTTAGACCATTTGGATTAGGAGTCCCAATAGTGGGTGGTAATGTAGTGCCTTGACTGTGACAGTGTGCAGAGATAAGTATGATAACTTTGGTTGGAAGAAAGTGTGTGACCTTGTAGCGAGTCAAGTGAGATGCATGGGGGTTGTAACACACAAAGGGGGAAAGGAAGTGTGCCCCTTAGAATCCTGTAATAGTACTTGGCCTGAAAGGAACACAAGAGAGAAATGACACCACAAGATGAAATTGAGAATAGTCCACAAAACAGAGTGATAGGTTAATCCAACAACACACATTGAACAAGATTTATACAATTTCATATAACACAGTTCATAAGAAAATGTGTAATTTAAACAACATACGTTGCTAACGCAAGATGAATAGTCCAACTACAATAACAATATATGCATGAAAGCATGTTGGCTCAATTATTATTATTATAAGTGAATGTCCCATCCATACATACTACATTGATAGCCACTAGACCCAATAGTGGAACATTACAGTCAAGAACACCTTCTCCTCCAAAGAATTAAACTTGCTCTACGCTATGGAGAAGCCAAGGCTCATCACAATACTCCCAAGCCTAGAAAAAATATTGGCTCCCCAAAAGCATCTTCTACAAGTTATGAGGTTATATTTACAACAAAGGGTGGGGTGGCCCTTGGCATTTCCCTTTGTGACTCTTTGACTACCCTCATGACTCTTCAACTTCATTTGAAAACAACTCATTGCATTACATAGTGATTGTTAAAATTCCACTAATGACACTTGGAATTTCACTTACAACATATTTACAAATAATATACATTTTTCACATGTACCCTTGTGAGAAAAAGTATGCTAGATACAACCGAACAAGACAAAACACTATGAGTCAGAAGTTTGGGGAAATACCAGCTTGGCAACCTCAACTTGATGCTTCTTAGTGATGTACTGATACCAAACTTGGTATTGTGCTATGATGTCCCCAAATTTCTTGATGATGTCTTTTTTTATAGTGGACTCTTGCCTCCATAGGTTCTAGGTATATGGTCTTGGAACCTTTGTCTAACTCATCCTGAAGCATGTGTAGCATGGTCTTGACCGTGACAGGACCACCAATATAATTTTTCATGTTTTTTGCACTTAGCTCCAAGTCATCGATGGTGGCCTCTCACCTTAGCTACTCCATGTACCTGTTGATCTCTAGCCAGACTTGGTTCTTGTGCTTAAATCCAGTGAGGGAATCAATTGATGGGATCATCAGCATTCTCACCATGACATCCAAACTCTTATACCACTGTGCATATGAATCCTGTATGTTTCAGATGAATGGAGAGAGATATGCATAGTTTGAGATCAACATCTAGATCCTTGCTTTGTCTAGATCTACTTGTAACTTCATCATGTTTTGCAAGTGAAGTAGGGCTCCATTATACCTCATTATCCATTCTTTCACATGCGCAATAAAAACATGTATGTTCCTGAGAGTTTGGAAAATACTTTTACTCCATTGCTGAAAACCGTATAGATGGACAATCGCCTTATGCATAGTGAAAAATCTATCATAGAGTTTCTGCATGGTGACGTCAAGGGTTGATACCTCAGCAAGTATCACTTTCCTAATCTCTACCATTGCAGAACCTATGGATTTTTCTACCTTATGCCTGGCCACCTACAAGTTCTTTGCCATAAATTCATTCTCTGCTAACAGGAATTGGACATTTGAGCCCGTAGCTCCTACATTAGCGAAGGTGGCATCGACCATGGAAACTGGATTCTTTTTGACATTTGACACTATTACCCTTTCCTTCATGAATGCAAGTTACGTGTGATAATTTACGAAATGATTTATCTGCACATTTACACTACTATTTTGCAACTCGTCGAATGATAGATTGTACACATCTATCATCAGACCATCATCAAGGAAAATATCATATCCTTGCTCGCTTGGGACTAATTATGATACCGAAGGTGGTGGATATTGAGGGATGACCTCGGGTGCATGTAGGATGAGGTCAGTGTCTTGATCCTATGGTTAATCTTCCAACACCATGTCTGTCACTTCGATTAATTGCTCAATCTACTGAGCAAGTTCCTGATCATGCATCTGCTCACACTCTTCTTCAATTGCTGGTTGTTCTGAATCCTCAACTTTTTTGGGCGTAGTTTGCACTATAATCATGCCTTTCCTTTCATCTTCTTCCTGTTTCCACTTCGCTACCTCTCTCTCCTTCTTAGCTCCTACTCTTCCTTCAACTTCTTCTTCATTTCCTACAACTTCCTTTTTTCTTCCTCCAACCTTTCATTTTCCTTTTTCCTTCACTCTTCCCTCATTATATGTTGTTTCCTCTTTTCCTCCACCACCAAAGTTTCTTTCTCAATGAGGATATCTTCTTTGAACTTGCAGGTTTTCTGAGCCTCTAGGTTCTTAGAAATCTTCCTTGTACCATTTCCTCTACTAGTTTGTTTCTTAATGTTGCTATTGTTGTTGCTAACTATAGTGCTACCACCTGTAGAGTAGTTTTGAATTCTGTGGCTATACTGGCCTATTCATTAAGCTTGGAGTGGTTGTAACAATATCTCTAAGGGTCCTCCTCTACCAAATCACATGTCCCGTGGATCCATGGATACTAAAAATTTGCACCTTAGTTCTTGAAAATACCATGGGCATCATACAGATTGAAGTCCTTGGTGCCAAACTCGAACTTCAATATCTCCTTAGCTTCATCATCCACATCATTGAATGTCCAAATATTGTAGAATATGATCTGAAAAGGAAGGGATGGCCATGGTGCCTTCTTCTTCCTATGCAGTCCTTCTGATCACCCTGTGGAGAGGTGATATATGACCTCTTGCATGACCATCTTTTCTGTGGCATACCTTGGTAGAACATGCAAAGGCTTCTCTCTGCAAAATACTCTGATGAAGGTACCATTGGGTGAGGCATACCAATCTGTAATTTTAAGTATCACCTACATCACTTCTTGGGACATGCGAGGGGGATTTTGCTCAAAGATAAAATTGTACACAGAGATGATGAAATGGTCAACTGGCATTGTGATAACTCCTTGGTAGGCGTATTGAGAAATCAACTTGTAATAAATGTTAACGATAGTCTCTTTTGATATCCATCTCCAACCCATGCTAGGAAAATTATGTTGGGCATAGATTGCATCAACTAAATACGCAGGCATGTAGAATCTTGCATGATCATCCTTGGGCATATTTCATACATTAGTCACATGGAGTTTCAATTAAAGAGACATCAAATCTGACTAGTTGAATGGCCTTCCATCATTTACCAACTGGTCCAACACAACCACTGAATTTTCCGGATATCTCTCTATGCTCTCTTGACTGTATAATCGACATGAAAATATGATCAAGAACTAGTGGGCCTTCCTAAGTGACTTTGTCTTGTAAACATGAGTGGGTATCACTCTGAACATTGACGAATCTTTCACCTAGTGCTTTATAATATCTCTGGCGTTCACAAAGTTATGGGTGGCATAGAAAATTTAACCCATGTTGTTCACTGACTGAGCGAAATGACACATCTGTTGATAGTTTGTTGCCCTAAATTTGGAAAGTTGTATCCCACTAGCACTGTTCAATGTCATAGTCTATGGATCTCTGTGTGAGACAATCCAATAGATGATGTCTGCACATGGGAAGGCAGGGTACCTGCATGAAATCTTATGTAAGCATGATCTGTGCACACCACATTAAACCTGTCGATCCTCTAGATCTTCCTTGAATTCATCTGCAAAGATTTCCTTGATTTCCTACCATGTTAATTTCGCCCTTCTCAGTTTCTTTCGCACTACAACTCTTGACAATATCCTTTGATGCATCTCTCTTGGAAGCCATGTTTACCTATAATTGCTAGATAGTTTCGAAACAACTATTTTACTTGGAGACAGAGAGGACACTCTTGGCATGAAAATGTTAGCTTGAAACCAAAAACACCTCAAGCAGATATTAGGCAAAAAACTAGGTAATTACTACAAAGGATTCCACAACGTTGTCTCTCGTAGGTGACTGAATTCGATCTAGAACTATGCATTGTGTAGTCCCAATAGTTAGTCAGTAGGTCATACTAACTAGAAATTTGTAATGTGTAGTTTAGTCTGGGCACCAACGACGTGAGACTGTGCATTGTGCAGTCTCAGTGGCCAAGGCTTGGGTTGGATCCTGGAACTACACAGTGCAAAATTAGAGCCAGGCCTATGCAAACTCTACACAATTCCATAATCTAAGGTTGAGGCCTGGAGGTCTATAAATGGTCAGTGCATGCTTGGGAAGACAAGATCTAGGGCAAGGAAGCCCATATCTACCCAAGGGAAGTGAGAAATCAAATAGATCTGAAGGACTGAATGATGCTAAGTGCAAATCTAAGTGAATGATAATTAATGCGAGTGAAATGAGTGTAGGAATCAATCAACCTAAAAGAAAATGAATCATGTGGAGAGATTCACCACAATGGTGAGTAGTAGTGCAAAAACTGGGTAATGCATGCAATGTTCGGGGAATGCAATGAAAAACTAAAAAAAACACATCTACAAGCTAAAATAAGTTGAAACACTATCGATCATTCAAAAAAATGAGTGGAACAACACTCTCACAAGATAAAAAAACAAAAGAAAGATAAAAGGCAGCAAAAGACTAGAAAGGAAAGACTTACCTGGAAAAGCAACGATGATCACAATGAAGGTTCCTTTATCTCCTCGGGAATGGAAGAGATCCAAGATCGAATGTGAAAATGAACTATAGTTTCACTAGTTAAATATATTTGGTCAATTCAGGGTTTATGACATGAAGGTCAAAAATCAAGAAAAAAGCGACACTTGGCAACAATTTCCAAAATAATTCAAGTGTCTCCTTTGGGCGGCTAAAAATAGATCCCTATTTTCTAGGGATGATTTTTCACTTTTGACTTTTTATTATTTTTCAGGAAAATTTGCCATGCATTTCCTAGATATTTTGCATAGTTCTGGGGAGGATTGGACAACTCACTGACCCATGCACTGAGCAACGTCTAAGCAAGGCGCTTTTGCGCAATTTCTAGGTTGAGTGGCTCAATGCTTCCTCTCAGGATCTGCATAGTTTCCTAGCTAAAGAAAGGTCATCAGCTGGCTCTGCACAATTTTGGAACTAAAGGTCCACTATCAACCTAGACTATGCAATTGTTGAGAGCAAGGCTTTCTTCCCTCAAGGATTGCACAGTTCAATAAGGAAAGCTCAGAACTAGGTTGAAACCAATTCAAGAGATTGACTTGTGGGCTAGAGAGAAAATCAAGTGAAAGAACTGTTGATCCTCATCATTGGGTAATTATATGGGCCTTAATTCACCTCCTAGCTTAGTCAAATGAACTATTCTCACAACTTGTTGCATGCTTTTAATTATATTTGGTTTATGAGATGAGTTAGAGTTGGATATTTTGCTTTGTGGTCTAATGTGCATTGAACGCATGATTAAAAGATAAAATAAAGGAATTTTGCCAAAAAACCTTGGTCAAAAATTGAATGGGACAAGAGATAGGAATTATAGGAGGGAAATACTCCTCATTTACAACCCCTCCATTTGAATATTCCTCCATCAGCTTGGAGTGCAAACAACCAAATCATGAGGACTAGAAGGTAGCCGAGCAAGTGAAAGTCAAAGCACCAGTTTATCTCAAGTTTGGGAGCCACGCCTCCCTAATTTTTAAGGAATTCGTTGGAGACTTTAGTCGTATAAGTAGAGAGGCCTAGGAACTCAGTAGGATTCAGATTTTTGATTGTAAAACGTTACCCTATTTTCAAGCTACAAGACTTGTGACAATTTTTTTATGTAATCCCTTGTTTTGATAATAAGAATGAGTTTTGTTTTGAACTAGCACTAAGTTAGCTTAGAGATCTAAATCTCTTGGGTTAAGGCCCAAACCTTGCAGCCAAGGCTCCTTTTTGTTGTACATGTATGCTAGTGTAGATTCATAGTTTAATCGTTCATTTTCTTAAGTAGCTGCATTTCCATTACAGCAATGTAGTGCATAGATTCATGGTTTAATTTTTCATTTGCTTTAGTTGCATTTCTATTATAGTAGTGTAGCATAGATTAGTTGTGTTTTAGGTTTCTTCCATTTGTGCCTTCTTTCAATTAGCAGGTTAGCAAGGAGAAAAGGATCCCCATAAGGTTGTCAGCAGCTGTCTTGGCCTCACCTCCTCCCTCTGGGACCATGACTTGAGGAAGAGACCCTTCAACAACCGAAAAAGCACAGATTTCTATTTCTTGCATGAGATTTGGGAGTTTTTCGTATTGATTCAGTACTTGGTTCATTTTGTCGTCATTTTTTTCCATCATTCTCTTTTTGTAATAAGATCTCACTTGTATTCTCATTTCTTTCAGCATTTTCTCCATGCATAATATATGCGAAAGCTAATAAATCATGTCTTAATCAGATTATGCTCGTAGATTTCCTTACCTTCCGATCCATAACAAACCTGGCCAATCACCATCAACCATGTGTGTATTCATTTCAATGTTTGACTTTAGGCACTTTGAATCTCCACCATCGATCTGCCTCGCCTAATCCAATGGCTATCGCGTCACCCAATCACCAACTAGCTTAGCTAATCTCCACCGTTGATCAATCCCACATGATCCAACAATTATTGCACAATCTCGCGTGCATTCTTGCATGACCGATATTTTCCCAAGATCACACAAGAAAACTAGTTTTCCCATGCTACATGTCACTCACCTAGGCTAATCGCTTAAAATTTAGGAATTCCACTTACAGCTATTAAGGTGCACAAGATACTTCTTATCACCTATATTCATTCCAATGTTTGACTTTAGGCACTCCAAATCTCCACCATTGATCTATTTTGGTTGATCCAATGGCTATCGCGTCACCCGATCGCCAACTAGCTTGGCCGATCTCCACCGTTGATCAATCCGGCATGATCCAACAACTATCACGCAATCTTGTGCGAATTATTTCATGACCGATATCTAATCGAGAGCATGTGAGAAAAGTGGTTTTCTCATGCTATGTGTCACTCACTTAGGCTAATTGCGCAAAATTTAAGAATTCCACTTACAGCTTGGAGGGCGCGCGAGGAACTGCTTACCACCAACGAAGACTACTCCATCATTCCACACATTTTTTCCTTTATGTTGCCACGTGAGTTAATGTCATCCATCCATATATTCACTTAATCTTTGTGATAAGATCTCTGCCATTCATCTCCCATTAATCCTGTTCATCCATCGATTCACTTAATCTCTGCGATAAATCTTCGCCATTCATCTCATGTTAATCATGTTCGTCCATCAATTCACTTAAACTCCGCGATAAGATCTTTTGCTACTCATCTTCCGTTAATCTTGTTCAACCATCTATTAACTCAATCTCCTGTAATAAGAACTCCACCACTCATGTTTTGTTAATCCTATTCGTCCAACTATTCACGTAATCTCCTGTGATAAGATCTCCACCACTCATCTTCTTGTGCACTACTGCTTCATTATGCCTTCCTTTCGTTGATTTCAATCTTCTCTTGCTCTTCCACTTGATTCCTTCTTGAACGTTGTTCTACATATCATTTAAACACTGCCGCTCCTGAGTTTCAATTTGGTTATTGAATCAGACTCTAACACTGTTTGATCATCAATAAAACTAGAAAAGTGAAAACATATTTAGTCTAGTTTCCTTGCTTACACATTAGTTTGGTTTGATGCTCTTTACTTCTGTAACTTAGATAGTAGCATTAGGTTAGTGTTGATTTAGCAATTTTTCTTAGCATAGTTGTTTAAATGGTTAATTAGGATATGGTGTGATTTAGCATTACATGTTGTTTTCTTCATTACTGTAGTAGAGTGGCTCTCTTAGAATAGATTTTCTTTTCCTCCATCAAAGAATCAAGCTTGTTCTGACTCTGTAGAAGTCTGGCTTGGAACCCCTGGGTTCTCTCACCAGATGAATAAGTGATAACAGGTAGGACCTTCACTTCTACTTGTGCACATAGCACTTCCACCTCCAAGTTTGTACGAACCTCGTGTTGATAAGTAAACCTGGTAGCCCAAGAGTTGCAGCATCCTTGCTGCAATACTAGTGCTCATCAAGAACACAATCCAAAATGAAAAATATGAAGCTCAATCATAGCACAACTACATGGTTTAGTGTGAGATGAGTTGTTGTGATTTGGGAGGGAGGCTCCAAAACAAAGCACAAGTAAATTTTTGGAGGGTGGTTGTAGCCGCTACAACATTAGTGAGACACTGGTAGAACTCTAGCTCTCTATATGGACCTTGTCTCAAGTAAAATGAGTCTAACTCTTCTGGAAGTATTTTTACATTATTTGATCATCATAAATTCACTTTGTTGAGTTAAATATGTAGTCCCTACCTGTTGGGTTGTGTTATATTCCTTCCACGACTAACCTACATAGTGAACCGAGGGGTTAGAGGGGGGGCGGAGCCCCCCCTTCATTGTGCCGATTACATAGCAGGGGGTTCACAGGGGGGTTTGAGGGGTGCGGGTAGGCCCCCTCTACAGGGTTTGGGGCATTGCCCCGGAAAAAAAAAATTTGGACCCTATATTAGGTCGGGCGAACCTACCTATGTTTTTCGATCCATGGTTTTGGACGCGATGATTTTCAATCCATGGTATTGGATGCTTCGGCATGTATATATATATGTATTATAACATGGAAAGGAATATAATGAAAAATCAAGCTGGTAGCCCCGCTTTTGGGATCCATGGGAAAATATCTATGTATATGTGTTTATGTGTTATGCTCTCGCATTATTTATTTTCTTTGTTTTAGAATTGGTATGCAGGTAATTTCTGTACAGGTTTAAAACGTACATTTGGTATCAGAGCAATTTTGGCTTCAAGGGGATGCCTTTGTTGTTGAGGGGTTTCAATCGGGCCTATGGGTAGACCCTGTTTAGTGGGAGGTCTGGGAGATCGATTCTGGTGGTGAAAGAAGATGGTGAGCAGTGGAAAGATAGAGATCGAGAAATTTAATGGTCAGAGTTTTGAGTTGTGGAAACTCAAGATGGAGGATCTGTTGGTCGATAAAGATCAGTGGATTGTAGTAGATCTAGGTACTAACCAATGGGAGTGTATAACGAAGAATGGAAGAAGTTGGAGCAGAAGGCAAAGAGCACAATGATTGTGTTTCTCCGATTTAGTATTGTTGAATGTATCGGGGGAAACTACAATGAAGGCTTTGTGGGACAAGTTAGGGACTTTGTACCAATCTAAGTCTCTAGTGAATAAACTGTTCTTGCAGAAAAAGCTGTATAACCTGAGCATGAAAGATGGAGACTCAGTGACAGAGCATCTGAACGCATTTAATATTGTGGTAAGTCAGTTAGAATCTGTTGATATTAAAATTTCAGATGAAGATAAGTGCATCAGTTTGTTGTGTTCTCTACCAAATTTGTGGGATAGTCTCGTTATTGCAATAGGTAGCAATGCAACTGCCTTGCATTTTGATGAAATAGTCTCATCCTTGCTGATAGAGGAGATGAGATGGAAAAATATGGAGAGCTAGAATGGTGATGCCTTGTATGTATGAGGATGGTCCCAGAATAGAAACAAAAATAAGTCATCAAGTGGGAGATCTAAATCTCCAGGAAAACCTGTAAAGGTGGTGTGCTGGAAATGCAGAAAGGAAGGGCACTACAAAAGGGACTGTAAATATAAAGCTCCTGATAAAGGAAAATAATATGATGATGCTCCTTCTGCGGAGGCAAAAACCACCCTAGATGAAGGTGGGGATCTGTACTTGGCTTCTTCAAGTACACATGTAGATCATGAGGCGTGGTTGATTGACTCAGGTGCATCCTTTCACTTCACTCCCCATAGAGAGTGGTTCTACGAGTATGAGAAATACGATGGTGGTGATGTCTTCTTAGGGGATGATAGGAAGGCTAGAATCGTTGGTCGCGGAAAAGTAAAGCTGAAGTTGCAAGGTGGAAGGGTTAGAACACTTCCAGGTGTTCTACATATTTCTACATTGGCCAGAAATCTGATTTCTGTAAGCAAGCTAGATGATGCAGGTGTAAAAACAGTGTTCGAGAAAGATACCTACAAGATCGTTCGGAGAGCACTAGTATTGACGTGTGGAGTTCGGATTGGAACTCTGTACAAGCTGCAAGGTAGCACTGTTGTTGATGGGTCCAATAGTTCTATGGTTCCTAAAAGTGGAGCAGAAAACTTAGTGGTCTCTGGAGAGAAGACCATGTTGTGGCATCAAAGGCTTGGACATATTAGGGAGAAGGGCCTTCGAATACTTCATGGTAAAGGTATGGTAGAAGGTATGAGTAAAAGCTCTATGGATTTTGATTTCTGTGAAAATTGTGTATATGGGAAGCAGAATCAAGTGAGTTTCCCCTTTGGTGGTAAGAGGGCAAAACATATATTAGAGCTTGTGTATAGTAATGTGTTTGGACCTGTGAAGGTTCCATCACTGGGTAAGTCTATGTACTATGTATCATTTATATATGACTTCTCAAGGAATACATGGATTTATTTACTTAAGAAGAAATCTGAAGTCTTTGATAGGTTTAAAGAATTCAAGGCTCTAGTGGAAAACCAGACATAGAAGAAGATAAAGGTGCTGAGGACAGATAACTGTGGAGAGTTTTGCAGTAAGGAATTTGAAGATTCTATAAGAAGTGTGGTATAGCATGGCAGAAAACTACTCCATATACACCTCAGCAAAATGGAGTTGCAGAAAGAACGAACAAGACGTTGATGGAATGGGCAAGAAGCATGCTTAGCGGTGCTGGGTTAGGACAGGAATTCTAGGTAGAGATGGTGGAGACAGCATGTTACTTGGTCAACAAATCACCTTCATCAGCGTTGGAGGATTAGACTCCACAAGAGGTATGGATTGGTCAGAAACCCTCTCTTTCACATCTGAGGGTATTTGGATGTGATGCATATGTACATGTTCCAAAGGCGAAATGAACAAAGTTGGATAGTAAATATGAAAAGTGCATCTTTATTGGGTATAAGGATGGTTTAAAGGGTTATAAGCTTTGGAACCCAACAACAAGGAAGGTTGTGTACAACCAAGATGTGATGTTCAGAGAGGTGAAAGATGTTATTAAACATGAAGTTCAACCAAAGGATCCTGAGAAGATAGAGTTTGAGCTAAAGGAGGAAGAATCAGACTCTATAGTAGAGGAGGAACCAGAAGATGAAGAGCCACAAACTTTGGGTGTAAGAAGATTAGTTCAAGAAAAAAGGTAGCCAGAAAGGTATAGTCCATCTACTTTCTATTCAAATTTTTCTTTATCTATTACTAATGATGATCCCAGAACTGTGAAGGAAGCAGTAGATTCAGAGGATGGAAAACTCTGGAAAGAGGCCATGGTTGATGAAATGGCATATTTGCACAAAAATGAGGCTTAGGATCTGGTGGAGTTTCTGGCTAGAAGGAAACCCATTGGCAGCAAATGGGTGTTCAAGAAGAAGACAAATGAAAAAGGAAAGGTGGAGAAATAGGAAGCTCGGTTGGTAGCAAAAGGTTATTCCCAAGTGCCGGGAATTGATTTTGGTGATATTTTTTCTCCTGTTGCCAATGTAACTTCTATTAGGCTAATTTTTTCTGTTTTTGTTTCTTTTGATTTTGAGGTAGAACAGATGGTTGTGAAGACAACATTTCTTCATGGGGATCTGGAAGAGGAGATCTACATGAAGCAAACTGAAGGCTTTGCAGTGAAGGGTAAGAAAGAACTGGTATGGAAGTTAAAGAAGTCTCTGTATGGGTTAAAACACTCACCAAGGATGTGGTATCAGAAATTTGATACATTTATATGGGGACTTGACTTCACGAGAAGCCAATCAGATCATTGTGTGTATTTTAAATTAATTGGTGACTGTGTTATTTATCTAGTCTTGTATGTGGATGATATGTTGTTGGTTGGAAATGACAAAGAAATTATCCAGCATTTGAAGACCCAATTATCCTCCAAATTCAACATGAAAGATCTTGGTGCCGCAAACTATATTTTGGGCACGGAAATTAAAAGAGATCGAGCAAAGAGGAAGCTCTAGTTAAACTAGACGAAGTATGTTGAGACAATACTGTAAAGGTTTAATATACAGGATAGTAAACCAGTGAAGGTTCCTATTCCTGTAGGTGTAAAGTTATCTGTTGAACAGTGTCCCAAGACTCAAGAAGAGGAAGAGGATGTGTCCCGTGTTCCATATGCAAGTGCAGTTGGTAGCTTGATATATGCAATGGTAGCCTGAAATATGCAATGATATATTTCGGTAGACCAGAAATTACACATGCAGTGGGAGTATTGAGCAGTTTTATGTCAAAACCAAGGAAGGAGCACCAGACAACAGTGAAGTGGGTTTTTAGGTATTTGCATGGAATTAGTGATTATGTTTTGTGCTACCAAGGAAGACCAAGATTGGACAAAGTGTTGGATATTCGTGGCTTTGTTGATGCAGGCTGGGCAGGAGATCTTGATCAAAGAAGATCTACAAGTGGATATGTGTTTAACCTATTTGGAGGTGCAGTTAGTTGGATGAGTAAGAAATAATCTGTAGTGGCGCTATCAACTACAGAGGCAAAATACATTGTAGCCACTCATGCAATCAAGGAAGCAGCTTGGTTGCAGAGATTGTGTTCAAGTATGGGGTTAGTACAGGGAGCTATAAGGATAGACTGTGACATCCAAAGTGCAATTTTCTTGGCAAGGAACCATGCTTATCATTCAAAGACAAAGCACATTGATGTTTAGTATCACTTTGTGAGGGATATGATAGAGGACAAAAAGGTGTTGCTGGTAAAGGTGGACACTTTGTAGAATATTGCACATGCATTGGCAAAATCTATGAGCTTTGAGAAGTTCTCCTGGTGTAGAGAAACAATGGGCATTTCAGGGCTGGAAAAATGACTAAGCTCTCTTGTGGGCCCCTATGGAAAGAAAACAAAAAGTGGGAGAATTTTGGGTTGTGTTATATTCTTTCCACAACTAACCTACGTAGTGAACTAAGGGGTTAGAGGTGGGGTGGAGCCCCCCCTTCGTTATGTTGATTGTGTAGTAGGGGGGTCACAGGGGGGTGGCAGCCCCCCTGTCTGGGGGGTTTGAGGGGGGCGGGTAGCGCCCCTCTATAGGATCCGGGGTAGCACCCTAGGAAATTTTTTTTGGACCCTATATTAGGTTGGGTGAACCTACCTATGGTTTTCGGTCCATGGTATTGGATGCTTCGGCATGTATATATATGTATTGTAACATTGAAAGGAATATAATGAAAATTAAGCTAGTAGTCCCAGTTTTGGGATCCAAGGGAAAATCTATATGTATATGTGTTTTATGTGTTATGCTCTCACATTTTTTATTTTCTGTGTTTTAGAATTCATATGCAAGCAATTTATTTACATGGTTATAAAACCTACACTACCATTATCTTTATTGGTAGCACACATACCAAGCCAAGTCAACTAAGTTTTTTTGATTGGGAATGCAATGTATATTGATGCATACATAATATATATCTTAGAGTTTTAGTCTCATCTCTAGTGTCACTCCACTGCAGTAGGCCTAGATAGTACCGCAATCAAGTCACTTCAGGAACACAAGATTTTCTCTGCTGCCAGCAAGCATGGACAATACCTCGGTGGAGTTACTTTTTGCACCTCTTTTCACAGGAAGTCTTTCTCTTATTTTGACTTTATTTTATTTTTCATTTGATTTTATTTTCATAGAATTTTACATAGGCACTTATTTATTTCATGAGGCGGAAGAGGGATCCCAACTTATTGAGAGCATAAGAGGTTGTCCCTTCATAGAAGAACATTTATATATGTAGCTCTAACATACTTTTTAAGGTTTTCCCCCTTCACCTTACTCTACTTGATTGAGTAGATAATAATTAACTGAATATAGAAAACCAATTAGAGCAGGCGGTACTAGTTAAAAGTCCAAGCATTGTGATGTCACCAAGATTGACTCTGAAACAAACATATTTTTCATTAGGTTATCATCGACTAGAAGAAACAAAACATTTTCATAAGGAGAGGGAATAACATATAAACCAAATGTTGATAGGTTTACAAGTCCTCTTGTGTTTCACCCTACTTGTCTCAAGAAGGCAAACACGGTTCCATGCAAAAATTAGTTCTATAGGTGCATAATTGATCTGAAAATGGGGCTCTTAGGCTTCTTGTCTAACTTACAATAACCTCTCCCACTTCCAAAGCTTTAAATCTTCCCAAATCTTAATGATTAACCAAGTAATTAAGAAATTCTTGAAATTATAGGTGTATGCTTGTATTTTTTTTTTACTGTTGAGTTCTTATGTTCATTTACTTGTGCTGGTATGAAACACAAATAACAGTAAATAAAGAAGCAATTCAACAACCCATAAGACAACAATATAATATGGAGTTCACCCTGATATCTTGGGCTATGTCTCCTTAAGCTCTAATCAACTTGATTAGGCTCTCTAGGATTATGGTTTCAATTCTTTTACAAGTGCTACACTTAACTCCATTGGTTTACAGTTGAACCAATGGCCCTAGAACGCCATCTTACCCCTGGTTGTCCTTGTTCTGTAGATAGGTCTAGGCTTCTATGGACTTGACTCCTTCAGTCAATGCTCTAAGCTTCTCAAGCTTCTAGCTTTTCTAACTCCCTTAGAATTCTACATTTGTCTCTGGAATTCCTTCTCATGTCTTCGACACACCTCAAACAACTAGCCACGGCTCGATCATTTGATCTCATGTTGTGTTGCAACTTCAATGTAGCCTCATGGCTCTTTAGAAGTCTATTAGAGATCTCTGGCTCTATGGCTTTGCCTCCAACCTCTGGTGGCTCTGCCTATTACAGTGAGCTCAATTTGAGTCTCACATAATAGATACAATCAGTAGGACTGTACTTGGATCCTCCAAGTCTCTCTATAGTACATAGACTCTCTAGAGTACTCTCTTTGTCTTTTTCTTAACCCTGGCTCACTTGCTGCCTTTGCTTCCTCAGGTCAGCTCGTCTCTAGTTTCTCTACTTCCAGGTCTACTTACTACTTCCTGGGTTGCCCCCTCCAAGTATTTCAGTCTATGGATTTTAATCCAATCTACTTTTTCACTGTTCATTTCTACTTCTTGGCTCTCTGGTTCCCTGCTTCCATCTGTTTGAATCCCTTCTTTCGGCAGTTACAGTAACTGCATAACACCTCATAGGGATGTGGCCACCCATTCCTTTAACATATGAGTGTGTCAGGTTCACCAGAAACACTCGATCATTTGGAATGGCGTTATTTCCATTTACTCCAAGAATTCCCATGAAAAACAAATCTCTTCCAACTCATCTTCCACGTCGAACTTCAGAATCCTACACAATATTCTTTATAACTTTGTAAAATCTGGTCATCCATCAGGTCGCATCTCTGCCATTGATCTAGACCCTCCAAATCCTATGGTCATCGCACATATCAGGCGGATAACTTGCTCGATGTTTACCCATTTGATGTGAGTGGTTTTCTCTTTCTTCCACCAAACGCTTGTCACCTGTTGTGTGGAATCGAGGAGGACTCGGTCTAAACTGGTTACCACTTGAAGCCCTTTCGATATCCTACCAGTTTTTGTGGAATACTATGCTAGATGGAATCGAAACACTTTCCGCTGCATTTCATGATTTTTCAGGTTCGGGAGCATGTGGCTCTCCTTCTTTGAGGGGTTTGACCTGCGATATATGATTAGCAACTTGTCGCTAATTGCATATCAAATTCCTCCATCGTTGACTCAAACCATCGCTGACTTTTCTAATTCGCGATAGTGCGTGTTACCATGGTTCGTTGCTCTGTGCGCTTGATCGACAACCCTCGTTGATTCGCGTTGATCGTTGTTAGAAATTTTCATGAAGATTCCTCTGATAAGCTTGATCTTCACAAGATTTTTAATCTTTGGCATAAATTATAGAGAGTTCATGAAGACTTAGAGAGTTTCAGGATCCATTTTGGATCAATAATACAACAAAAAGAAAGGGAAAGAGGTAAGAGGAAAAAAACCAAGTAAGAAAAAACAAAACAATAAATCAAACATTAATCCTACTCCTAAGCTAAGAAGAGGATGGGTCAACTCACATGAAGTGATATTTCCAATGCAGCCACCAACGCATTGGTTCATCCATGTAGGTGATGGCATGGTTGACAAGAGATATTCAAGAAAACTAATAAACAAGAAAGATATTCAAGAAAACAAGTTAACAAGAAGGATAAATCAATGCAAACCAAATCGTTCAAATTTTTAATGCATCCATAGAAAAGAAAAGATTGAAGGCACATGAAAGGCACTCTGCAGATGTATCATGGTGTTGTGTCACATTTTGTGTAGAAAACAATCATGTACACTCCTTCAAACATGACAAATGAGAAAACATGAATAAAGAATAAAATTTTCCTTTTGCAACAATGCTTGCTACATATGACTCCTCTAATGGATGAGTGATAGGATTGTGTGATTCTGATGGAGAATGTGAAAATTGTGAACTAGATCTATTTTCGATGTGAACAAGAGAGTGATGAGGATCCTGGGGAGATTCAACGGATTTTTGGTTGGAAGTGGAACTATCCTCAAAGTTACAATAACCTGACATAACCATCAACTTGGGTTGAAGTGCCTCGACAACTTGAGGGGTATCTGCCTCATCAGAATATGGATCGTCAAATACTAGTGGCTTAGAAAGACCAATAATATGTGAATTAGAATCATGATCAAATGAATGAGTGAAAATATCACGACATCCATGAGCAGAAAATTCAAGATGGAAAATGACATCCCCATGATCTTATGAATCATAGAGAGGGGTTGATGAGAAGTAAAACATTTCATCCTCTAAGTTTCCACAAATGGAAGATGAGAGATCGAGTGGATTTGAGAAGAAATATTTGTCCTCTCCATAATCAAATGACAAACTGACATCCCGCACATTCTATGAATGATTGGAAATGGTCAAATTTGGGGATGAATCTTCACAGGAGGGACCAGAAATGGCAGAATCACAGAAGATGTCACGATAGACTGAATGAGATGCAGACAGAAGGAGTTCATCCTTCACCACAACCTTTTTCTTCAGACTCCAACACATACTCATCAAAAATGATAGTGTAGGATGGAAATTCAACACCAACTCTATCCACAACTTGATCCTCATGAACATCACATGTGGAATCTAGAACAGATGAACACAACAAACCAAAATCCAGATGACCAAAGGAACCAATGGACAAAGTTTGAGAAGAAGAGACCATGTGACAACCATTAGGATTTCAGTCCAAATTGGTGCATAAATCTAGAGCAGGTGGGGTAGGAGGATATGGTGACAGTTCAATAGGTAATTTCACAACTTCTCCCACCTCGTCGTATGGAGCTAGAGTTGTTTGATGACAAGGAGATGAAGGGTCACTAAGGACAGGAACCTAGTCCATATTAGATTTATAAGCTTTAACACTGAAGTATGTTGGGAGGGGTTTGAAATATTATAACTCGTGGATTCTCAAATATGTGAACAAGATACTGAAATATTTCATCAACTCTAGTCAACTTCATGTTCCAGAAATTCAAAACAGTAATTACAGAAATGGTCATAAAAGTACGCAATTGATTCGTCAAGTGTTTTTCACTGATAACCCTATTGAGACATGACATGGGACCTCTTGCATGACCATCTTATCCATTGCATACCTTGGTAGATCATCCAAAGGCTTCTCTCCACCAAAAACTCTGATGAAGGTGCTACCAGGTGAGGCATACCAATCTGCAATGTTAAGTATTACCCCATCGGTTCTTGGGACATGCAAGGTGGATCTGACTCAAAAATCAACTCGCACACCCGAATGATGAAATGGTCAGCTCGCCACACCATAAATCCTCGATAGATGCATACGGAAAGAAACTTGAAATAAATGTTCACATAAGTCTCATTTGGTGTCCATGTCCAACCCATGCTAGGAAACTGATGTTGGAAATAGATTGCATCAAGTAAATAAGTAGACACATAGAATCTTTCCTGCTCATCCTTGGGAAAATTCTAAGCATTAGTCACATGGAGTTTCAAAGGAAGAGTGAGCAGATCTGACCAGTTAAATGGCCTTCCATCATTCACTAATTAGTCTAACAAAACCACATAAATTTCCAGAAAGGTCTTTGTGCTCTTTTAACTATATAATCAACATGCAGAGATGATAAAAAAATGGTTGGCCTTTCTGAGTGACTTTGTCTTATAAACATGAGTGGGTTTTGCTTTAAACTTTGACATCTCTTTGACCCAGCACTTTACAATACCTTTGGTGTTTACAAAGCCATGGGTGGCATAGAAAAGTGAATCGATGTGGTTCACCACCTGAGTTAAATGATACATCTGCTGATAGTTCTTCGCCCTGAAGTTGGAAAGTTGTATCCCACTAGAACTTATCAATGTCATAGTCTCTTGATCTATGTGTGAGACAATCTAGTGGATGATGTTTTCACATGGGAAGGCGGGGTACCTGCATGCAAACATATCTAAGCCTGACCGGTGGACACTGACATAAATGCTATAATCCTCTATATCTTCCTTGAAGTCCCCTACAAAGGTATCCTTGATTTCCTACGATGTTAAGTTCATGCCCTTCTCAATGAATAGATGAGTGTTTGCATCAACTGGAAAATTCATGGACACCTACTCAAATGCTTCCCAGGTGCTATTGTCAATAATATCATTTGATGAGGCTCTCTTTGAAGACATGTTTACCCATAACTGTTAGATATTTTCTCAACAATTGTTGTACCTAGAGACAGAGAGTACAGTCATGGCATACAAATGTTAACTTGAACCCAAAAGAACCTCAATAACAGATGAAGAAACAAACTAGGCAATCGTTGGTAAGGATTGCACAAACTTGGCTCTCAGAGGTGACCGACTGCTAGCTGGAACTGCATATTGCGCAGTCCCAACAATCAGTGGGGAGGTCCTACTCACTAGAAGTATGCAATTCATAGCTCCTTTTGGGCTTAGGCCAAGTGAGATTGCATATTGGACAATCTCACTAGCCAAGGCTTGGGGTTGGCTCGTGGAACTGCACAATGAATAGTTGGAGACAAGCCTCATAAGCCTCTATGCAATTCAAAAATCCAAGGCTAATGCCTAGAACTTCATAAATGCACAGTCCATTCTTGGGAAGACAAGATCGAGGACAAGGAAGCCAAAATCTGCCCAAGGGAAGTGATAAATTGAACAAATATGAAGGACTTGTTAGCCTTGGAGGAAAATGGCCCAAAACTGGATCCAAATATGCCCCAAAGTCTCCAAGTGTGCTTAAAAATCATGCCAAAGGATCCAAGTATGCCCCAAAAGCGTTCAAAATCTTCTTAAGGATCATTCAAAGTCAAAATTATTGCATACCAGAGAGCCCTTGGAAGGGCAGAAACTCACTATAGGGAGGCCAAAACACTGAAAAATCAGTGAAAAACCACATATTGGAGGCTTTAACAATCGAGGGACAACAACCATTAGATATGGCCAATCAATGACCCAGATCTAATCGTTAGATAACATCGGTGAATCTAATCGGTGCAGGCAGGCAGTGGTAATCGATGCTAGACACCATCGATCAGCGATCGCCAATGATCAGATCAGTGGGTCACATCGGCAGAGGAAAATCAACACAGACCATGGGGCGATGGCAATGGTGATCAGTGATTAAACTAGGACCGTCGATCATGCGTGTTGATCGACGACCCAAATTAGATCTGTGGATCGCATCAGTGGAGGCAAATCGGTGCGGACCATGGAGCGATGGCAATGACAATTAGTGATTAAACAAGGACCGTCGATCATGCATGTTGATTGATGACTGAAATCAGATCAGCGAATTCCATCGGCGGAGGCAAATCGACACACACCATGGGGGATGGCAATGGCGATGGGAGATTAAACTAGGACTGTCGATCGCATGCGCTGATCGATAGCCCAAATCACATCGGCGGATCACAAATTGGGGAAACCAAAGGGCGAGGCCTTTGCAGATTCGTAAGCACCGATACGATTTCACCCAAACTGGAAAGGGTTCGTAAATGATATCATATAACATTTCAGGTCCGTTGTAGGCTGTTTTCAATGCTTTTTTGTGTGTTTTCGTTGTTTAAACGAAAATACAAAGGAACCATGGAATAAGCCGAATGTGACTTGCGATAGCAACAAGGTCAGACCTGATGGCTTTCAAAGGTGAAATATATATATTTTTCAGGTCTGCATAAGGCCATTTTTCATGAGTTTTCAGTGTTTTATTCATATTTCACAATGTGAGGAAAATACAGAGGGTAGGCTTCTTTTTGACTTGTGACAACAAGAAGGGCAGACACGAGAGGATATAAACCATCTTTGAGGACTTTTTGAAGTCAAAAAAGGACAAGGAATGGTGGGATTTTGTAGTATGGCTGTGGTTTTTATTGATAACAGAAATAGTCATAGTTTGCCGCTGAAAGAGAAAACAAAGGCACGCAGACCCTTTCCACTACCTAATAGAGGCTAGGAGACAGCGATAGAGGCTGGAAAGCATCAATAGATTGTGTAGCACATCCATAGAACAAACAGAATGATCATGGAGCTCTCTGGCATAGGAGAACTCCCAAACAACGCAACAAGCAGCCAAAATATCTTAAAGCTGTTATTCCTCTATTAGAAGGAGGAAAAACCACCATCCCATGCTTGCCTAGAGGGCATCAAATCAATTAAACAATTCATATCAGGTAGATTAAGACTCCGAGCCTTCTAGAGAGCTTAGGAGCATTGTAAACAAGCTATAAATAGCTGTTAGTGAAATGTAACTGGGGTTCCCCTTCTAGAGATTTTTCCTCCTATGTTCCTTCAAGCTTCTCATCTTCATTCTAGAAATACAAGCTTCTTTTGCTGTTATATGTTCAACATCCATTCTATTTTGCTATTCTATGCTTGCACTTGAACAGTTTTTTCATGTTTCCTTTGAGTCTAATGCAAGATAACTGTCATCTTATCTCTGCTTTGATAACTTAGATTGGCGAGCTTCTATGCTCCCTGTAGCTAACCATTGATATGTGGTCATATATGCATCTTCTAGTACAATCAATATTCTCTTTTGCTACCTATAGCTAGTCATTCATTTATGTGTATATATGAAATCTACTGATATAGTCAGTATTTTCCATCTATCCATTAAATCTACAAATTATTGAGCATTAGTGGTTTAAATCCTTGTGTTGTTGAGAGTGTTCATGCATGTCTTGAGTGAGAATAGAGCTAAAATGATTATCTGACTTGATCCAAACCATCGTCCATTCCAATAGTTCTGAGAAAAATATTGAAGATTATATGTTACCAGGCATCTTCGGGCTACATCCTAGGAGATTTTCTTGGAGTGCTAACATAATTGGCACCATTGCTGGGGAGAGGAAACTGAAGCTCAGCTTCCCTGGGAAATGACATAGATCCAGCTTTGATGATAGACAAAGTTAGGGAACTTTTTTGGTTGTAATAATCTATCTAGTGACTCTACTAGAGGTCGAACCTCTTGGCAACTCCACTTCATAGTTCTGGCTCAGTTTGTGAAGCATACTCAAAGAAATCCTCAAAAGCTACAAGCGAACCCAGTGCCTAACCCTGAAAAAATTATCAAAGAGGAAAAGGTATTGCAAAAAGGAGCATCAGTTTCAGGTAAACCTAAACAATCTTGTATATCTCTTCAAGAAAGGCTTGTAATAGAACAAATACATGTTGAGAGTATAGCATCTAATACTAGCAGTGAAGAAAAACTCTCAGAGCTTCATGAAGCTCCTTATTCTTTGGGTTCTCCTTTTGCTTTAAGCCCTAAGGAAACCCCACCTCCTATCCATCAGACTCCTTTAGTCCTTTCAGTCACCCCTTAGCCTTTTTTCATTCAGACTGCCAATATTCTTATAGCCACCTCAGCTATGGCAGGTCCACAAGCACCTACCAAAATGGACAGAATCATACCTGCTAGGTATGGGCCTCTTGTACTGCCCACTCCTTTGAATGCCATGCCCACTAGAGAATATCAAAAGTATATGCCTAAGTTCACTAGGACTGAAGGTGTTACAACTGAAGAACATGTTCAATCATTATATAGCTATGCTGATAACCTGGACATTAGTGAAGATGATGTCTAGATGAGAATCTTTGTTCAAAGCCTAGATGGAGAGGTCAGAAAATGGTTCAGAGAACTAATCCCAAGATCTATAGTTGATATTGAGGCTTTAGATGATGCATTGTTGAAGCATTGGGGGGATAAGAAGGATCTCCTCTACTACCGCGCTGAGTTTGGAAACTTACAGAGGGAAAATGGTGAGATGCTATCTGATTTTAATAAGAGATTTAACCGCATGTACAACAAGATACCTGCTGAAGTAAAACCCACTACTACCTCTGCTAGACTCATCTATGCCAGTACATTTGATTCTAAATTATGTTTAATGTTGAGGGAGAGGCGGTGTGCTACTTTGGCTGATATGCAAGATGCAACATTGGAAGTAGAATCGAACATCATGGCTGTATAAAACCTCAAAGGTAATATTGACAAAAGGAGACAGAGGGAGGAGCCTTCATCATCCTCTAATCCTAAGATAGATAAAATGAACAAAATGATCGAGTCATTAGCCTCTGAAGTTTCCAAATTAAAGGTTGAGCAGCATTCTAGGAAAGGAAGGGTTAATAATACCTTTGCTCCTCCAAATCCAAATCTATATAGAAGACCTGATGAGCAGTTGCAAATTTTGCAAAGAAGCAAAGAGGCTAATGAAGACCAAAGGCTGAAGGTCCCTTTTCA
This sequence comes from Pinus tabuliformis, assembly GCA_031772625.1. NCBI lineage: Eukaryota > Viridiplantae > Streptophyta > Pinopsida > Pinales > Pinaceae > Pinus > Pinus tabuliformis. The sequence continues at coordinate 1,435,059,946 of CM062816.1, forward strand.
GAATGCGGTCATGGAAGAAGAGTAGTTTGAGGAAGATGATGAGATCCATGGTATGGAAGACAAAGGCAATCACCTTTTTAACCAAAGCTGCTTATGAGAATTCATTATTCAGTGACCAGATCAGCCAAGAGTGGGATGGTGAAGCTGTTCTACAAACTGAAAATCAGCACCAATATAATCTGAGGTCTATGATGAATAATATCAAAGAAACTCATGTTCATAAAGCTATTGTCCTGACAGAACAACAAGCTAATAAGCAGAAGTAATTAGCAGTTTATCCTATCATTCTCAAAGATCTAGCCATATAGGTAAGAGGCCTTAAGAAGTCCCCTTCTTCTTTTAGTTTTCAATCAGAAATCTAGAAGCCAAGAACACCTATGCCCCTGATTGAACCAGTCAAGAATGAGTCCTTCAAGAAATCTATCCTTGAGGCTCTTGAGCCTAAAACCATCCAAGCTTCCACTGACTATGTAAATCTACAAGATGACCAACCACCTATTATTCTCAGCCCAATGATCGAAAAATGTGAAGACAACTCCTCATCATTCTATGTTTCTCTGTCTATTTATGATGAAATCCTTTACATTTTCCCTCTTGACACTAGAGCCAGCCATGATCCAATGCCCAAGGCTGTCATGGATAAGCTCGGTCTTGACATTACTAAGCCTTATCAGTCAGTCTCTACGCAGCTTAAAAAAGCAGATTGCCAGATCACAGAGGAAGAAGGCCCAGAGATTTTGGACGTGTTCTTTGATGGGGCTTGCTCTGAGGGAGCTGCAGGAACAGGTGAAGTCCTTGTGTCCCCCACACAAGAATGCATTGATTCATCTTTCATATTAACTATTCAGGTCACAAATGACACAGCAAAATGTGAAGCAGATCTTATCATTCAGCAAGTGTACAAAACCTCCCAATCAAAACATCCGAGGTTGAAATCATATGCAGAGGAGATGAAATATAGACTATCTCTATGTGATAATGTCAAGTGTTCCAAAATTTTTGAAGTAGAGGATCAAATCAATAGGATTTTGCAAGTCTTTGATGAATTGGCTGATATACACATTGACAAAGAGAAAGAAACCTTTCATGGAAAGGTAAAAAGGGTTAATTTTCAGTTTGGTGACTGTTTTCTCAAAAGGGATGCATCAAAGGAAGGATATGTTTTTTATGGCCCATTCAATGGGCTGTTCTTCGAACTTTATTTTAGTTAAGGCTTTCAAGCCTTGGTATTATAAATATGTTTTTTCAAAGTTTTTAGTTCATGCTTAATAGACTCCATGCCCAATACAACAATAGGAGGAATATTTGATCTTGCTGTATATAGGAAAGGCATTGATCTATGGTTTTTGAAATCTCACAGGGAGGATTTCATCCCTAGAAGGAGCCAATGTTAGCCTTGGAGGCAAATGGCCCAAAAATGGATCCAAATATGCCCCAAAGTCTCCAAGTGTGCTTAAAAATCATGCCAAAGGATCCAAGTATGCCCCAAAAGTCTTCAAAATCCCTTAAGGATCATTCAAAGTCAAAATTATCGCATACAAAAGAGCACCTGGAAGGGAGGAAATACACTATAGAGAGGCCAAAACATTGAAAAATCAGTGAAAAACCACATATCGGAGGCTTTAACATTCAAAGCATAGCAGCTGTTATATTTGGTCGATCAATGGCCCAAATCTAATTGCTCGATCACATCGGCAAATCTAATTGGTGCAGGTAGGAACTAGCAATTAGTGCTAGACACCGTCGATCAGTGATCGTCGATGATCGGATTAGAAGGTCACATCGGCGGAGGCAAATCAGTGCAGACCATGGGGCGATGTCAATGGCAATCAGCGACTAAAATAGGACCATCGATCGCATCCACTGATCAACGGCCCAAATTGGATCGACGGAGGCAAATCAGTGCAGACCTTGGGGCAAGCACAATGGCGATCAATGATTAAACTAGGACCATCGATCACGCGCATTGATCAACGGGCCCAATCAGATCGGTGAATCGCATTAGCAAATGGAAATCGACATAGATCATGAGGCGATGGCAATGGTGATTAGCGATTAAACTAGGACCGTCGATCACGTGCACTAATTGGTGGTCGAAATCGCATCGGCGGATCGCAAATCAGGGAAACCAAAGGGTGGGGCCTTTGCACATTCATAAGTGCCGATGCGATTTCACTTGGACCCAAAAGGGTTCGGAAATGATATTAACATTTTAGGTCAGTTGTAGGCCACTTTTAATGCCTTCTTGTGTGTTTTCATTGTTTAAATGAAAATACAAAGGAACCATGGAATAAGCCGAATGAGACTTGCGATAGCAACAAGGCTGGACCTGATGGGTTTTGGAGGTGAAATATATATATTTTCAGGTCCACCTAAGGCCAATTTTCATGAGTTTTCTATGTTTTATTCATATTTCAAAATGCGAGGAAAATACACAGGGCAGGTTTCTTTGCGACTTGTGACAACAACAAGGGTGGACCCGAGAGGATATAAACCATCATTGGGGACTTTTTGAAGTCTGAAAAGGACAGGTAATGGTGGGATTTCGCAGTATGGCTGTTCTTTCTGTTGATAACAGAAACATTCATAGTTTGCAGTTGAAAGAGAAAACAAAGGCATGCAGACCCTTTCCACTACCCAACAGAGGCCAGGAGACAGGGACAGAGATTAGAAAGCATCAATAGACAACACAGCACATCCATAGAACAAATAGAATGATCGTGGATCTCTCTGGCACAGGATAACTCCTAGACAGCTCAACAAGCAACCAAAATATCTTCAAGTTGTTATTCCTCTATCAGGAGGAGGAAAACTTGCTAGGCCATGCTTGCCCAGAGGGCATCAAATCAGTAAAAAAATGCATATCGGGTAGATTAAGACTACAAGCCTTCTAGAGAGCTCAGGAGCATTGTAAATAAGCTATAAATAGCTATTAGTGAAATGTAACAGGGGTTCAACTTCTGGAGATTATTCCTCCTCTGTTCCTTCAGGCTTCTCATCTTCATTCTAGGAATACAAGCTTCTTTTGCCATTATTATATGTTCAACATGCATTCTCTTTTGTTGTTCTATCCTTGCACTTGAACAGTTTGTTCATGTTTTCTTTGTGTCTAAGGCCAGATAACTATCATCTTATCTCTGCTTTGATAACTTAGATTGGCAAGCTTCTGTGCTGCCTGTAAGTAACCATTCATATGTGGTCATATATGCATCTTCCAGTATAGTCAGTATTCTGTTTTGCTGCTTGTAGGTAGTCATTAATTTATGTTTATACATGAAATCTGTTAATACAGTCAGTATTCTCCATATAGCCATTAAATCTACAAATTATTGAGCATTAGTGGTTTAAAGGCTTGTGTTGTTGAGAGTGTTCATGCATGTCTTGAGTGAGAATAGAGCTGAAATGATTATCTAACTTGATCCAAACCATCATCCACTCCAACAGTTCTGAGAAAAATATTGAAGATTATATGTTACCAAGCATCTTTGAGCTGTAACCTAGGAGAGTTTCCTGGATTGCTAACAGGACCAAATGATGATGAGTGAAGATCTAAGTGAATGACAATGCATGTGTGTGAAACTAGTGCAGGAATCAATGAAACTAAAAGAAAACGAAGCATGTGGATAGAGTCAATGCAATGGCAACTGATAGTGCAAAAAACTCAGTAATGCATGCAACATTTGGGGAAGGAAATGAAAAAGTTAAAACAACACTTCTACAAGCTAAAATAAGTTGAAGCACTAGCGGTTTTTCAACAAAATGAGTGAAAGAACACTCTCTCAATCTAAACAAACAAAAGCGACAGAAAAAGCAGCAAAAGACTAGAAAAGTAAGAATTTTGTTATAGATTTCCAAAAGGCCATTGTGTAATATAAGTAATCTGTCCAAAATTTCAAATGGGAACACCATTCATCATCAAGGACCAAAGAGAGCCTGGATAGTAAAGGAGTGCTAGAGCACCTTTTTATAGGAACAATTTGGATTATGTATTCGATGATTAACAGTTAGGAGGTAGAAAAAATAATATTTTATCAATTTTACTTTTTAACCAAAAATCAGTCAACTAATGATTGAAATGGAATAACTATGGACTATAATTTGACCAAGAAGGATTAGGAAATTAGATTTTTAGTTTAATTTTTGAATAAACGTGGAAGGGAGGAGATAATTTAAAGATGTTTGTTGAATTAAGAAATAGGAGATTAATAATAATAGTTATTTAAAAATTAAAGAATTAAAATTATATGAATTATTTTTGAAAATGGAAAATATAATTATATCTAATAATTGACACTTTTCTTTATTAAAATAAATTAGTCAAATAGTGGTTGAGAGTGAAAAATTATGGAACAAGATTTGGACAAAAATTTTGTTACATTAAGAAATAGCAATAGAATATTAAGAACTAGAAGTCATTTCAAGTTAATTGAAGACATGAAATTATATGAATAATTATCAAAATTGGAACCTAGTTGAATTAATGCCATATACGGCTATATAAATTTATTTTGGCATCCTGAAATTTCAATGGATTATTAAGATGAAGGGAGATTAATGGAACAATAAATATTTTATGGTAGGGGATAGAAATAAGAGCTGGAAAAATTAAAGAGGGTAAGAATTAAAGAAGAGTAAAGCCAATGAAGCTAGGAGGGAAAAAAGGAAACATTAATGATGAAGAGAAACTATTCAGGAGATGTAGTAAAGAGAACCATAATTCTTTAAGGTGACCAAAAATATGGGGAAAGGAGGGAGAGCGAGTAGGGTCATATCAAGGTCGAGGGATATAGGGTGGATGACATGTTTCTAGGATTGGTTGAGCCTATAACCATCTTCCCTATTAAAATTATCTAGTTTTTTCTCAATTTTGAGGGCTTCTCGAATATTACAAGAGTGGTAAAAAGGGGTAGAAGCAATTATTTTTTATTGATCAAAATAGATTAAGTGTTTGGCATTATAAGAGAGCTCTGCAGTGGAATACTTTGAAAGATGCTTATGGTTGGTGTCAGAAATATGTTCCTTGAGGCAGGCTTTGAACGAATGCCCTGTTTGATCAATGTGAGATTTACCACAGGAGAACGAGATTTTATAAGCCCTCATTGTAGCATTGAATTAGAAGATTCTTTGGGTGAGCAGAACAATTTCTTGAAGGTTTTATGGGGCTTGAATATGGTTTTTATGATTTTCTTAGTGAAAATATTCTCAATAAGATCGGTGGTGCCTTTAATGTAAGAGAGGGTGACTTGGCCACAAGAGGGAGAGGGGTCCAACTTTTTGGGTTTAGGGTGAGAAATAGACTGGAGAGCTTTGAAAAAGAAACGATGATCACATTGAAGGTTCCTTGATCTCCTCGAGGATGCCAAAGCACCAAGATCGAATGTGCAAATTAACTCTAGCCATACCGATTAAATATATTTGGTTAATTTAGGGTTTATGACATGAAGACCCAAAATCAAGGAAAATGTGATACTTGGTAGGAGTTTACAAAATAAATAAAGTGTCTCCTCTAGATGGCTAAAAATAGATCCCTATTTTCTAGGGATTCTTTCTTATTTTTTTCTTTTTCCTTTTTTTCAGGAAATGTTGTCATACATTTCCTAGAGAGATTGCGTAGTTCTGGGGAGGATTGGGAAACTCACCATCTCATGAACTAAGAAAATTCTGAGCAAGAAGCTTGGCAATGGGATGCCTCTCATTCTCTTCGTAGTTTCCCAACTAAATATAGGTCATTAGCTGTCTCTATGCAATTTTGGAGCTAAAGGCTCACTCTCAACTTGGACTACGCAATTCTCGAGAGCAAGGTTGGCTGCACTCGAGGATTGTGTAGTCCACTAAGGTAAGCTTAGAACCGGGTTGAAACCAAGTGAAGATATCAACTTGTGGGTTATACAGTAAATCAAGTGAGATATTACAAGCCAAAAGGAAAGAGATGAATCTCAATCCAAGTGCAAGTACTTGGGTCAGTGTGAGATTTAGGAGGGAGGCTCAAAAAGAAAGCATAGGCAAATTTTTGGAGGGTGGCCGTAGTCACTACAACAAACCTCTAAGGACAAGTGCATACATAAGTTTTTCATTTATTTCCTCAAATTATTTCTAGCATAAATATCTTGAGAAAAACTTTACGTCTTTTGTTAGTAATAAAAATAAAGGAGAAATAATATTGCTAGAATATTTAATGAATCTTCAATTATATCCAACAAGTCCTAGAAAAAATCTAAAACCTTTCTATTTTTTATGAACAAGAACCTTTTTGAAGATGGCTATTTTTTTAGGGTCCACTTGGATTCTTTTGAATAGATAAAGTTACCTAATAAAATCCCCTCATTCATCAAAACCGTTCAATTCTCATGACTCAAGGAGAGGCTCATTTCTTTATGCCTGTGAAAGACTTTTCATAGGCTTGAAAGAGCCTCCTCGAAATCATCCCCATGAGGTGTGAAATCAACCATGTATATTTTCACTTAATCAAGCCCAATATAAAAAAATATACTCACCACAACCCTCTATAAAATGGAAAGGGAATTTCATAGACCAAAGGGCATAATTTCGTAAGAAACATTTCACCATGGATATGTGTAGGTGGTTTTATATTGATATACAAGGCTAATATTGGTTTGATCACACCCACTAAACATGTAAAAAAATGAGAAGAAATCATTCCCTGTAAGGACATCAACAGCTTGGTCACTAAATGGAATTGAGGGAAAATTATCACTCCTAGTGGCCTTTTTGAGTTCTTTTCCAACAACGCAGATTAACCTTTTGCCATTATTCTTAGTGACAATGACTAGTGGAGACACCCATGAGATAGATGAATACTACATCCAATAATTTCTAAAATTCATCTTTGAGAATGTCTTTTAATGTGGGGTTAATTTTCCTTTGTGGTTGGTATACATGTTTAAGAACATCCTTGATATATATAAGGTTAGTGTGCACAAAAGGATGAACTATTGTTGTTTCCTTATAGTTCATGCAAATGCATCGACATGATCTTTCAAGATAACGAGCAGCTTGTCTTCTTCATTAGTTGAGAGGAATGACTACATCTTCAAGTTTTTGGAGGGGAATATGTCTATGAATTTCACATTACTTTGTTTAGAACCAGAAGTTATCAAATCCTCCCATGAAATATCCATACAATAGTGAGGTTTTCCTTTACGTTCATCATTTAGGACATCAATATTCATGGGAGGAGAGTATTTATTTTGATGAAATTTATTAATCATATTATATTCATCATTTTTTCTTCTTCCAGTGCTGGTTTCTAATCTACATATAGGATAGGATGATGATAGAAAATATTCCACTTCATCTTCCTCTTCTATCTTGATAGGAAATCCAAGATCTATAGATGGTTTATCTGGTAGATATATTACCAGTTGTTTTCTAGATTTACCATTGGTGATAGCCATATTTCCATCCCTATAGCAAATGTAGGCATCAAAAATGGCCAATGAAGTCATCCTACAATACGATGGTATCCATTAAAATTCATCTTGATCTAAAGTACAAGGAAGTTTGTGGGATACTCCTAGGAATCAATGGACACCACAACATCCTCGATGATATGTTCAAGTTTTAATGTGGACTTATCAACAAGTTGTAGCATTGCAGTAGTCTTCCTTAGATATTCTTTGAGATTGAGTTTGAGGAAAGTATCCTTAGTAATAAATTTCTTTGTAGTATCAAGTCAATGAGAGTGTTAGGAATTACAATATCATTGATTTGGAAATATACCACCAAACTCCAAGGATATAAAGACTTGGGGATGGTTACTCTGCTAAGATTAAGATCAACCAACTTCCCTATGACATTGCTAGTAGGGGACTCTATGCATTCTCTATTTCCTTATAAGAAATTCCTATATAATGAGACTATTATAGATAGGAAAATCCTTGATTGCTTGAAGGAGAGGGATTTTGACACACAAATTCTTCAAATTTACTAGAATTTGAGCTTCTCCTAGGATGTGTGCTTTGTGGGTGATCAACCTTTCAGGATAGGAAGGTTTTTTTTTAGGTTATTTGAGGTAGGAAATATTCCTTCTCTTTATTTTGGTTTTTTGTTAGAGAAGGTGGGTAATAATCTAGAAGGAGCTTCCCAGACCGAAGATTTATCTCTTAAATATTTACAACACAAATTGGATAGGTAGTTTCACTACCGTGGGCTACTTTAACATGCTTATGATTGGGATTTAGGTTTGGATGGGTAGGCAGATGATGTTTTTTTGGATAATTATTTTTGGGTACTTTTGGTGGAGGAGGAGTAGGCATCATGGTGGGTGGTTGGGTTTCTTGAGGCCTCCATCCTGAAGTTGGATTACCCCATTGAGGAGCTTGATGTGGATATGGATACAAAGGAGGAATAATATTTCAGGGAGAATAAGGTTGTGTGGTGGGTATAGACTAGGGTGAATGGTTAGGAAGACACTAAGGTTGATAATGTGCATGATAATTTGTATTGAGAGGAGAGAGGTAGTTAATACCATGTTGAAAATTCCTAGGGGCTTATTTCATTTTCTAATTAACAAAACATACTTTCTCCATACTCCCTTTTGCTCCTCAGTATACAGTTTCAAACCTGGAAAAGATGGACATTTGTCAGTGGAGTGATTTTCTTCACATAGATAAGATATTTCTATGACATATAAAGGACACTCGTTCCTTGGATGTCATTTACTACATTTAGGGATAAATATAACTATTGTTTTTTTTACTTTTTCTTGTTTCCTCTTGATCCATAGTGTATCCATATGCATAGAAAAGGTGCGTAATATATCAGTCTTCATGTCCACTTCCATACCTTATATCTCATTTCTAATCAAAGAGGACGAAGAGGGACTTACTAAAATTTTTTCTTCTCAACCTCCTTTTCTAGCAACCATTTAGTGATTCTTGAATACTCTTTTGATGTCATGATAATTGAGCTAATATATGTCTCCATTGGCTAGTAGGTTGAGCTTCTCTATTAGTTCTTCCAAGACTCCTCGTAGTAGGACTAACTTCAAGGAATCTAGATATATAGTGCAGTTATGTACTCTTCTATAACTCAACTACAATATTTCCCTAGAATATTCTAGAGATTAATATACTCCTTCAGTCATTCCAAATATTTTCTCTTTGGCGTTCGTTGCTTTGGAATAATCCTAGTAACTTCTATTGAAATCTTCATGAATTTGTTCCCATGAGGTGATGTTTTACCCTTATAGACTCGTGAATCATCAAAGGCTTGCATCCTTAAGACAGGAAGGGAACAATTTGAGCTTAGGCTCATAAGTTATGTACTAATAATTTGTTCATAGTACAACTAACTCAAATAAGATTTTTTTTAGGATATTTGGTAGAAAAATCATAAAATTGTGGAAGGACATATGGATTCATGTCTTCAATTTTGACCTGTTCATATGTTTCTTTAAAGAAGAATGAAAACACTTCTGGTTGCTTATGTCCAACCATGTTATTGATTCGATAAAGGTATGTCTCCTTCTGCAAGGTCCTTAGATATCCTTGCTTACTCACCAAAAATGGCCTTAATAGTCATTGTGGATAGGGTAGGAGGATCACGTTTAGGAAAAAGGGGCTCAATGCTAGTGGAAAAGGGGATTTTCCATAAGAGTTTTATTATTCTATCCCTAACTATTCTAGGCATAAAAGAAAGAAATATTTATTCCATCTTTTTAATTATTATTTTTAAATGAAAATACTAATGCAATTTTTTTATTCTTACAGAAAGTGAAATAAGAGAAACAATACATCAACAATGGAAAAATATAGTACATACTTTGACATCTCCCTTTTAACAATGCCAAAATGTGATGGCCCTTACTATTGGAAAAACAATCTGCAATTCCAAGGGGTATCATCTTTGATATTTAACCTAGAGTTCATACAAAGCTAAGATGGGTTGACACTATGTGTGTAACAAACATTATCTTCTTCTTTGTCAACTTTTATGTAGGTGGAAGTGTTGAGAAGAAATTTGGTTATACAGAGAGTACTCTAATTATTTTATGCCATAGGAAAAAAATTGAAACTGTAGGGAATGAAAGACAATGATAAACTTATGTTATTTACAATGAAGAAAATAAAACCATATTAACTATAATTAAATGACATAATATCTATGTTAATTTTCAATGAAGTAAATAACACAACTATAGTAAAATTTACAAATAGTAAATGTGAATTTTGCATAAAACAAGCAATTTATATAATGATATAGGTTAAGGCACATACCTTTTCTATATTTTTATAAATCCATTATGAGGGTTCCAAGGATGTTGTAACGCATTAAAGAATATGAATCGTGACTTGAATGTAAATCTAGGAAATTTTTTGAAGGTAATTGAAAACTACTACAAGAGACTTTATTACGCTACAAGAGATAGTCTAGTGAGTAGAAAAATGTGTCAAAGGAAAGTTTAAAAAGTATGAGAATCTAAGGAAAGGCTAAGAAATGTTAAGGAATTTGTGCCCAATTAATCACATCGGTAGTAGAAGGGTTTATTGAATATGATATGTTGTTGTAAGTTTTGATGTAGCTATAAAATAGGGGATATTGTAAACATAATGAAACAATAAATGATGTGAAAAAACTAAATAATAGTAATAAAAGTGAATTTAAATACATAAACAATAATTTTATTAGAACAATATAACCACTATCAATTATATCACCTCATGCTAAGATAGTATGCAATAAAAGACAATTTGAAAACAATCTAATTAACCATGCACAATGGTAATATTTAGAAATAAAATACAAAAATGAATAAATGAATAAACAATAATTATACATAAGGGGTCTTTAGCACCAAAAGCGGGACCTAAACCAAGGAGGCTTGTAGCCTAGAATGAGAAGTAGACAAGAAAAAGGAAACCAAAGATTAATTTCATTAATTGGATAATTGCTTGTATGTGAGAAAAAGTTGCAGAAGTTGAAATGTAGACTTCCTAATGCCATACAATTTTATTCTCTTACTTATACTAACTATATAATCGGCTACATGATCCCTCTATTTAAGAAAAATGAATTATGGGTAGCCCCTTTAAAATGGGGGCATTCTTTCCCTCAAAAACCCCTAGAAAACTAGCTCATGTTCCCTAGGTGACCTCTGAACAATAGGAAGGATTATTTATTATCCTAAGCTTGCTAGGTTTGAACCCTCTATAGTTGGGGGTAGGACCCATGAATCTCTCTAGTTGTATATCCTCATAATCTATGCAAATTCCTCTTTATACAAACTCATCTTAATATCCTCCACAATGATTATGTTAGGGACATAAAGCATGGAAAATCTCTTTAAACCTCCTAATAAATCATTTAAGTTATGAAAGAATTATTTAGTGAAAATAGAAAGGTTTAATACAACCTTTATGTACCTAGGACAGGTTAGATGGGCCTTATGTTTTACCTAATTGGGAGGCCATCACAAGGTTCAATGATTATACTAGACTCATTTCTATTGGTCCACTGAGACTCTAAGCACACTCTCCATAATGATGGCATGCTAGAAATTAATTCTATAGAAAAGGAATGTGTGTGAGTCGTATCCATCATTACACCAGTCGTATGGACACTATGTGCGGTTCAAACTATCTCTAATTAAAATAATAGAAATAGAGGAATGAATATGGTGATTTTATTAGAGGGAGACATAAGTTAGCTTTGATTTTTTTTATTAGTTGTTCGTTATACTTGAGATGCTACATAAATGGAAATATATAGATACCTCTCCTGATCACTATCACATTGTTTGGGTGGCATTTTCAATACATCATATTTATGGTTAAATTCCATGCAATTTGAGATTTGTTGCATTTAAGGAGGGTTGAGCTTGCTTACAATGGCACTAAAAGTCCAATGATGAATATAACTAGTTCCCATTCATAATAGATACATGATTTTTATAGCATTGACATTATATCCACCCATAATCTAGGCACAAAGGAAGATATTTTCATAGGAGAAGCTCCACAACACATTAGGATGATCAAAATAACTTCCTAGATTTGATTTAATTCAAGTTCAATGTAATAATTGATTTTTGTGCTATTTTATTTATATTTGACCACTTTTATTTATGAATAGATATTACATGATGATAAAGACAATAAGAAATAAATTTATATAATTCACATGTAATCAGTTAGTCAAATATGAAGCTTTTGGGGATGCTATGGACATGATATGACCAATAAATTTGAAGAAGAAGTGTTTGATTAATATGATCATGGGCTGAGCAACTAATATAGTTTAAATACTCGCTATCATGTTGGTTAATCACTTTACCAATCAAGTTCAACAATATACATTTATGCTAAGAAATTTTCTTCTTTTTCATTTGGTTGAGAGATGGAGAGAAGTCAAACTTGACTTATCTGTGTCAACTAGATGAAGTCAGTTGATGGTCAACTAGTACATTATTTCTAGGGTCATTTGGTGGTGTGTTTTTCCATGGGTTAGTTGATGCCATACTTGTGGATTTCTACAATGAATTAAAAAATAAACAAGCATTGTGGTCAACTTGGTGAACATGTTGGTTGGCTTAGCCAAATGTTGTATGGCTTATTTTTTTGTGTTTTCTTGCTCCAGAAAAGGACTCCAAATTTGAATTTTATCTTTATCCTGAATGGAATAGATAAAATTTATGGAGTTCCTTAACCAAGTAAATATTTCATAAAGGATATGAGACTCAAGATTATAGTCGAGTAAAAAGATAGTTACTCTAAGATAAGTTGGTGGAATTCACACTAATATTTTTTGATACTCAATTGACAATAATTGTAACTCCTAGTGAAACCTATGATTGTGATCAGTCAACAAAGGAGCTCCGACACAAGGTCTGGCTTGAGGTCGTATAAAGAGTCAAAGATCAAAGGGCTTAGCACAGAGTGTGATCGGAAATCGGTGATCAGTGAAAAAAATCATCACTCCATAGTGAAAACTTTGATTCTGATCTACCGATAAGGTGGCTTTGATTTTGTGCTAGCACATGGTATAGACCAACTTAAAGGACAAGGGTGCCTAACCATTTACAAAGGAAAATAGTTGCTAGAAAGTAGTCTAAAGGCCCTAGCGCCTTAGGGATAAGCACCTGGTCATAGCCCTGGGTCATATGATGAAGAAGCACTGAAGGGGATCAAAATAAAAGGGGCCTAAAGGGATCATAGTTCACTATCTCGTAGTTCTTATTGTGTGCAAAGATTGCGATAGGTATAATCCTCGATATTACACTATGGTTGTTTTATGAGGCATGTTACATTTCGATATCATGGTACAAGGATTTAAGGATGTAATGTGTCAACAGCCGAGGTATATAACGGAGATATGGGGACTCAGGAAGACTTAATGGCTTAGCATGGAGCTCCACTCAGTCATACAATGAAGGACCATCAGGACAATCTTTGCTTCTACTCAGTGACAAGCAACTGCATTTGATCACTACCAACTCTAAGGAGTGGTGAAGTTAGGCAGTTGACATGAAAGCGATGGGAACCAACCGAGAAGCTAAAGGGACACATTGTAGCATAGACCTGGCTTGATCAAGGGCCTTCACAGGAAGGACATCAGGATATTTTCCTCGGTAATCTTTCAGTTTTTCTTATTTCTATTTATTTTGTAATTTCTGCGTATTTTGAAGAAAGGAATCAAATCCTTGGTAAATAGTTTAGCCAACAAAGCTATCGCACGCTGAGATAGCTAGTCTATCAGACAACTTGCCCTGGCTGGGATATTTTGTAATTGGATCAAAGCTCCCCCTCTCCTTATAAATAGTGGGAAGAAACACTTGATAAAGGTTCGATAATTTTGCATCCGAGGGGTCCAAATTTTGTGATTCCACTTTTGGTTCTATCTACATGTTCAAGAGAGACTTGAGCTATGTATTTCTAAATGTAAATGGATTGGAAAACTCGAATCATTTCGAAGGATGGTTGAAACTCTTTGGTGATTCCAATAAGAGAAATGTGTAGTATGTTTCCCCTTTGTTTATCATTTCATGTATGTTTTTCTCCCTCTGAAATAGTCTAATGAAGCTACCACTTTCACTCTTATTCACGGTTGTATATTTTGCTACTAAGTAGTAGCAGTAACTATGGTAATTAAAAATTTACTTGTGTTATTCGATAGCCTACAATACCTGTATGAGCACAAATTTACATATGGTAATTATTAAGAAATGTTTTCATGATGTATAGATCTCGGGTACTTAATTAATGCTCCACTTTTTCTGCCATTCCACCTCTTCAGTCTTCCATACTTTTGCTAGAATATTTTTTCTTAGGATTTTATATTATTCCCAACCCTATGCACCATATTCCTTCCTTTCTCTCCTCCTCTTCATTTTACTACGACTCCAATATTAAGATACATATTGTTGTGTGTCGACCACCAGAACTAGACATTTTTCTTTGAGACTGGCCCACTTTACTCCCTGAGCATTTGGATCCATGTATTGGATTGAGGTTACCTTAATGAAGGCCTATTTAACCAAGCCCCCTTTGTTACCTTTTCAAATTACGTGACAATTAGAGTGCAACAGAAATCCCCATTGACAAATTCCAAAACACTCATCCCTTTAAGATGTCTTAGGCACTGGTCTACAATCAACCTAGAGGCTTTCTCTAGGAAGCTTTCTATATCTCCTAAAGCACTTGTGCTACAGGTGCTAGAAAAAGTGAAAACACTATGGTTGACCACAGTCGATCATGGTTGAACATGGTTGATCATGGTTGACATTGGTTAACCATAATTGACCATGTCTGACCATATCCAACCATGGTTGACCATATTCAACCATGGTAGAGCTTGGAATGTTCTAAGTTTACTTTGGTTGACGAAGGATGACCATGTGATGGGCCTCCAAATTAAACATAAATCAAGGTCCATATCACCTTTCTTAGGCACATGAAGGATATATTAAACCTCTCCTTCTACACTTAATAACGGTTTTTATTTTTAATATGTTCATTATGTAGGTTTATGGATAATTGCATATGTGTGACTAATATTATTTATTTTTGTAGAATATTGTGAGAATATTGGGTAGATTATGGAGATTTGGGGGAGGAGATAATTTAGGGACTTGATCCTTACTATAGGAGGATCAATGTTGGATAATAAATAAACAAGATATTATGAAATTATTGCACAAATTATGGAGCTCCAATGATTGAGAAAATATAGGAATGTGTTCGCTCTCATTTAATGCATATTCCTAGTGTTGGGAGCATGATCCACTAATTTAGGGATTTTGGAGGGGAAATATTCCTCTTTTTATGGAGAATGCTTCCTAATAATTTTGTACAAGTATCAATTCAAATTTTCCTCTAGGGATTGATTTTTATGAGTCTTCTTGTGGAGAGAACTTGTATTTTTGCAGCTCCACTTTCATTTCTTGTAGGGATGTAATTGTATTGATGGAAATAATGAAGATTTGTGCCATGTTTAGCTTCTAAAGCTTGGTATCCTTCATAGCACTCTTAGTTTCCTTGGGCTTGAACGTCCCAAGAGCCTCAAATCCCTTTCGTATCATTTTATTTCCTTCCTTTCACTTCTTATTCACATGCATCAATTATTCTTGTCTTTTTCTATATATGAATTTAGTATTGTTGATTTCTTGTTGTAGGATTGGGTTAAATGGTTGAAGTTCTTTTGTAGGATCAAAATAATCATTTCATCCTTTGAATAGCTTTGGAAGATCATATTAATCATTAAGCTACTTGTATTAGTTTTCTTATTCCCAAAACTAAATTTCTAGAAGTCCTTTGTGACAAATAGTAGTAAATTTCTACTATTTTTTAGAACATGCTAATGTGTTTCAATGGAGTTGATTCCAATTGAATTAGATCACAAAAAAATTCTAGATAGTAACAAAATTTACCCCATTTTATTTTCGCTTGATTAGGTAGGAATTTGATAGATTAACTAGCTCACTAGTTCTTGAATTTCTACATTTTAGACAAGTAATTTATGTTACCTTTTAGTATGTTTTAACATGGGATTTTTTGAGTGATTTGACTTGGAATGGGTACCTAAGAAATCCTAGTAAATAACACAATTTTTCCCATCCAATTTTGATTTTATTTTCTTGATCATTCAGTGAATTATATCTTCTTGTAACAAACCTGTTTCCAATAGCAAATTCATATAACACTCTTCCAGCACGTATATACTTGCCCATATTTTCTCAAAAAGGTTGGTTTTTGGCCCTTAGGGTTGAATCATGACCACTATGCTCTAAATAAATGGTTGAGGAGTAATAAACACCACTTAGGACTTTCCCTTTTACCAATGAAAAACATCTCAACAAATTGGATTACTGGACAAATTTATGAATTGGATAATACAATAATTATTTTCTTGATTGCCACATCCAATGAACTCTTTCAATGTATCTAAACTCTTTGAAGTTTAATTATTTATATTTATCTAATGATATTTACTTTATTCAATTAGAATATTTTTTCCTTGTATTTTCTTTCTTGCAATAGGTTAAGGTTTCCATTTCGAGCATTTCCATTTCTGTAACTAGTGAGGATTTGATTTCATTACATGCACTCAATTACATCATGACAGAAAGGGAAGGACACATTGTATGTTTCACATATAGTGCCAATGCCTCGTAAGTTTGAGTGAACCCTGGGTTGATAATTAAAGTCGGTATCCTTGGGAGTTTCAACATTCTTGTTGCAATACTGAGGCTTATCACTTTTTGACGTTCTTGTCGAGGAGGTGTCAAAGTATGCATTGTTTTCTTTCCTAGTTGATTCATTTCTTTTTAATTTATGAGAAAAAAATAAAAATTCATTACGCATCTTTCATTTCAAGAATATAAAATTGCCTTCCATTAGCATTCTAATTCAAAACAAAATTCTCCAACACCAACCCCTGTTATAGACATATTTGGGCACTTCAACCCCAAACTTATATTTCAATAAAATAGGGCTCATCAACCCCTAAAAGAGTTGTTTCATACCCTAAAAAACATGGTCATTTGATTACATCATTCCCCAAAAGTTCCACATGAAAAACCATCCAGAAATAGCCTAAACTGAACAATACTGACTGTTACACTGGCCAGGTGTGATGCATACTGAGTGATAGACTACTCAGGTGTGATGGATACTGTTTGGGTCTTCTATAGGGTGTGATGGGAGAGGATGGACAAATGTCCGAGACAGTTTGCTAGGCGATTGCTCATGGAATCTTCTAGAAACCACTCCTATCACAATTGCCTCTCTAAATTCGCCCAGGGATGAGTAAGAGATCTAAACTTTAGTTATCTCTTCTCTTGTGAAACCAAATGTAACAAGTGGAATGACACTAATCAAACCCTAGAGATGACTCACACCCTTGCACACATCTATAAATGGATCCCTCATCTAAGAGATCCAGGGGCTAGAATATTGTGAATTGCAAGGAAGTGCTGATAGTTTGTAATTGAGGAAAGAGCATTGTATTGTTGGTGTGATCTTGCTATTTCATGAGGTGAAGAGGGCTTGATGCTGGGAGGATGATGTTGGATCAGACAACTAGGTTGTAATTCTCCCTTCTATTTAATAAAGTTCTTCAAGTTTTCTTCCATATGATTGTGCAATTGTGAATGTTACCATTTGTGAATGCTATTATATGTTCATTATATATCTGATTCTATAATGTGTATGTTGTAATAGATCAAGATGCTTTGATGGTTCTTTGAAACTGTGTTTCTACAGGTGCTCTCCAAGTGGGATAAGTACAGGGAGGAGTTGCAAGCTCTGTCAAGGGGGAGAGAGATCAAGCAAGGGATTAAGCGGAAGTTCTAGGTTGGTCCTATTATCTTTCTCTTATCCATTACACATAGAAGAAATCATTGAATTACTTTAAACTATTGTTTCTAGGGTAGCTACAAAACCTAGAGGGCTAGTCACTCGGAAAGACACTAGATTTCCCAGAAACAAATTGGCGACTCCACTGGGGAGTGAATAGATGTTTGTTTGTTGTTATTGTTTGTTTTATAAACTATAGATAGAGCCTGAAGTCAGCTAGGTAGCCTTCGAACCACTCTTGCTCTACAATTGCATAGTAGATGAATGTTGCTTTAGTCAATCTCTAGTTTAGTTTATGAATTAAACTTTTGATTTGCAAGAACATCTAGATTCCCTTTTGGTAGCTCAGTAACCTCTCAAGACATTCTTTTGTACTTTGCTCTTTACTCTCCATCATAGCTCAACTTAACTCACTAAAGACAGCTACACATCTGAGCCAAAACCCACTTCACTTGCGCTCCCTAGCCCATCGCATTGTCTATCACCGTAACCCATTATGCATCGCACCTCCCAAGTGTGTTAAGTGTAATGCATCCCTGTTTCTGTGAAGCCCAGGTGCGATCACTAACTGAACCTATTTCCATTCTAGAAATTGGGGGTTTTTGTCCTTGTTTTTAGTTTTGTTTAGTTGTTTTTTGCTGCTTATGAACAGTGCCTCCTTACCGAAGCCTGCTTGCATCACATAGATTAGCCTCCATTGATTAGGATTAGTGAATGTTTTTTTTATTTGTTCATCATTTACAATCCTTTGTCGAAAAGTTGTTTAAATTGATCTGTGGCTTTGGTACAAAAAGTGTCATAACTGTCGTTTTGTGTCGAAAAGAGAAGTGTCATGGATTCTTCCTTCCTTGGATAGTCAATTGAACTTTTCATCATGTATTTGATTTGTTTTGTTTTTTATTTGAAGTGTTGAAAGAATTTTTTATTCAAAATTGAAAAGTTTCGTTTAGTCTTCCTTTCTATTTTGAAGAAGAAATTGTCAAAAATGTCATTTTGAAAGAAATATTTCAGACCTTTGCTACATTTAGTTTTTATTTTTGTCATTTTTCACATTAAGGGGAAAAAAATACATGCATTTGCATTTGCATTTAGTTTGTGTGCGAAAAATGATTTAGGAAAATGCACTAGTGTGTGCTCTATGCTCTTTGTTTGAAAGAATTGTAATGTTCTTTCCCTAGTAGCTAAGATTTTCGTTGATGAAAATAAACAACGATTGTTTATCATTGTAGATTGCATTTTAGGAATTTCAACATCATCATCATGTGGTGAACCATTGAAAGGCAAATTTTAAACAAAATCAACTTTAAAATAAATTTCAATGAACTTAATTTTGCTTTGGAACTTAATGCAACATATTTAGAGGTCTAGGCTAGAGACCTGTTCCGATGTCATAAAAACTAGTAACTATCGTTTTCATCGAAGGTTGGGTGATTCCTCCTCCTTGATATGACAAGTGCTAGCACAGATTTGTGCTCCTTGTACCGTTGCATATATATTGGGAGACCACAATAGGCTTATATCCTTTATCCATACGAAGCTATGTATGACGCCTTATTGATCGCAATACATTGAACACAACATTAGGGAAGATTGACTGTTGTACATAAGTCCTTGGTAATTTCTCTTTAATTTATTACCAAGGTGTATTTTGTAGTTTTGCGATTGGTTTGGTAATCCCTTTGTCTAGATTTTCTAGAGTAGTCACTTTCATTCATTTTCAACTCTTTAAAAGAAAAGGTCCATCTGATCACTTGTCACTTCAGGCTCATTAAAAACCGAAGGTGACTAGAGTCATCTTTAGCTTTTGTCGACTCCTAAAAAAATAAAAAGCAAAGTTGTGTCAAAGAATCATTAAAATTAATTAAATTCGACATAACATCCCTATTCCTTAGTTGATCTTAGGTTGAGATATATGGAATCCACCAATCAAGGAATCCCTTTTGAGGGGAATCCTAGTCCTTTTACTTCTTGGGGCAATATTGGTGCTCCTCATATGGCCACATTGTCCCTTCTGGGACTTACCATTGGCCTGCTAGTATGGCTGTTCTCAACCTCTGTGGTTCAAAATGCTATGATTCCTCTGCAATTGAATTAGCATCTAGTTGATACTAAAACTGGCCCTTCGCCTTCTTCTTTGTTTGTTTCTCCCTCCCCTTCTTCCTCTTCACTTGGTGGAAGTAGTGATGCTAGTAACCAGGTGGCTAAGAAGAAGAAAAAAGGGAAGGAGAAGAAGAAGAAGCCAATTCTACAAGGGGGCAACCAAGCAACCATTGCTTTGGATGCATCAGCTGGTGAAACTCCGCATATTAAAGCTCCTAAACCCAAATTTCCTTGCATAATTTGTAGAGGAGACCACTTTCATCGAGATTTTACCTGCTTTCCTCAGATCTTGAGAGAATGGTCTCCCCGTTCACACCGTCCGGTGTCATCAACCTCTAGTGATCATGTTGGTAATACACCATCAACTAGTGATAGTGAAGTTCAGGGATAGAAAGGAAAGGACAAAGTTCCATGTAGGTTATGTGAAGGTAATCATTCCCTTCACCATTGTCCCTTTTTGGATGAAGCCAAAAGAGTGTTGGATAATTGTCCTGCTTCACCGCAACGACTTCCATCTGGTTACCAGAAACTTTCCCCAAGTCCTTTAATAGTTGAAAAATCAACTGACTTAAATCAACCGTCGGTTGAAACCATTCTCTCTGAAAGTGAAACTTATGAGTCTATACCCAACTAAAATCAATAGGTCAAGGTGACAGTTAACCTAGTTTTATCTTCAAAAAATCGTACCCTTACCGAAGAGAGTGAGAACGATACAGTTCAAATTCCTTTTTTTACATCAGAATCTAATGAAATAGGGGGAAATCCACTCATTCCTTCGCAACAGGAGGAAAATCCTCCAGTTCTTGAAGCTCAAAGGGTTGATTCTCCCATTTTTTGTGGTACTTGTTATCACTCAGATTTTCCTTGAAGTTGTAAGAAGAAGGAAAGGGGTCCGAGGTAACCACAAACCAACTTTTAAGTACAAAATCTAGCCAATCTGTACTCAGAGAGGGCTCTCTCTTTAAGATTTAGCTTTGTTTGTTAAGGTATTAGGCTAGTTATGAAAGCTTGGGGGTTTTGATTTTGATTGGGTGGTGGAATTCAGAAGCAGATGGGTAAAACAGAGTATTTCAGGCCATTGGGCTATGGAGTCAACTTAAGATGGCTTAACTAGATTGGGTTGATTCAGCAAAGGAGGGCTTCAAAGGGAAAGATAGAAAAACAAGAGGCAAATGGTAACTTGAAAGGGTGAAATGGTCTCAAAAGGGAGGAAGGGTAGTTAAGAATCCTTCAACAAATTTCGAGGGGAGGGAAAGTGGGTGATCACTAATAAAAAGCAGTTAAGAATTTCTTACTAAATGACCACGATGAAAAACTAAGAAACAAGGAGCAACTAAGAATTCCTTGTCTATAATAGTTTTGAAGAAAACATTTAAGAAAGATAAACCTTTTAAAACAGATTGCAATAAAGCACTTTCTGAGATATCATTATTTCATTTATCATTCAGATTTCATGAAAACACATATGATTATTAATAAACAGAGTAAAAACAATAATAAACAAGAGATACAGAATACTTATTTGACCAATGTTTTGCACAGGCATCCTGTGAAAGTCCTTTGATTTATTCAATGCTTCCAGCTAGCCATACAAGAGTTGTTACAATAGCACTTCTTTCCCAAAATAATAAGTATACAAAAATGCCTAGGAATCCACACTAAGTACTCCAAATGAGGAAGTACTTATACAAAAATTTTCAACAAAATATCTCTTAACTGAGAGAGATATAATCTAGGAAGACTAACTATTTGTTACATAAAAATAAATATAGATGGTCTCGAAGATAGAAACTAAAAGGGAACTGATGGCTTGATGTTCCTATTTTTGTGAATGAGCTAGAGGCAGGTACTATGATTGAGCATCTTGCTCTCCTGCTCTTAATTCGATTATGGCTGCTTTCTTTGGACTTTTGACTAATACTCTTTAACCTGTTATGATAATCTTAACCTGCTTTATCCTCATTCATCTTCTTTTACCAAAATTTACCATAGTAAATACTTGATTTTACCATGGTAAATCATAAAATTTCTATCATATATGACCACCAATCATCTAGTGGTATCCTGGTCCTTTGTAACTTTCTGAAAATTTCATCAGCCTCAATGTATTTCACAAAATTGGGCTAAACAGGAAACAAGTGTTTTAATTCATGTTCCACATAGAAAAGGTTCTCCAAGTTGTCATAGAGAACTCTACCTGTAGGTGGTGCCTTGGGTGCAGATGCACTTGCTAATGAACTGGCCTAGTTATTTGCATATTGACCCAATTTCTCGACATAATATTCATGCCTCATCAATTTATCATTAATAACTAAAGGATTGGGAAGTCCTTTGCTCTATAAAATGCAAAACCTTTCCATAAATTCATCTATATCATCTTGCATGTTTTGGCATTTTCTTTCTAGGTTCTGCATTAAAGACCTTTTGGTTAAAACCTTCTTAATCTCTAGGATAGTTCTAGTTCTATCCACAATATTCAGCTCTTCTAGTTGGTGCCTGGTCTTGCTATTCAAAAGGATTATTAGCCTGATAGCTTCCTCAGGCTTCCCTCCTAGCTCTTCCTTGGTTTTCTGAATTTCTTGAAGAGCAACTCCTACTAGTTCAATCTGTTCAAAAATAATCTGTATTGATGACCAAACATCATTTATTGACTAAGTGATGTTGGTCCATAGAATCTTTCTTATATCTGTTAAAGGCTTTTCAAATGTGAGGTCATTCTCCAATGTTTTGACTTGTTGAGCGAAGGCTTTATTTTTCCTTACTTCTTCAGCAAAATTAATTTGTGGAACATCATATTTCTGCTCCAAGGTGACAAATTTCTATTTTACTTTTCAGAGTTCAGAAACTTGGAGTTTCATCTCCTCCATTGACTTAATTAATTCTTCTGTTCTTTGACTTGAAGTTTCTACCTGTGCTGTTCCTCTGCTTGTACCTTAAATTGTCTCTGATGTGACCAAGGGGACATTTGGTGCCACAGTTGTTGCAAGTGTTGAGGGGACTGCTGTGGAGACCACTGGTATTACATTTTGAAGCTGAGAGGTCGACTCTACCTGCCTACTTTTCAATGATTTTTCCAATTCCTGCTTAGTCTCCTTCAACTGTTCATTAAGCTTGAGGACTAAGTCCATAAGCTCTTCTTCAAACTTCTTTTGAATCACTTTAGCAATTTGTGGATGCTTGATGGAGGCAACTTTAACCACTTTCTTAAGGTAGCTATGTCTTCATCTTTCTTCTTTATCAAGGCCTCTATAGCTTAGACATCTTTTGGGTTATGACCCAATCCAATAATCAACTCTTCCAATGATTTAATTCTATTGTCTTTATCCTATGAGGAGACTCTTTCTAGCTGTAGTTGAGCAGTGGTATTGTTTAAAGAGTTTTCCAGTCTTCGGGCCATCATAGCTTTAATTGTCAATGTTGAATATACCATCTCCCTTGTTTGCTTATGTAATTCAATCTGGTCTAGGGGGTGGATGTCCTTAGCCATGACCTCAAAATCAGTCTTGAGGTAATCCACTATTGACGGAGGCTACTGTACTCTAGGCTTAAAGAAGCTCATCTGCATTTTTCCCTCCATGATATCATAGGCTAACATCAACCTATTCTGATTGGTGGGAGCCATCTTTAAAAACTAATTATAGACTTGGATCCTTAGTGGTTCATTTCTGCCCTTTATTTCTTTGAATTTCTCTTTAATGTCTAGGTTCTTATTACCTAAAGGCCTAAAGGATGATACTTCAAAACTTTGCTGGCTTTCCAGCTTTGGTCTTTGTGAGCTAGAAGGTGTCCCACCTGCTGGGAAAGTATGCTGACTATCTGCACCTTCTTTTCTCTATTTCTCTGTTGTTTCTTCAAAAAATTCCTCCTCTCAATGGGGATTTAGCCTGTACCTCTTAGCACCAAGTTGATCTGATGGACCACTAGCAGGTGTAGCTACTTCCCTGTCTCTCTCTAAGCTCTTTTCCTCATTCAGAGGAATCTGTAAAATTTGGGGGTCTCCCATTTTGACTTGAGTTGGGTGGGCCTATGTTTGAGCCTGCTCTTGAGAGGTTTGAGGCTGCTTTGACATGGTTGATTGTTTTTGTTGTTGGAGTGCTGGTCTATTTTTCTCCTCCATGTGAAGTCTCTGCAAGTGGTACACTAGTCTCCTATGAATGCCTTTGAGAGGTATCAGCTATTGAGGCACTAGTCCCTGATCTTGACTTGAGAAGTCTCAAATTGCACCTGTCCAAAAGAATCTAGGTCAAGTGTCTTTTCCAGATCTTTCATTACATTCTCTACATTGACCTGATCACTATCCATTTCTACAAGAGTCCCTTCCCTCCATTCATCCATGTTAGCATATTTCTCAATATTTGGAATTATGTGATGAAAATATGGTGATAGTCTATTTTTCATTCTTCTATCACAGATGAAACTGTGGGGATCATATGGAGTCCAACTAAAACTTTTGTTTAATTTCATGTGGTCTTCTAGGATTTGTTCTGCTACTTTCCATGCTTCCCTATTGTTGTAGACAAATGGGCCTAGATGATCTTTGATTCTCAGTTGTGCTTTCTTCTTGGCTTTAGTAAAATGAATTAGATCTGAGTATATCATTTGTCTATAATACTCCAGTGCAAACAGTCTCATTGGAACATATTTAGGTAGCTTGAATGGGGGAAGCTCACACCCATATACCCTGATTTCTGTGTGATTCTGGTACAAGTACCAATCACCTACTCTGTACTATTTGGATAGCTGAAGGATCCTTTTGATTTCATCACTGATCCTTGGGGGAGGATTTCCTGTCAACAAGGTAGTTGCTAGGTGGACAAACTAGTCAATAAACTCATTATATGAATAAGGGCAAGCAAAATATTCATGGAAGATAGAAGACCAAAAGATGACAGACCTTGGATTACCCTTTGTATCAAGTTTCTTGACAGAAAATGGGAACTTGTCAGACTGATAGTAGAGGATGAGATGATATATGAAGGTGAAATACTTGAAAACCTTTTCATTCTCCAGTCTCATGAACTGGTCATGAATTTTCTCAGCTATAAATGAAGCATAATCATACTTGATAGCAGGGGGCTGACCAGGGGTAAAGATAGACATCAAAACTAGGGTAAATTCATCTACAAACTCACTAGTGTTGAATCCCATGACTGCAACTATGATATCAACTATGATTTTACCTGTATCTATGAAGAAAGCTGACATATAAGGAGGGGGATCTTTAGGTTGATGTTGTTTTGATATGAAAGCCTAGCAGAGGTGATTGAACTCAGATTGTGATAATTTGGTTGATTTCTCAAGCAAATTTCCAAGGGAAATGGGAGTGAGGGCTTGAATAGGATGAAATTGCAGCATCTCATTGATTGAATCAACAATTATTGCGAAGAGGACAGTTTGATTGCAAGACATCACTACTCTACGATTAGGGTCATAATTAGCATGGAATTGATGTATTATGTCAGGGAAAACATGCACAGAGGGGAGAAAGTATATTGGGAGATTGGATTCCCGTAGTCCTATGGCATCATAGCCATTCAAGTGGTTATCTCAGCATTGGCAAAAAAATTTCAGATGGTCTTTATCAGTGATTAGGTCTTTTATTTGAAAATCCTTATCTACTAGGGGCAGATAGTCTAAATCACGGTGAGGGGTTGTAATAGGTGCAATATTTATGGCTACCGAAGTTTCCATACTGGTTCTTGTGGATTCAGAAGGGAAATTGAGGTTTTTTAAGTGGAAATGATGAAAAAGCAGGTCTTGGAACTTGAATTTCAAGTATGGTAACTGAATTATGGTGAATTGGAATTCTTTCAATTATTTATAGGGGAAAACAAGTATTTGTAGGGTTTTCTTGACGGGAATTTATAAATACCTATTTTACGGACGGGAAACAGTATGCAGGTACAGTGGGTGTGAATGGAGGACTCTAAGCGGTGTCGGCTACAAATTTTGAAGTAGGTTGGCAGCTGGGAGCACGGGCTGATTGACCTCATCGTTATATTTGCGTCAATGTATAGGTTTCTCAGAATAGAATGATGAAATGATTTGTTTTGTTTTTATACAATGTCAAGAATTTGGCGGGTTTAGAGATTTGGACGGGTCGCATTAGCTAGAGGAATTGAAATTTTGTCATTTAGTGGGAGGTGGTAAGCGGTTTTTATCGTGCCGATTATGGGGGAGGGGGGGGGGGTATTTGCGCTCATCCACACAATACCATAGGATGAATGACACTTGGCAAGGGCACTGTTCACAAAACCGCTTTGCAATTGCATGCAGCATTTGGTCGGGGAGGGCCATGTGATATGCATGACAGTCGTCAGATCTGGGAGGCTTGATCGAACGACTATCGGGGATGCGAGGTGACGAGAGTTTAATGAGGGCGGGCCCGATGTAATTAAAGGTTTTTTAATCATATCGGGAGCAACGGGATTGGTGGGGAAAGCTATTAATTAACCATGGTGTTGTGGGGAAAAATGCCTATGCAGGACGATCCTATCCTCCTAAGGCGTGATAGTGCCTTAGCAACAAACGAATGCAGCTACTTCAGTTTCTTTCCTTTATGAAAATGAAAGGGAGGAGATTGGTAGACTTACCGTTATCTTTCGGTTGTCCCTCGATCTAGATCCTCTCCGCTTTGTGTGTCCACAGCTACTTGCCTCCTCGCTTTTACTCCCACAAGATCACAAGAGAACAGCTACCTGTGACAAGAGAACAGCAGCACGCAACAAGAGAAGGACACAATACAAAGGCACATATTCATAAATGATTCAGGATTAGAAGTAAATCAAATACACTAATGCAAATCATACAATAAACACCAGCATATAGGAAAGAACCAAGAAGCTTTATTGATTGATAAACAAGGTTCAGGAAGAGATACAACCCATAAGGTTCCAACCCAGCATCTCCTTCCCAGCAGAATGGAATTCCTTCTTCAGCCCCTTTCAAAGCATAAGCACCCAATGATCTAACCACAATCCAACAGCAATTCTTTGCAATTACAATATTCCAGCCTCCTTAGACCTCATGAGAGAACTCTATATATAGGAGTTTTGGAGAAAGGATGAGTCAGCTTGAGGCTTGCATGAAGCTGACTAGTGTCCTCTCCCACTTCAGTTCTTGAGTCCACTTGGAGATTCTTACTTCCACTTGGAGATTTGGAACCTCTTACTCATCACCAGTCGAATTCCCTGATCCAAGTGTCATTTTGGAAGCTTCCTGGGCATTGACACCTTGAGGAATGAGTCTGCCACTTGTCCAAGTACGCTCAGCGCAGGTGGCCTTCTTTGTAGTTGACATTCAGCGCAGGTACAGAGTGGAGCACTTGACATTCAGCGCAGATGCTCAGTGGAGCAGTTGACATGATCCAGAAATTGCTTGTTTTTGAGTGTTTTCAGGTGGAGAACTTTTATAAACTGTTGTGGTTTGCTGGCCTTGTTCCTCTAAGGGTAGGAACAACATGTTTAGGGACTTTGGATCCCTTAATTATTGACATTTCATGTTCAGTGATGCAAGGCACAAAAATGTCTATAACAGTTGCCCCCTAAAGTATGAGGTCGTTTATCGGGTGAAATGCTTTATCCAGGGGAGTCCGAAGTTCATCCATTTGCTGGGAGGAGACCTGTAATAAGATACAATACAATACATTATGATTCATTCTGCTTTCATGATCTAGCTGAGGTGGGCATTCCCATGCTCAGCTTTATAAATACATTTTGGTACATAGAACAGACGATTGTCTGATGATAGACTGATAGTTCTGGCGAAACTATCATCCTTTGAGGAGGATGATCATCTGCTGCAATGATGTACATAACAAATGTATTTATTTTCCTGAATATATTATCGCAGCCCGGATGGATGAAACTAGATCCGGGGTCTTCAAACTCGTTCGATCTTCACTCTAAGTACAAGTCGATCCATGTGAGAATTGCGCTGAAGTCGAACATGGAAAGACATCGCTTGATTACCGGTCAATGATGTAAACCGTTAACAAGCGTGAGAGGAATCACCGATAATGATAATGACCCTCAAGGTACTGCAGTACAATTCACGTGATGTGAATAAAGGACTTGGCATCGAACACCACGCGAAATCTTCTGGTCGAAGGTCATTGATGTATACCTGTCGCCGGAAGTGAGAAACTTGCCATTGAGGCATGCAAGCTTCAAAGTACTGAAGGGGTTGTTCCTAGATCAACTTCTTGGATAATGAGCTGCTGTCGACAAGAAGCGATTCGTCAAAGGAGGGCCTTAATGAATCCCACATCAGTGACACGGAACGGAGCTAATGATTTTAGTGGAGTTGAAAACAATCTGTGATATATGATTCAGGGTGGCGGTCATGAATGGATGAAGGATAATGTATGGCAGTGGATGGGACCTGGTTGACTCTTTCTGAACGACTTCTCTTGAACATATGGTGACACTGATGTGATGGATCGGTAGCATTACCCCAAATATGGATGGTGTGGCAAAGACCATGGTGATGTGACCGGTGAATGAAACAACCCAACCCGATGTGATACGGAGGAAAAGTGTCATGTTCAAGAGCGACCTGCTACCATCAAAGACTTCTCGATTTTTTCCCAATTTTTCCCCAGTCATTGCTGACCAGTACCTCTTTATTTTTGTCAAGCTTGAGGAGGATAACATATGCTTGTTCTATAGCCTGCCCTTCGGGCAAGCCCATCGCTATGTTTTAACGAGCTTAGCGATAGGGAAACTCGTTCTCGTCTAAAGACAAGTTTGTCGCTATTTAATAATTTTAACGGGTCTAACGACAAGGAAAACTCGGCCCTTTTCATTTTTAGAGAGTCTGAAAAGGTACATAGAGTCAACTCCAAAATTTCTTTTTTGTCATCTAATCCCTTAAGTCCGAAAAAGTATAAAACAATACAGAAGGGATGAGTTTTCAGTACTTTTAACAAGCCAAACAAAACAAGCGCTCGATCTTTTTGTGCAATAATCCCTCAGGTCCAAAAAGATTAAAATCTAGAGGAGGGATAGCTCTTCCTGTCCTTTAACGAGCTAGAAGGCCAAAACTCGGCAATCTTTTCATATTTTACGAGTCAATTGAAAAGAGCTTAAAGAAGACTCGTCTTTTGAGGAACGAGTGATGAACAGGGATAGCAGCTGATTCCAGGTACAGGTTGGAATTTTCCAATCACGGCAGTGTCACAAGGATGGCTAGGTGAAATCACTCTTCGCAGCTGTTCCTCAAAATGAGTAAACAATCATATGGAGGTAAACGATCGGCCAAATGAACGGTGGAGGTGAAGGTGCACAAAACACGACCAAGGTTTTTTTATGGTTGATCAGGTCATTCTTAATGGTTATTTACCGGGAAGTTCATTTTTTAACGAGCTTAAACTTGCTCAAAGCTTATGTTTATTTTTTAACGAGCATGAACTATGCTACTAAAACTGCTCGAAAGCTTATGTTTATTTTTTAACGAGCATGAACTATGCTGCTAAAACTGCTCGAAAGCTTATGTTTATTTTTTAATGAGCATGAACTATGCTGCTAAAACTGCTCGATATACCAGTCATATGATAAGATTGTCTCATTGTGAGATCCCTATTTTTTATGGAGCTTCATCTCACTACGCTTTGCTCCGTACCCTTCCTTTATGCAAGTTCGGAAACGGCTAACCCCAAAAAATAGATAAATAACCGGTTCCGACACAGCTAACCCAAAAAACAGGTAAATAGCCGCTCTTTTCTTGCACTCCAAAAGGGTTTGCATGCCCCCAGGTATAAAATATGATTTCAAGGTTGCCCCTCCTCCTTCTCACTTCTGTTTTTCTTTGGGTGTTCACAGCTACTTGTCGTCTTGCTAGTTCAGTTTAACGATACTTGTCTTCTCGTTAATTTTAACGGGTCTATACGATACTTGTCTTCTCGTTAGCCCGACTTTTAATAGATTTTTCGCAAGATCGCAAGAGAAGAACACTACTCAAAGACAAAACATTGGTGTTATTGAGGGAGGCTTACCTCTTTCTGGTTACCCGAAGATTGTCTCGTTAGACAAAACACTTCCTTGGCCTACCTTTTTCAGGTTACCTAAAGATTGTTTCGTTAAACAAAACTCTTCCTCGGCAATGCCTACCGAAATAGACAAAGATGGGAGACGGGCCCCGTCTCTCCCAAGTACCTTGACAAAAGAATCCTATTCTAGAACAACCCTCTTTCCTTCATGGACGGGGTACGGACTAGTCATATTCTTT
Organism: Pinus tabuliformis; assembly: GCA_031772625.1. Classification (NCBI taxonomy): domain Eukaryota; kingdom Viridiplantae; phylum Streptophyta; class Pinopsida; order Pinales; family Pinaceae; genus Pinus; species Pinus tabuliformis. The sequence continues at coordinate 1,435,090,086 of CM062816.1, forward strand.
CGCGAAAATCCTACCTTATACCCAAAGTTCTCCGCCGAAGCAGACCAGGACGCATGCCCCCTGGGTTCCAATCATGTCCTCCCGAATTACTCGCGCTCATCAGGAGGACGGACCGTGGGTTGAGACACTTCTTGCATGAATAGACCATTTAGGGATGGTAAGCGACTATTTGCGATGTGTGATCTGGGAAACGAAAGTTGGTCCACGAGCTTGACCATTCTTCCTCCATGTGGAAAACACATTACTCTAAAGAGTGAGGAGACTACTGCTCCTATGCAATATATATAGTCTCGTCCAAGGAGTAGGTTATAATCCAAGGGTCCTTGAATGACCATCACGTTCATTTGAATGGTCTTCCCCTTCAGTGTTATTGGCACATTGGGGAGGATTCCTAAAGGGCGACTGGTTCTTTTATCAAAGCCTGATAGATTTCTCATCTCAGGCAAAAGTGCAGGCGAACCAAGCGCTTTCCAAGCAATAGAGGAAAGGATACTCACAGATGCCCCCTCATCAATGATAGTGCCAGCCATTACCATTCTGTATATTTGACAAATAATTCTGAATGGTACACTGGCTAGCAACCGGGGTCTGCCTAGTTGGTTCCAATCAAAGGACACAACCAGGTTGCTTGGTGGTGGGACCGAGTAAACAGCCGAATAGCACTCTGATGAACTTCCTTCCTGCGATAAAGGAATGGCGGCATTGCCCCCTTGATCATCAGAGTCAGTGCTGATGAAGAGAATCTGGACGGTGTCGTCTTGATTCTCCTCTGTGATGGTGTCATTCGAGGATGGAGCCTCTGAAGTCAAAACCGGGTCAACTGCTGTATCAACCTTTTGACTTTTGTCAGGCATGGATCTAGACGGTTCATCTTCAATGACAGGTGCTTCGGCTGACCACCTGGGCGGGTCAACCGGATTCTCAACTAGCGAGGGACTTGGCAAGAGTTTTTGATATCCAGGAGGAAGATTCGCTCGTAATATCGGGCGATCTTCCAGAATTCTTTTCGCCTCGTCTAAGAAGGGACAATGGTGGATGGCGTGATTTCCTTCACACAGTCTGCAGGGAAATTTAGCTTTCCCGCTCTGTCCTAGAGCTTCACTCCCACTAGTTGACGGTGAACAATCGACATGGCTATCAGAGGTCGATGCTACCGAATTGTGCAAACGGGGGGACCAGTCTCTTAGTATCCGAGGGATACATGGACAATCTTTATGGAAATGGTCTCCCCTCCATATGATGCATGGCGATTTAGGCCTTACGAGTGCTGTGTGTGGATTTTTGTTAGATGACGCTTGTTTGCCTCCAGTCGCCTTAGGCTCCTTCTGCTTCTTTTCTTTCTTCTTCTTCTCCTTCTTCTCCTTAGGAACTCGGTTCTTTGAACGACCAGTTCCCTCAAGCGAAGAGGAAGGAGGAGAGGAAGATGAAGTGGAAGGCTGGTGGGCAACTCTTGTCTGATCTAACTGTTGACTCGACTGTTCAGGAATGGTGGTATTCTGAACGACATTGGTTGAAAAGAGCCATACTGGTAGGCCAATTGTCAGTCCTGGAAGCGACAATGTGGCCATATGGGGTGCACCAACATCACCCCAAGAGGAGAAGGGACTAGGATTTCCACCAAGGGGAACTCCTTGGTTGGTGTGCTCCATCTTTTCAACCTAAAGATCAACATGGGAATAAGGGTGATTGTTCCGTTTAAAATAAATTGTTAACGACGCTTTAGACACAACTTGTTTTTTCAATTTTAAAGAGTCAAGAAAAAGCTAAAGATGACTCTAGTCTCCTTCGATGTTTTAACGAGCCCGAAGTGACAAATGCTCGGATGGACTTTTTCTGTTATAGAGTCTGAAAAAGGCCAAAAGAAACTGCTCTGGAGATCTAGGCAGAGGGTGTGCCAAACTTTTCGCAAAACCACAGAATACGTTTTACGGTACGGGTGGTCGATCTTCGTGAATGCTGTGTTCACTGCATTGCGATCAGTAGGGCGGCTGACATGGCTTCCTAAGGATAAAGGATATATGCCTATAGGGGTCTCCCAATATATACGCGACGGTACGTGGGAGCACAAGTCCGTATTAGTGCAATCGTCCCTCAGGAGGAATCACCCACCTTCTTAGAGATCGACAGTCACTACGTTTAACGACGCCGGAACACGTCTCTACCTAGACCTCTACTGTGAGCGTTATGTTGCAAAGCGTTGTTAGGTTCATTCAATATATTTTAAGTTGATCTTTTTAAATTTTATCTTTCAGGATCACCACGAGATGTACTGGTACAAATTCCTAAATGCAATCTAAGATGATAAGCAAGCTTTATAATCTTTCAACTTTGAAAATCCTAGCTACTAAGGGGAAAAGAGAGTGACTATCTTTTCTCAAAGAGCAATCAGCACACTCTAATGCACTCTTCCTAAATCCAACATGCAAACTTATCAAAATGCAAAATGCACAATGCAGGTGTTTGTTTTCACTTTCTTAGTATAAATGCCTACAAAGAAAGCTTTTTGCACAACTTCGAATTTGCTTTTAAATAACTGAAAATAAACAAGTTTACTTTTTCCGAAATCAGCAAGGGTAGAAGAGATTACAATCACTTTGCGATTCTTCCAAAAGAAATACTTGTTTCGACACTTAAAAATGACAAATTCAAACCAATAAGCAAAAGCAAATGATAAATAAAACTGCAAACAGCCAATGAACTCTCTTCTAAGATCACAATCAGTCACTCAATCAGATCTGAATCAAGGCTACAGGATGACTATTTCGCTCATGCAAAGGAAAACTGTAAATGACGCCACAAACACATAAAAACACTTACAGTCTTTTTGTACAAAAATGAGGCGGAATACAAGCAAAGAAAATGGATATCAGAGGTGGTACCTATGCTGGTTAAAGGCAGCAAAAACAAAGATCAAAACAGGCAAAAGACAGCAAGGAACCCCAGCTGCACAAGGCCACACTGGTTCAGCGCTGGTACAACACTGTCAGTTTGACATTCAGCGCAGGTAGCCTTCACGGGACCTGCGTTGAAATGCAGACTGCCTTCACAGTGCCTACGCTGAAAGGAGAAACTCTCGTCTCTCTTGGTTTCCGGGTCATAAAATGCTCAAAAATCAACTGTTTCAGGCCAAATCAGAAACACATGCAAGGTATAAACAGAGGGATACTTTGAAAGGGTACTAAAGACTATCACAAAGGATCATCAAGTCATTTATGAGTCCATTGTTAAGATCATAGACAAAAACCCAGTGAAGGATCAAAGCAGCAACATTCTACTTTGCAAAGCAGTTCAATTGTTGCCGTTGAGTCTATGAAGTAAACAATGATGCAAGCTCAAACAAAATGACTAAAACAAATTTCTTCCCCAGTGGAGTCACCAATTTGTTGTGGGGAAAAATGCCTATTCAGGACGATCCTATCCTCCTAAGACGTGATAGTGCCTTAGCAACAAACGAATGCAGCTTCTTCAGTTTCTTTCCTTTATGAAAATGAAAGGGAGGAGATTGGTAGACTTACCGTTATCTTTCGGTTGTCCCTCGATCTAGATCCTCTCCGCTTTGTGTGTCCATAGCTACTTGCCTCCTCACTTTTACTCCCACAAGATCACAAGAGAACAGCTACCTGTGACAAGAGAACAGCAGCACGCAACAAGAGAAGGACACAATACAAAGGCACATATTCATAAATGATTCAGGATTAGAAGTAAATCAAATACACTAATGCAAATCATACAATAAACACCAGCATATAGGAAAGAACCAAGAAGCTTTATTGATTGATAAACAAGGTTCAGGAAGAGATACAACCCATAAGGTTCCAACCCAGCATCTCCTTCCCAGCAGAATGGAATTCCTTCTTCAACCCCTTTCAAAGCATAAGCACCCAATGATCTAACCACAATCCAACAGCAATTCTTTGCAATTACAATATTCCAGCCTCCTTAGACCTCATGAGAGAGCTCTATATATAGGAGTTTTGGAGAAAGGATGAGTCAGCTTGAGGCTTGCATGAAGCTGACTAGTGTCCTCTCCCACTTCAGTTCTTGAGTCCACTTGGAGATTCTTACTTCCACTTGGAGATTTGGAACCTCTTACTCATCACCAGTCAAATTCCCTGATCCAAGTGTCATTTTGGAAGCTTCCTGGGCATTGACACCTTGAGGAATGAGTCTGCCACTTGTCCAAGTACGCTCAGCGCAGGTGGCCTTCTTTGCAGTTGACATTCAGCGCAGGTACAGAGTGGAGCACTTGACATTCAGCGCAAATGCTCAGTGGAGCAGTTGACATGATCCAGAAATTGCTTGTTTTTGAGTGTTTTCAGGTGGAGAACTTTTATAAACTGCTGTGGTTTGCTGGCCTTGTTCCTCTAGGGGTAGGAACAACATGTTTAGGGACTTTGGATCCCTTAATTATTGACATTTCATGTTCAGTGATGCAAGGCACAAAAATGTCTATAACACATGGGGGTTAATTAATCTTTTGTTCATATGGCGGGGAGCAAGGTTCTTAATTAGTTATGGATTAACTAGTTAATTCCCCTTATTAATGTATTATGGTTATATTTTAACCAAAGGAGCGGGATATTAACATTTCGGGGTTTTTACATAGTTAAACTAATATGAGAATGGGTCGATTTTGATAGGGGATTTATATAATATACGTTAGTAGTTAATATGACATAATAAAATTGAAAGTGCTAAGTCTAAAATATTTTTATGTGTGTATTTAAGACTTAGGCTAAAGTGAAAATGAGGGTTTTTATGGAAAATGTTGTAATTTTCCTAAGTAAAATAGGATTTTACTTAGGAAAAACTTTATCAAGGGAATGAATGTTTCATGAAAGGATGTGGTTTTTGATGAATGGGCTTAAGTACTTAGGCATTATAAACTATTGGGCCGACGGTCTGGTCCCTCCAAAAGTCAGAGAAATACTCAGAGCCCCTCTAATTTGATAGATACCTTAGCACTTACGGGAAATTAGTGAATTTTTAGCGGAAATAAGTAGGGAAGTTAATTATTTTGACTTTGTTTGCTTGATGTGCCTTCCAAGTGTTATATGCCTTTGCCTTTATTTACACATTTAAACTTTATCATTCACCACATATTATTCTGCAACCATCATCTACTTACCCTACCTACTTTATCCTAACATTTTTACTTCTTTATTTGGGTGCACTTAGACTGGCAAACCCTTATCAAACTTTCTTTTCTTTTACATGGTGATGCATATCTATGTCTACACTTATTACATACAAGGGCTCAAATTAAGCTGTTGAGCTCCTTTTTTCACTCTACCTATATACTTATCTGCCAAGATTAAACTGTTTGGTCAGATCTTTATTCTCTATTTCTACAAAATGAAATTGAAAATATGAACTAGTCAAGTTTAAACTATTTGACTATTCATGAATTGTGGCATAAGTGACAAGCTACACACAATTGTTTATTATACAAAAGTGAAAAAGTAGTGGCATTTAGACTTGCACACTTTCTTGGTCTTTCTTTTTGTTGGGGTTCATTTTCTTTCATTTTTTGACCATCTTTTATTCTTTTCACCCTTTGATTTTCTTTTAGGGTATACCCTCTTTACATTTTTTAAATTTTTTTATTTTTTACAAATATGGAAAACCTTTGCAACAAGTAAAGGTACGAACATATTACATAGCTCATCAATTCAATCATGATATATGACACCTATTGGTATAGGGGCATAATAGTGGCTCCACTTGGGGATGGATTTTCCTGGTGGAAAGTCAAGAACAATAGATCAAAGGCCTTTTGAATGACTATGACTATGCTCTGTAATCTTCTTTGCTTGTTGCTTCATTGTATGTATGACAGTGAAGCTTCTGAAGCTTAGGGCCTTCTCTTCGGGCTTCAACTCCAAAATTTCACTGTCCAATCAACACTTGTGATAGTACAAAGGATATAATATGTACATGTTAAGAATATTATAGCATTAGTAAGTAGGATCAAAGTAATTCTTTAACATCTGATCATTGACTGGTCCTTCTTCAACTTCTATACCATCTAAGTTTTTGAGAAAATATGCATTATTTCCCTTGAAAGCATAGATGATGTATGGTCCTTTCCATAGGAAGTCAAACTTCCCATGCTTAGCCTTATCCTCTCTCCTGGAATCCCATCTTAACACTTTATCTCCAAAGTAGAAATCTTCTGCCTTGGTTCTTTTGTCAAATATCTTCTTAAGCTTCTCCTGCAACACTTGGGATCTTTGGTACACCTCCTCTCTAGTATGTTGTAGATTGATGGTTTGGTTTATCCTTATTTTAATATCAATAGGTTCCACTTGAGCTTCTTGGAGTATTTTCATAACAAGAACTCCTAGTGATGAGGGAAAAATAGCATCCATGCCATATACTAACTCATAAGGACAGGTTCCAATGGATTTTTTGGTTGTAAGCCTATCTGCCCACAATGAATTTATTAGTTTCTTATGCCAAGTCTTCTTGTTTTCTTCCAACATTTTTTGATGATATTAATGATACTCTTGTTGGAAGATTCAGCCAATCCATTCCCTTGAGGGTAATAGGCTGTGGAATGGCCCAGTGTAATATGATACTTGTTACAAAAACTAATCATTTTCTTTGATTAGAAAGCTGCAACATTATCAGCAATGATCTTAGTAGGGCAACCAAACCTGGACAATATATTGGTTTCTAAGAAACCTATGATCACTGTGTCATTGGCCTGTCTGGAGGGGATGGCCTATATCCATTTAGTGAAATAGTCAGTGGTAGTGAGTATCCATTTGTGTTGGCCTAAAGAGGGTGGATGGATTTCTCCAATGAAGTTAAGACCCCATTGTTGAAAAGGTTTCTCAGTGGACATGGGCTTCAGGGGTAAAGGTAACAATTTTCTCTTGCCTTCAAAGATTTGACATTTATGGAAAGAAGTTAGAAATTTATTCACATCTGCAAACAAGGTTGGCCAATAGAATCCAGAGCTTAGGATCTTATCTACAATTGACTTCCAATAGAGGTGTCCACCACAGTCTCCTGCATGAAATTCTTGGAGAGCCTTGTCAGCTTCATTTTTTAGTAAACAATTCAATAAAATTCCTTCATGATTTTTCCAAAAAAGAGTATTATCTAAGATACAAAACTTTGAAGCTTTCATTTTTAATAACCTATTCTCTGTTCTAGATAACCCTGGAGGAGCTTGTAGGCTTTGTAAAACATAAATTACATCAGCATACCAAGGTGAGTCTGAAAAGGCCTGCTTGATTTGTGGAGTTGCCATCTCCTGTTTGTTATCCAGTTCATTTATGTCCAGGGCTTGACAATTAGTTTATGCCATGAGTTTGGCCAATCCCTGTCCTTTTATCTATTTTGTAGGTCTTATCTCTATATCATACATACTCTAAGATGGTAGCAATCCATTTACCTCTTTTGCTCTCAATTCCATCCTGAGTCAGGATGTCTTTGACAACTGCATTAGGCACATAGGCTATCACATGAGAGTATAATATGTAGATTCTGAAGTCCTTAATGGCTTTTACCAGTACAAAAGCTTGTTTTTCCATTATTTTGTATTTTAGTGATGCATGCCTAAGTGTTTTACTAAAAAAGGCTATAGGTTTTTCACATCCCTGATCATCCTTTTGTAATAAAACAACTACTATGGTGTGTTCTGATGCAAAAGAAAAAATGATGAAGTCTCTATCAAATTGAGGACTAGTGAGGACAGGTGTTCTGGTTAAGGCCATTTTGATTTCTTCAAATGATTACTTGGCCTCTACTATCCATTTTATACTTGAATCCTTTTTAAGCATGTTATTTAGTAATCTAATGAGTTCTGCTAAGTTAGAAATGAATCTTCTCAAAAAAATTATCTTCCCTAGGAAATCTTGAAGTCCTTTGATACTTCTTGGATGAGGTATCTGTAGAATAGCTTTGATTCTAGAAGGATCAATTCTAATGCCATCCTTGGAAATGATGTGACCTAAAAGTTTACCTTCCTCCAGGCCGAACAAGTACTTCTTTGATTCAAAGAAATACCATATTTTCTGCATTTTAGAAAGACTTGTTTGAGATGGTCCAAGTGTTGTTGATCTGATTTAGAAAAAATAGTTAGATCAACCAGATATATAGTAAGAAAATCATGAATTTCTTTCGCAAATGCAATGTCCATCGCCCTTTGGAAAGTTTCTCCTGCATTTTTTATTCCAAATCACATTTTGATGTACATAAATGTGCCCCATGGTGTTGTAAAAGCAGTTTTCTCTTGGTCATCAAGATGAACCAGGATCTGGTTATATCCTGAAAACCCATCTAAAAGTGAAATTCTAGAAGAACCCACTACCCTCTGCAAAATATGATCCATTTTGGGTAAAGGATAGTTATCTTTAAGAGAAACCATATTCACATTCCTCAGATCAACACATAACCTTATTTCCCCTTTTCTCTTCCTAGTAGGCACCAAGTTGGACACCCACTCTGAAAATCTAATAGGGGCAATAATCCCTGCTTCATACATACGTTTGATTTATTTTTCAATTAGTGGTAATAATATAGGGTTGATTCTTCTCAGTTTTTACTTAAAGGGCTTTTGATTTTCTTTCAAATGTACAGTATGTTGAATAAAAGAGGTGTCATATGATTTTAAATCCTCATAACTCTAGGAAAAGACATCCTGGAATTCCCTCATTAGTTCAACATATTTTAGTTTTTGATTAGGAGGTAAAGGTTTTGATAGTTTTATCATTTTTGGATTGTCCTCTATTCCTAAATTGTATTCTTCAATATCTGCTTTTAATGGTTCCATTTTTGGTTTCTTTGGAATGTCATTGGAATCAAAGAGGTCTTCTAGAGGAGTTAATCCTTTTGGTAAATGATTGTCTTTTAAGTTGATAACCTCTGTTTCTTCTTCAATTATCTCATCAAGGTCCATTTGTTTAAGGTCTTGAACTTCTTTTTGTGTGAATTTTGTGGGATGAAGCATATTTACTGAACTTTCTTCCAAAATGTTTGTTTCTACCTCATCTATCTGATTTGAATTAACAACTGTATCAACATCTATGTAACTATTAGAAAACTCTTGACCTAAAGTTAAAAAGTTATTAATCTGCTCATCACTATCAAAAAACTGCCAGTTCTTAAAATTATCAGGGATGGCTGGTCTGGTCTGTAGTAAACTGATGATTAGGTTCAAAAGGTAATTTTCAGGTGCTGACAAACATTACCAGGCTGTGGGATTGCAAGTTATGTCTTCTAGGGATTGTAGCAAGCTGAGTTTCCAGATAAGTATTGAGAATCTCTATGACTGTTCCTCCATAATATCCTAATCTAGGATCTCTAGTTAAATATTTCCCTTTGATCTATTTAATGATTAATTCAGAATCTCCTATGATTTTAAGTATGGGGGATTTTCGCAGTGCATTATATTAGATATCATTTTTGGGATTCAACTGCGTTAAGTAAGTCATTCAAAGTATGACCATTTCCATGAGAGGTAGTCGTAAAGTGACTAATTTCTCATGATTTTTGAATAGTTCACTTAGCACTCATTGCATCGGGTGATGCTCACAAGGGTGAAGAAGTGGGATTGAAACTAGTGAAATGTGGAGAACGAATCACATAGCATCAATCATCACTTCCGGGGCTGGCACCCGGTAACCAGGACTTCCCAGGAGGTCACCCATCCCATCTCCTATGATATATACTCTAATTGCTCCTAATTTTTTAACAAGTTTGAGACCCAGCAAGAGAGCTTCATACTCTGCCATGTTATTGGTGCACTTAAAATTCAATCTGTAGGCATGGCCTTCAGCATGATCGTTTTCTAAATTGTACACCCAAACTCCTTCTCCTGCCCCTAGTTTATTATCTAAGCCATCAAATTCTAAATGCCAAAGAATTTCATGCTCATAATTGGTGTAAGGGGTGGTAGGAATTTGTTTAACCGTGGGATCTGGTTTTTCATTTTCATCTAGTTTTTCTTTGGTATCTGATATTTCTTGAAGCTGAACACTTGATTTTTATTTTTTAATTTCTTTTGGTTCTGTTGCTAAAACTTCTAAAGCATTAGAAGGATTGGTTTCTGCATTGTAAAGAATGAATGAGTCCATATCAGAGTGTACTGAGTAGATGGGGAAATTTTATGGTTTTTCCTAACTACTTACTACATATTTCATCAATGTTTCTCTGTATAGCTTCTTTGGTTGCCCAAAAACCGAGATAGTAGCATATGACATATCCAATTGAAGAGATCCCTGAAGCTTAGCACCCCAGGACCTAGATAATAACATGCCATATTTTGGTGGTATATCTGCTACCACTATATCCATTAAAATTGTTTTTACGGGGTATTGAACCAAGGAGGCACACAAGTATTTTATCAGTCCTAAACATCTTACCTGACTAGAGTCAAAAGAAAATAAATCTTTCTAAGGTCTGGTGATGTCTAGGTCTAGCATTTCCATTACAGACTTGGGCATTAGGTTGTGAGATGCCCCAAAATCAAACATAGCATTGTGAAGTATTTTATCATGTATATTTAAGCTCATATAGAAGGGAGGAGTTCCTCCTTCTAATGGTTTCCCATTTACTTCTAGGCCAAAGATTAATTCTGATTGGTCATCAAAAAGATTGACTGAGTCTTCAGTTCCAATGATTTTTAATGATCTATTTATTTGAGCTTGGTAAGCATCATGTTTAGCTAATTTAGCTAATGGGACAACAATTTTCAGCTTACCTACCTCAGTTTCTAGATTAAAGGGTTTTTTCTATTTGTGGTTTTGGATTTCGAACAATGTTATTCTCTCTGTTTTCTATGTTTTCTATATTTATCTCCTTTTCAAGAGTAGAATCATGATTTGCTGCTGCTCCTAAATCAAATTTTGGAGGTTCTTCCACAGTTCCTTTAAAAGAAGGGGAGTGGAGGGCTGTTTGTTTCTTTGTTGATTATCAAAGATATCTTCACTTATGGGGTTAGAAGGATTAGAGTCTGTCCTAGAAAGAATATGTACAAGTGTAGTGACTGTCTTACCTTTTTTGGGCTAATTTAGAACCTTTTGTTTGTTTGCTTCAGGGACATCAATTCTCCTACTTCTTAGGTTGTACTGCTTGTGAACCTCAAAGATGGTTGTGTCATAACTTTCCCTAAGGTCGAATGACTCCCCTGATTGTGTTTGAAATTGTTTAAGTACGTGTGCCTCGTGATCCTCTTAGGTCAAGAAAACTCCTTCTTCACTACCAAGCCCCATCAGATTAATTTGAGTGTCTTCTATTGGTTCATCAGAGTTTGAAGCTTCTACATAATTTTCCTGGAAAGGGGGGTCTAATGTTTTGGTCAGGATCGTTCTTCCTAGTGTTTGGATATTGATTTTTCCTGAAATTAGGATTTCTCCCTATGTTGGATGGCTGACCATCCAAAGGAGCTTTCCTTTCAATTGCTTCCACTCTGTCTCCTAGTCTATCCATCCCTTTAATTATGGCATCTAGTTTATGTTTAAAGGGTGAGGATTCTTCCTTTAATGGTATTCTCCTTTCACTCCAAACCTTGGCTCTTTTAGACATCAGTTTGGCTTCAACATTGACAGCTATGCTTTGCATATCTTCCAAAGTATGAGGAGCTCATTCTCTTAGCTGGAAGGCCATGTCAGAATCAAATCCATCAAGGAATTTGATTAAGGCTAAATCAGGTGGGGGTCTAAGGTTTTGAGGGATGGCATTATAGACATTATTGAATCTAGTGCAGTAATCCTGCACAGTTACTTGTGTTCCTCTCTTTAGGTTTTCATAGTCAAATAGAATCTGAAGATGATCTTTCTTTTTCTCCCATTGGTTCAAGAATTGTCTATAGAGAGTTTCTAGGTTGTCTATATTATTTGCTGCTAGAGTTCTAAACTAGGTTCTGACTTCCCTAGTTAAACTCTGAAAAAATATCCTCATTCGCACATCATCAGCATCTATTTTATAAATTTAAAAATAATCAATCGTGTCTTATTGAGCTGTATAGGTACCAGTATCATTAAATTGAGTGATATTAATTTGGTAATCCTAGGGCATGACACCTAAGTTTGCTGGTAGTACCAGGGGGCATATCTGTTTGTCATTGTTGTAGGTTATGATGCAAAAACAACTGGAGTTGGGATAACAATGGATGTTTGGGTTGTGGATGGAGGGGTAAAAGGGGTGGTCTGACATGGAGTGGTTTGAGGTTGAGATGTATGAGGAAATGGTGACGAGCTTGCAGAGGCAATAGTGATTACAGAGGGATTTGGTGTTCCTTCAGCGGTAAGATCAGATTGTAGTGAGTTCTATAAATGTCTATCAATTGACAAATTCATAGCTTCAAGCTATAAGTCTTCGATGAACACTAGATCTGGGACTAAAGTCAATTAATTCAAAGTCAAATGAAGTCCTAAACAAAGAGGTCTCAAAGTATTCATCGAAGGGTTGGTCTTCAAGATAAATCCACCTAACAGGATAGGATATGGATCTGTAGGTGGGCCGAGAACTAGCAAAACATTCTTGACTTCTTATCTCCTAAGAATTCTGGGGATCAGATTGGGGTTCTCAAACACTTATGGTGGATTGGGATCAGGATTAGCTCTAGTGTAATGAGTCCTTTCTGAAGCCAGGTTTTTAGGTTTTTTTTTTTTGGTTTTTCTTAATTGATATCAACAAACAACTTCTATGATTTCTTTAAGAGGTTGTAGATATGAGATTTAAACTTTCTTAAAGATTTCTTTTGACTAAGGAATTGGTTCCCCAGTGGAGTCGCCACTATGTTATCACTCAGATTTTCCTTGAAGTTGTAAGAAGAAGGAAAGGGGTCCAAGGTAAACACAAACCAACTTTTAAGTATAGAATCTAGCCAATGTGTACTCAGAGAGGGCTCTCTCTTTAAGATTTAACTTTGTTTGTTAAGGTATTAGGCTAGTTATGAAAGTTTGGGGGTTTTGATTTTGATTGGGTGGTGGAATTCAAAAGCAGATGGGTAAAACAGAGTATTTTAGGCCATTGGTCTATGGAGTCAACTTCAGATGGCTTAACTGGATTGGGTTGATTCAACAAAGGAGGGCTTCAAAGGGCAAGATACCAAAACAAGAGGCAAATGGTAACCTGAAAGGGTGAAATGGTCTCAAAAGGGAGGAAGGGCAGTTAAGAATGCTTCAAAAAATTTCGAGGGGAGGGAAAGTGGGTGATCACTAATAAAAGGTAGTTAAGAATTTCTTACTAAATGACCACGATGAAAAACTAAGAAACAAGGAGCAACTAAGAATTCCTTGTCTATAATAGTTTTGAAGAAAACATTTAAGAAAGAAAAACCTTTTAAAACAGATTGCAATAAAGAACTTTATGAGATATCATTATTTCGTTTATCATTCATATTTCATGAAAGCACAAATGATTATTAACAAACAAAGTAAAAACAATAATAAACAAGAGATAAAGAATACTTATTTGACCAATGTTTTGCACATGAAGCCTATGAAATTCCTTTGCTTTATTCAACACTTCCAGCTAGCCATACAAGAGTTTTTCCAATAGAACTTCTTTTCCAAAATAATAAGTATACAGAAATGTCTAAGAATCCACACTAAGTACTTAGAATGAGGAAGTAATTACACAAAAATTTTCAACAAAATATCTCTTAACTGAGAGAGATATAATCTAGGAAGACTAACTATATGTTACATAAAAATAGAGACAGATGGTATCGAAGATAGAAATTAAAAGGGAATTGATGGCTTGTTGTTCCTGTTTTTGTGAATGAGCTGGAGGCAGGGCCTATGATTGAGCATCTTACTGTCCTGCTCGTAATTCTGTGTTGGCTACTTGCTTTGGAATTTTGATTGATACTCTTTAACCTGTTCTGATACTCTTTACCTACTTTATCCTCATTCATCTTCTTTTACCAAAATTGACCATAGTAAATCCTTGATTTTACCAAGGTAAATCACAAAAAAAAATTCATATCTGACCACCAATCATCTCGTGGTATCCTGGTCCTTTGTAGCTTTCTAAAAATTTCATCAGCCTCAGTGTATTTCACAAAATTGGGCTGAATAGGAAACAAGTGTTTTAATTCATGTTCCACATAGAAAAGGTTCTCCAAGCTATCATAGAGAACTATGCTTATAGGTAGTGCTTTGGGTGCAGATGAACTTGCTAATGAACTGGCCTAGTTATTTGCATATTGATCCAATTTCTCGACATAATCTTCATGCCTCATCAATTTATCATTAATAGCTAAAGGACTAGGAAGTCCTTTGCTCTGTAAAATGCCAAACTTTTCCATAAATTCATCTATATCATCCTGCATGTTTTGGCATTTTCTTTCTAGGTTCTGCATTAAAGACCTTTTAGTTAAAACCTTCTTAATCTCTAGGATAGTTCCAGTTCTATCCTCAATATTCATCTCTTCTAGCTGGCGCCTCGTCCTACTATTCAAAAATTTTATCAGCCTAATAGCTTCCTCAGGCTTCCCTCCTAGCTCTTCCTTAGTTTTCTGAATTTCTTGAAGAGAAACTCTCACTAGTTCAATCTGTTCAAAAAGAATCTGTATTGATAACCAAACATCATTTATTGACTGAGTGATGTTGTTCCATAGAATCTTTCTTACATCTGTTAAAGGCTTTTAAAATGTGAGGTCCTTCTCCAATGTTTTGACTTGTTGAGCCAAGCCTTTATTCTTCCTTACTACTTCAACAAAATTAATTTTTGAAACATCATATTTCTGCTCCAAGGTGACAAATTTCTCTTTTACCTTTTTGAGTTCAGAAACTTGGAGATTCATCTCCTTCATTGACTTAATTAATTCTTCTGTGCTTTGACTTGAAGTTTCAGCCTCTGTTGTTCCTATGCTTGTACCTGTAATTATCTTTGACATGACCAAGGGGAGATTTGGTGCCAGAGATGTTGCAAGTGTTGAGGGGACTACCATGGAGACCACTGGTATTACATTTTGAGGCTGAGAGGTCGACTCTCCCTACTTTCTCTTCAATGATTTTTCCAATTCTTGCTCAGTCTCCTTCAACTGTTCATTAAGCTTGAGGACTAATTCCATAAGCTCTTCTTTAGAATTCTTTTCAATCACTTCAGCAGTTTGTGGATGCCTTGATGGAGGCAACTTTAACTACTTTCTTAAGGCAACTATGTCTTCATCTTTCTTCTTTATCAAGGCCTCTACAGCTTTAACATCTTTTGGGTTATGACCCAATCCAATAATCAACTCTTCCAATGATTTAATTATATTGTCTTTAGCCTATGAGGAGGCTCTTTCTAGCTGTAGTTGAGCAATGGTATTGTTTAATGAGTTTTCCAATCTTTGGGCCATCATAGCTTTAGTTGTCAATGTTGAATATACCATCTCCCCTATTTGCTTATGTAATTCAATCTAGTCTAGGGGGTGGATGTCCTTAGCCATGACCTCAAAATAAGTCTTGAGGTAATCTGCTATTGACTGAGGCTACTGTACTTGGGGCTTAAAGAAGCTCATCTGCATTTTGCCCTCCTTGATATCATAGGCTCACATCAGCCTATTCTGATCGGTGGGAGCCATCTTTAAAAATAGATTGTAGACCTGGATCCTTAGTGGTTCATTTTTGGCCTTTATTTCTTTCAATTTCTCTTTAATGTCTAGGTTCTTATTACCTGAAGGCCTAAAGGATGATACTTCAGCACTTTTATGTCTTTCCAGCTCTGGTCTTTGTGAGCTAGAAGGTGTCCCACCTGCTGGGAAATTATGCTGACTATTTGCACCTTTTTTTCTCTGACTCTCTGTTTTTTCTTCAAAAAATTCCTCCTTTGAATGGGGATTTAACCTGTGCTTCTTAGCACCAGGCTAATCTGATGGACCACTAGCAGAGGTAGCTACTTCCCTGTCTCTCTTTAAGCTCTTTTTCTCATTCAGAGGAGTCTATAAAATTAGGGGGTCTCCCATGTTGACTTGAGTTGAGTGGGCCTGTGTTTGAGCCTGCTCATGAGAGGTTTGAGGCTGCTTTGACATGGTTGATTGTTTTGTTTCTGGAGCACTAGTCTCTTTTTCTCTTCCCTATGATATCTCTACAAGTGGTACACTAATCTCCTGTGAATGCCTTTGAGAGGTATCAGTTGTTGAGGCACTAGTCCTTGATGTTGACTTGAGAAGTCTCAAATTGCACCTGTCCAAAAGAATCTAGGTCAAGTGTCTTTTCCAGATCTTTCATTACATTCTCTACAATGACCTGATCACTATCCATTTCTACAAGAGTCCCTTCCCTCCATTCATCCATGTTAGCATATTGCCCAATCTCTGGAATTCTGTGATGAAAATATGGTGATAGTCTATTTTTCATTCTTCTATCACAGATGAAACTGTGGGGATCATATGGAGTCCAACTAAAAACTTTGTTTAATTTCATGTGGTCTTCTAGGATTTGTTCTGTTGATTTTCATGCTTCCCTATTTTTGTAGACAAATGGGCCTAGATGATCTTTGATTCTCAGTTGTTCTTTATTCTTGGCTTTAGTAAAACGAATTAGATCTGAGTATATCATTTGTCTATAGTACTCCAGTGCAAACAATCTCATTGGAACATATTTAGGTAGCTTGAACGGGGGAAGCTCACACCCATATACCCTGATTTCTGTGTGATTCTGGTACAAGTACCAATCACCTACTCTATACTGTTTGGATAGCGGAAGGATCCTTTTGATTTCATCACTGATCCTTGGGGGAGGATTTCTTGTTAGCGAGGTAGTTGCTGGGTGGAGAAACTGGTCAATAAACTCATTATATGAATAAGGGCAAGCAAAAGATTCATGGAAGATAGAAGACCAAAAGATAGCAGACCTTGGATTACCCTATATATCAAGTTTCTTAACAAAAAATGGGAACTTGTCGGACTAATAGTAGAGGATGAGATGATATATGAAGGTGGAATGCTTGAAAACCTTTTCATTCTCTAGTCTCATGAACTGGTCATGAATTTTCTTAGCTATAAATGAAGCATAATCATACTTGATAGTAAGGGGTTGACCAAGGGTATAGATAGACATCAACACTAGGTTCAATTCATCTACAAACTCATTAGTGTTGAATCCCATGACTGCAGTTATCATATCAGCTATGATTTTACCTGTATCTATGAAGAAAGTTGACATATAAGGAGGGGGATCTTTAGGTTGATGCTGTTTTGATATGAATGTCTGGCAGAGGTGATTGAGCTCAGATTGGGATAATTTGGTTGATTTCTTAAGAAAATTTCCAAGGGAAATGGGGGTGATTGCTTGACTAGGATGAAATTGTAGTATCTCATTGATTGAATCAACAGTTATTATGAAGAGGACTATTTTATTGGGAGACATCACTGCTCTGTGGTTAGGGTCATAATTAGCAAGGCATTGATGGATTATGTCAGGAAAAACATGCACAAAGGGGAGAAAGTATATTGGGAGATTGGATTCCCATATTCCTATGGCATCATAGCCATTCAAGTGGTTATCTTGGCATTGGCAAAAAACGTTTAGATGGTCTTTATCAATGATTAGGTATTTTATTTGAAAATCCATATCTTCCAGGGGTAGATAGTCTAAATCATAGTGAGGGGTGTAAATGGGTGCAATATTTAGGGCTACGAGAGTTTCCATACTGGTTCTTGTGGATTCAGAAGGGAAATTGAGGTTTTTTAAGTGGAAATGATGAAATAGCAGGTCTTGGAACTTGAATTTCGAGTATGGTAACTAAATTATGGTGAATTGGGATTCTTTCAATTATTTACAGGGGAAAACCAGTATTTGTAGGGTTTTCTTAACGGGAATTGATAAATACCTTTTTTAGGGATGGGCAACAGTATGCAAGTACAGTGGGTGTGAATGCAGGAGTATGAGCAACATCGGTTGCAAATTTTGAAGTAGGTTGGGGGCTGGGAGCACGAGCTGGTTGACCTCATCGTTATATTTGCATGGATGTATAGCTTTCATAGAATAGAACGATGAAATGATTTGTTTTGTTTTTTATACAAAGTCAAGAATTTGGTGGGTTTCGGGATTTGGACGGGTGGCATTAGTGGGAGGAATTTACATTTTGTCATTTAGTGGGAGGCAGTAAGTGGTTTTTATCGCATCGCTTATGGAGGGCGGGTGGTATTTGGGCTCATCCGTGCGATACCATAGGATGAATGATGCATGGCAAGGGCACTGTTCACAAAACCGCTCCACGATCTCATGCTAACGTTCGGTTGTGGAGGGCTGTGTGATATGCACTACAATCATTAGATCTTGGAGGCTTGATAAAACGACTGTCGGGGATGTGAGGTGACGAGAGTTTAATGAGGGCAGACATGACATAATTAAAAGTTTTTTAATCATATCGGGAGTGACGTGATTAGTGGGGAAAGCTATTAATTAATCATGGGGGTTAATTAATCTTTTGTTAATATCGCGGGGAGCGGGGTTCTTAATTAGTTACGGGTTAACTAATTAATTCCCATTAATAATGTATTATGGTTATATTTTAACCGAAGGGGAAGGATATTAAGATTTCAGGGCTTTTAAATAGTTAAAGTAATACATGATTGGGTAGATTTTTATAAGGGATTTATATAGTATAGTTTAGTAGTTAATATGACATAATAAAATGAAAAGTGCTAAGTCTAAAACATTTTGATGTGTGTATTTAAGACTTAGGCTAAAGTGAAAATGAGGGTTTTTATGGAAAATGTTGTAATTTTCCTAAGTAAAATAGGATTTTACTTAGGAAAAACTTTATCAAGGGAATGAATGTTTCATGAAGGGGTGTGGTTTTTGATGAATGGGCTTAAGTACTTAGGCATTATAAACTATTGGGCCGAGGGTCCGGTCCCTCCAAAAGTCAGAGAAATTCTCTGAGCCCCTCTAATTTGATAGATACCTTGGCACTTAGGGGAAATTAGTGAATTTTTAGGGGAAATGAGTAGGGAAGTTAATTATTTTGACTTTGTTTGCTTGATGTGCCTTCCATGTGATATATGCCTTTGCCTTGTGATGAAAGTAAAATATTTACACATTTAAACTTATCATTCACCACATATTATTTTGCAACCATCATCTACTTACCCTACCTACTTTATCCTATCATTTTTACTTCTTTATTTGGGTGCACTTAGACTAGCAAACCCTTATCAAACTTTTTTTTCTTTTACATGGTGATGCCAATCTAAGTCTAGACTTATTACATCCAAGGGCTTAGATTAAACTGTTGAAGTCCTTTTTTCACTCTACCTATCTATTTATCTGTCAAGATTAAACTGTTTGGTCAGATCTTTATTCTCTATTTCTACAACATGAAATTGAAAATATGAACTAGTCAAGTTTAAACTGTTTGACTATTCATGAATTGTGGCATAAGTGACAAGCAGCACACAATTGTTTATTATACAAAAGTGGAAAAGTAGTGGAATTTAGACTTGCACACTTTCATGGTCTTTCTTTTTGTTGGGGTTCATTTTCTTTCATTTTTTGACCAACTTTTATTCTTTTCACCCTTTGATTTTTCTTTTAGGGTATACCCTCTTTACATTTTTTAAATTTTTTGATTTTTTACAAATATGGAAAACCTTTGTAACAAGTAAAGGTAGAAACATATTACATAGCTCATCAAGTCAATCATGATATAGGACACCTATTGGTATAGGGGCATAACAGTACCCCCTCCAAGTAGTTTAGTCACTTCCTTTGATTGGAATCGACTAGCAAGATCCTGCCTTCCTTCTTATGTACCTTTTGGGATAATAGTACAAGTTTGTAAAATGATTGTTTTTAGCACTATCATAGATGAAGGGGCATCAATGAGTGTCCTTTCCTCAACTGCTTGGAAAGTGCTTGGTTTGCCATCGCTTATGCCTGTTACACAGAATCTGTTAGGCTTTAACAAAGGAACCAGTCGACCGTTAGGGATCCTTCCTAAGTTACCGATCAATTTGGGAAGGAAAACCATTCATATGAATGTGATGGTAGTCCCAGGACTATTAGATTACAATCTAATCCTTGGACGTGACTATGTTTATAACATGGAAGCTATTGTTTCAACACTCTTCTGAGTGATGTGTTTCCCGCATGAAGGCAGAATTATCATCGTTGACCAACTTTCATTTCCCAGTCCAAATATAACTCCTAGTCAACCATCATTCCTAAATGGTCCATTTATACCAATGGTATCATCCCTGCCACGGGTTAATTATGTGGAAACCTCTTCCATACCTACATCAACTGACGATCAATTTAGTGATGTTGTACATTATGTACTGGGGGCATTGGAACCAAATCTTTCCTTCATGACCCCTTATGAGTTGTGATCAAGGGTCTCCAAGGATAGTTCATTGTCTTGTGTCAACCTCGTTAAAAAATGAAACCAAATATCTTAGCAAAGTTCCTTGTGTTGTGTCAAGCTTGTTAAAAAATGAAACAAGGAACCGTGGAGCAAAGTTCCAAGTCGAGTCTTTGATTAGATCTCATAAAATTCTAGTCGAGTCTTTCACTTGATCTCGTAAAAGAACCTTCATTCCATCCACCTAATTTCCATGGGTAGTCTGGTGAATGTAACGAAGCTTAGGGGACATGCACTCTTATCTATTCTGTAGACGAACCCAGCTAAAAAGATAAGTTTCTCTGTAGGTTATGTGATTGGTATGACACACCATTCACCTTTGTCTATTCTGTGGACAAAGCCAAGGATGTCTTTTGTCTATTCTATGGACAAAACCATCCTCCCTAACCTCAATAAGTTTCCATATGGCTACTGGAGACTCTCCTTTTCATCATGCTGGGGGCATGCAAACTTTTCATTTCCTTTTTTCAATTTTCACTTTCTAGCTTTTTAGTTTTGAATTTTCTAGCTTTTTAGCTTTGTCGTTTCTAGCTTTTTAGTTTTGAGCTTGCGTAGAAATAGAAACTAGTTCAGGCATATCTTTCCATTTTAATCTTGTAAAAAAATGAGACTGAAACTGAGCATAGTTCCCCCAAGGTTCAAGCTCGTTAAAAAATGAACCCACCTTTGAGTAAATACCCTTTGTGATTGTCGTTCTATCAGCCTTTTGAGCCTTGGTTGTGTACCTCTCATCACCTCCATTCTTTTGGCCGATCATACGCTTCCACTTGGTTTTTACCATTTCGACGAACAATTGCGATGAGTAGAAGTGCCATCCCTCCTGTATATTTTAATATTTTTCGGACCCGAGGGATTATCTCACGAAAAAGTTCGAGTGCTTGTCTTTTTTGGCTCGTTAAAGTGATCGAAAAGTCATCCCTTTTGTATTATTTTAATCTTTTTCAGACCTAAGGGATTATTCTACGAAAAATAATCTCTAGAGTTTCCTTTTCATCCCTTTTCAAACTCTCTAAACATGAAATGGACAGAGTTATCCTTGTCATTAAACTCATTAAAACAATAGTGACAAACTTGTCCACCTAGACAAGAACGAGTTTCACTATCACTAGACTCGTTAAAACATAGCGAGAGGTTTGCCCAAAGGGTAAATTATAGAACAAGCGTATGTTATCCTCTTCAATCTTGACAAAAATAAAGAGGTAATGGTCATAAATGACTGGGGTAAAATGGAAGAAAACTTGAAAACTTTATGGTAAGGTCACTCTTGAACATGACACTTTCACTTCATCTCCGTGATTGAGTTGGGTTGGGTTATTCCATTCACTAGTCGTATCACCATTGGTCTTTCACACCATCCATCTTTTGGGTTTAACGTTACCAATTCATCTCAGTGTCACCGATATGTTCAAGAGAAGTCATTTGGTCGAGAATTCACCATCCAGTTAATGTCTCATCCACTGCAATACCTTCATCTTTCATGACCGCCACTCCTAAACCTTGTGTCGTCAGATCGTTTTCACCTCCAGAAAATCACTTGCTTTGTTTCATGTCATAGATGTGGGATACATCAAGGCCCTCATATGATGAGTCACTTTTTGTTGACATCAGCTCATTAGCCAAGAAGTTGACTTAGAAACAACCCTTTCAGTGCTTTGAAGCTTGCATGCCTCAATGGCAAGTTTCTCACTTCCGGCGACAGGTTGACATCAATGGACTTCGACTGAATGTTTTGTGTGGTGTTCGACATTAGATCATATATTCAAATGATGTGAATTGTACTATAGTACCTTGAGGGTCATCATCATTATCGGTGATTCCTCTCGCATCTATTAACAGCTCACATTATTGGCTAGTAATCAGATGATGTCTTTCCATGTTCGACTTCAGAACATCTCTTCACATGGATTGACTTGTATATCGGGCGAAGAGTGAACGCGTTTGAAGACCCCGGATCTAGTTTCATCCATCTGGGCTGCAATATATTCAGGGATATAAAAACATCAAATGTACAAAGATGCTGCACAGATGGTCATCTGAACCAAGGATGATGACTCTACATCTGAAGAATCACTAGTCTACATCTGCCGACGACTATCTGATCTATGTACATGAAATGAATTTATAAATCTGAGCATGGGAATGCCCGCCTCAGCTAGATCATGAAGAGATCTAAACTTCAGTTATCTCTTCCCTTGTGGAACCAAACGTAACAAGTTGAACGACACTAATCAAACCCCGGAGATGACTCACACCCTTGCACACATCTATAAATGGATCCCTCATCTAAGAGATCCAAGGGCTGGAATATCGTGAATTACAAGGAAGTGTTGATAGTTTGTAATTGAGGAAAGAGAATTGTATTGTTGGTGTGATCTTGCTATTTCATGAGGTGAAGAGGGCTTGATTGTTATAGACATATTTGGGCACTACAAGCCCAGTCACATATGTAAATAAACCAAGGGCTCTCAAACCCCTAAAAGTTTTGTTTCATACCCTAAAACATCAAGGTCAACTGATTACATCATTTCCCAGAAGTTCTCCCTAAAAAACTGCTTAGAACTGGTCAGAATTGGACCATACAGACTACTCCATGCTGAGGGTGCGATGCATCTCACCTGCTACACACAAAGGGTGTGATGCATACTGAAAATCCCTTTTGTAGGGTGCAATGAGCGAGATCAGATAAGTGGCAGAGGTAGTTTGCTAGGTGGAAACTCAAAGAATCTTCTAGAAACTACTCATATGACACTTGCCTCTCTGAGTTTGCCCAGGGATGAGTAAGAGATCATGAAATCTCCAAGTGGAACCAAGAACTATTAGTGAAATGACACTAATCAAAATCCCAGAAGCTGACTCACTCCTCTGCAAACATCTATATATGGATCCCTTATCCTAGAGATCCAAAGGCTGGAATTTTGTAATTTGTAAGGAAGTGTTGATGGTTTCTCTTTGAGACATTGTATAGTTGGTTGATCTTTCTTTGTATGAGGTGAAGAGGCTTTTATGCTGGGAGGATGATGCTGGACCAAATAGCTTGGTTTTAATCCTCTCTTCTACTACTTCTATCAATAAATCTATTTGAGTTTTCCTCCATATACTTATATATCTCTGAATATTGTATTTACATATGCATTTATATGGTTAAATTACATCTGATCCTATAGTGTTTATGGTTATAGATCTCTATGCTTTGATTTTAAATTGGCAACTAGGGCCAAACTCCATGTGGGTCAGCTTATTTATGGCATGTGATATTTTTATTGGATCCTTCTCGTCAAGAGGTGTAGGATTGATCCAAAGATCATCTGATTCCAATAAGTATTTATGGAGATATGAATTTTTTTTGTTTATGTAATTATTATCAAGCCGACCAGCACATATGTAGGCTCTAGAAGCCCAACCGACGTGTCTATTCAACCTCTACATTTTTAGTATAAATAGATGAGGATTTTATGTCATTTAAACACCTCTTCATGTGTAGTCTCCTCCTCTCCACGTCTGGGTTTTTGGTGAAGGAGAGAGACACCATGTGTGATACGTTGGTCTTCAAGAAATGCCCTAGCTGCTGTACATTGCCCTAGCCGCAGAGATCTGGCCGCAGTAAACCCTAGCCGCAGAAATCTGGCCGCTGTAAAAGAGGTCACATATGCAGCCAAAGGAAACGTTCTATTCACATTGCCATTGTGGAAGAGCCGCAGTCATAATATTGTTCAGACCATTATACACTACGCATACATAAGGATATATATACGCAGGGCAGACAATACAACGCAGCAAGATTTGTATATGCAATGATACAGTCACGTAGGCAATTGCATATGTATATATATGTAGTCAATATGGATATCAACGCACAGCTTTCACACTCAGGAAATGCAATATATATACACGTAGACAATACGCAGATCAGGGAAGCAAAACGCAGCCAAAAAGGAGAAATATTCACACAGGTTTCCATACGATGTAATACGCACAACATGGACACCTTATCCAACGCAGTCATAAAAGAGACATATACGCAGATCAGGGAAGACATGTAAAACGCAGCCATAAGGAGGCACGTATACACAGTAAAAGAAGAAGCCTTATCCGTTGTTATAAAGAGGCCTTATCCGCAGCAAAGGAAGGGCTGATCAGCAGCCCTATACACAGTAATAAGGAGGCCCTGATACGCTGATAAAAAGGAGACTAGATCTGTTGTTCAAGCCGCAGTCCAACCATGAGTTCTAACCACAGTTGAAGTAAGGATTCTGTTGTGCCCTAGCTGCAGTAGAAGGAACCATAATGCAGCAAGGTTAAGGGACTGTTTGAGCATCCCTTGTGTAACCGTTTGAGAGTGGTTTCTTCTTATTAGAAGGTCGAGTTAAATGGAGTAGTGGAACAAACTTGTTGGGGTATCATTGGAAGAACAAGTATAACGTTTATGCTGCTACAGGAAAACTGTGTGTTAGGTCGCAGGCCATAACACCACAGTCAAGCTTTTCGTATGGGTATGTGAGGGCTCATATCATTAGCATAATACATGGAGCTGTCGTGTCTAATATTGTTGAGATCTCAAGCTATTAGATGGTTGTATGACACTGCTGTAATGTGAGATGGACAAAGCTATTGTCATGGGTTAGTATGACTATGTTGAGGGTATGTCAGATGACAAGGATGCAGCAAGGTGATGGTTGCAGCATGATGGGGCAACAAAGTGATGATGGATGATGAGTGCATCATATAAGTCATTGAGTGCAGATCAGTGATCAAAGAGCAGCTCAATGATTGGAGAAGCTCAGTGATAGAAGCAGCAACATGAAGTGCATAACATGGTCATGATAAGTGCAGCATGGTGCAGCAAGAGGACAAGATGCAGCACTATGATAGGTGAAGGAGTCACCTTAAGAATCAGTTGAAGCAGAGTGTCTTCAACTGATCTCATTGTTATACTAAATGATCTTTGCTCAGATCTAGATAAGTCAAAGTGTTGACTTCTGTTGTAAATGTACTCTCTCTCTCTTTCTCTGTTGAAAATTGAAGATAAAAGAAGATTTGATCAAAGGGTTTCCCCACACATTGTGGGGTTTGTCCCTGGCTCGCGCCATATCTTGTGTCCTCTTGCCTTGGCTTGTCTTCTGTGATTTATATTTATGTTCTATCTACAGTTTATCTAAATGCTGATGTGATTGCTAATGGTGAAAATTTAAATAAATTGCTCTAGCATAGAACATACCTAAAATTTAACATTTGATGGTATTTTGCTGCTTTGACTCTACAGGTGTTCTTTGAAGCAGGACAAGTGAGAAAGGAGTGGTGAAAGCTCTATCAAGGGAGAGAGGAAACAAGCAAGGAGACTAGTGAAAGACTGAGGTTGGTACTCTCTGCTTCTCTCTCATCTATCTCTCATAAAGGTAAACATAAGTAACTTTGGTTTATTTGTTTCTAAGATAGCTACCCATCTTAGTGGGAGTAGTAGCTCTGAATGGACACTAGTTCTCCTGATAACAAGATGGCGACTCCACTAGGGAGCGAATAGTTTGTTTGTTTTGTTACTGTTGTTAACTTTATAAACTACAAACGGAGCCTGAAGTTAAGCCAGCTAGCCTTTGAACTGCTTTTGGTATGTAACTGCAAAGTAGATCAACGCTGCTTCAATCAATCTCTGGGTAGTTTATGAACTGAACATCTAACTTGCAAACATCCTAAGTGCCCTAGTGGTAGCTCAAATATCCTCATCAGATCAGCCCCTATACTTCGTGTTTACTATCAATCATTAGCTCAACCTAAATCCCTGAACTTAGCTGCAAACTGTGAGTGAAAACCAAGCTGAGTCTTGTCCGTGGACTATCGCACTATCTCTAATTAGAAATCTGGATGCATCACACCTCCCACGTGTTGCAGGTGAGATACATCCTTGTTTCCCTGTGTTACAGGTGCGATGATTGAGTGAGACTGTTTCTGCCTCCAGATTTTGGTTTTTCTTCATTATCTTCAGCTTTATTTAGTATTTTTGTTGTCTATGATCAGTATATCACTATTGAAACCTTCTTCCTTTGCATTATTCAGCCTCCATTGATAAAGAATTGTAAATGTTTTTTTATGTATTTTTCATCATTTACAGTTCTCCTTTGCAAAAAATTAGCTTAGTCGAAATGTCGCCTTTTGATTTGAAAGTGTCACAATTGTCGTTTTTAGTCAAGAAAAGAGTGTCATAAAGTCTTCCTCTTTTAGATAGTCGATTACACTTTTTCCATTGTACTTTATTTTTAAATTATTAGTATTTCAAGTGTCGAAAGTAGTTTTAAATTCGAAATCACAAAGTTTCGTCTTAGTCTTCCTTTCGTTTCGAAAAGAGAAAATTGTTAGTATTGTTTCTTTGAAAGAAAATAGTTCAGATCTGTACTTGGTTTTCTTTTTGTCATTCTCACATTAAGGAAACTGAAAAACAAATATATACATGTGCATTTGCATCTAGACTGCATGCAGAAATTGATTTAGGAAAAGTGCATCTTGTGTGTTCTCTCTTCTCTATGTTGAAAGAATTTAATTTCTCTTTCCTTAGTAGCTAGGATTTTCATTGCTAAAAGAAAGTAAACAATTGTTTATCATCTCAGATTGCATGTTTAGGAATTGTATATCTACATCACATGGTGAACCTTAAAGGCAAACTTCTTAAGAAATATCAACTGTAAAATAAACCTAAATGAACATAAAAATGCTTTGGAACCTAACGCACAACATCTAGAAGTCTAGGCTAGAGATGTATTCTAGCATTGTAAAGCATGGTAACTATCGTTTTCATCGTAGGTTGGGTGATTCCTCCTCTTT
The DNA here is from genome assembly GCA_031772625.1 of Pinus tabuliformis. Taxonomy (NCBI): domain Eukaryota; kingdom Viridiplantae; phylum Streptophyta; class Pinopsida; order Pinales; family Pinaceae; genus Pinus; species Pinus tabuliformis. The sequence continues at coordinate 1,435,117,212 of CM062816.1, forward strand.
GATGCGACAAGTGCCAGTACGGAATTGTGCTCCCACGTACCATCGAGTATATATTGGGAGACCACAATAGGCTATATCCTTTATCCTTAGGAAGCCGTGTCTATCGTCCTATCGATCGCAATGCACTGAACACAGCATTCGGGAATATTGACTGTCGTACCTTAAAAAGTATTCTGCAGTTTTGCGATTGGTTTGTTAATCCCTCTGCCTAGATTTCCAAAGTAGTCACTTTTGTTCCTTTTCAGACTCCTTAAAAGAAAAGGTCCATTTGAGCACTTGTCACTTCAGGCTCATTAAAAATCGAAGGCGACTAGAGTCATCTTTAGCTTTTTCTCAACCCTTAAAAATTGAAAAAGCAAGTTGTGTCAAAGCGTCATAAAATTTATTTTAATTCGGAATAACATCACTATTCTCTCATTGGTCTTAGGTTGAGAAAATGGAGTATACCAATCAAGGATTTCCCTTTGGGGGGAATCCTAGTCCTTTCTCCTCTTGGGGAGATGTTGGTGTTCCACACATGGCTACATTGTCCCTTCCAAGGCTCACAATTGGCCTACCAGTATGGCTTTTCTCGACCTCTGTCATTCAAAACACCATAATTCCTCAGCAATAAAATCAACAACCAAATGATACTAAAGTCGCTCCCCCACCTTCAACTTTGTTTGTTTCTCCATCTCCTTCTTCCTCTTCGCTTGGTGAAGCTAGTAACACTAAAAACCAAGTAACTAAGAAGAAGAAGAAAGGGAAGGAGAAGAAGAAGAAGAAGCCAATGGCGAAAGGGGGAAACCATGCATCGTCTAGTGAAAGTCCACACACTGCACCATCCAAACCTAAATCTCCATGTGTCATTTGCAAAGGAGGTCACTATCATCGAGATTGTCCCTCCATCCCATGGATCTTAAGGGATTGGTCTCCGCATTTGCACAATCTGGTGTCTTCAACCTCTGACTATCATGTTGAGAGTACACCATCAACTAGTGAAAATGAATTCAATGGACAAAAAGGAAGATCTAAATTTCCTTGTAGGTTGTGTGAAGGCGATCATCCCCTCTACCATTGTCCCTTCTTGGACGAAGCTAAAAGTGGCTTGGATAACCGTCCTGCTTCACCACAACAACTTCCTCCTAGATACAAGAAACTCTTGCCGAGTCCATCGCTCATTGAAAATCTGACTGACACACCTTTGTTTTCAGTCGAAGCATCTATCATTGAAGATAAATCCTCTGAGTCCACACTGGACCAAAGTCAACAGGTCGAGATGGCAGTCGACCCAATCTTGTCTTCAGAAGGTCCACCTTCAAATGATACAGTCACCAATGAGAATGAGAACGACACCATTCAAATTACTTTTGTTAACACAGAATCCGATGAACATGAGGGCAATCTACCCGTTAATTTACCGCAGGAAGGAAGTTTGTCAGAGGTTCATCCGGTCATTTATTCAGTCCCTCCTCTAAGCAATCTATTCATTTCCTTCTATTGGAATCTACTAGGGGGACCCGACCTACCATCTAATGCACCATTCCGAATAATAGTACAAGCTTACAGAACGATCATGGCTGGTACTATCATAGATCAAGGGGCTTATGTGAGTATCCTTTCCTCAACTGCTTGGAAAGTGCTTGGTTCACCATCGCTTTTGCCTGAGATTCGAAATCTGTCAGGCTTCAATAAAGGAACCAGTCGACCATTAGGGATCCTTCCAAATGTGCCTATTACTTTGAGAAGGAAAATTGTTCATCTAAACGTGATGGTAGTCCAAGGGCCACTAGATTACAATCTACTCCTTGGGCGTGACTACATTTACAGCATGGGAGCTATTGTTTCCTCACTCTTTCGTGTTATGTGTTTCTTGTATGAAGGTAGAATGGTCCAGCTCGTAGACCGGCTTTCATTCCCTAGTTCAAACACTGCTACTAGTCAAATACCATCCCTAAATGGTCTTTTTGCACAAGGCATGTCTCATCAACCTCCAGTCTTGATGAGCACGAGTGATTCGGTGAATGTGACTAAACCTAGGAGGCATGCACCCTGGCCTGATTTGGCAGGAAAACCCCAGATATAAGATGCGTTTCCTCGTAGGATATATGACCGATCTGACACACCTGTCTGTTTAGGAAAATGGGATCAGTCTACAAATATCATTTCCTCATCGAAGGTTATGTGATTAGAACTGACAGCACTCACCTTTGTCCATTTCGATGGACAAAGCCAAGGAAGTGTTTTGTCTACTACGTGGATGGAACAATCTTGCTAATACAAGAACTTCCATATGGTAACCTGGAACTTTTATTCTACTTTATACCTGGGGGCATGCAAACCTTTTGTGCCCAAGTGAAAAGTGACCAGCGTAACTTTAACCCCATAGTTTTTACTAACTTCCAATACTTAAGTTAGGTGATTAGTCTGATCCACCATTCACCTTTGTCGGGACCAACGGAATGGCAAAGTAAAGGAGATTGTTTCCCACCGAGAGACTATCCTACCTAACCTTAGTAGTTCTTTAACCCTTAGGATAGTAGTTGGTTGTTCCTAGCTTGCATACAAAAGGCTCCGAAGCAAAGTTGTGCATGGGGCAAGCTCCCTAAAAAATGAACCTACTAATGAGAGACATCCTTATTATACGACTGGCACAAGAAGGTTTACGTGAAGTTCAAGCTCGTTAAAAAATAAACGTAGCAATGAGCATATGATCCCCCAAAGTTCAAGCTCGTTAAAAAATGAACCCACCTTCGGTAAATAACCTTTGCGATCGCATAGCTATCAGCTTTTGAACCTTGTTCGTGTTCTTACTGTCACCTCCACTCTTTTTTAGCCGATCATACGCCTCCATTTGATTGTTTACCCTTTTGAGGAACAGTTGCGACAAATGATTCTATTAGCCACCTTCTTTACACTCCCGTGATTAAAAAGTTCCAAAACTTACCTGGAACCAGTTTCTATCCAAAAACCTCACTCGTTCCTCAAAAAACGAGTCTCCTTTAAGCTCTTTTTAGACTCGTAAATATGAAAAGATTACCGAGCAATTGGCCTCTCCAGCTCGTTAAAGTCACTAGAAGTGCCATCCCTCCTCTATATTTTAATCCTTTTGGACCTGAGGGATCATTACACAAAAAGATCGAGCACTTGTCTTTTTCGGCTCGCTAAAGTGATCGGAAAATTCATCCCTTTTGTATTATTTTATACTTTTTCAGACTTAAGGGATTATACTACGAAAAAGGACTACTAGAGTTGCCTTTCCGTCTCTTTTCAGTCTCTCTAAAATTGAAAAGGACCAAGTTATATTTTTCGTTAAACTCGTTAAAACAATAGCGACAAACTTGTCCATGCAGACAAGAGCGAGTTTCACTATCACTAGGCTCGTTAAAACATAGCGACCGGTTTTCCCGAAGGGAAAATTACAGAACGAGCATATGTTATCCTCCTCAAGCTTGACAAAAATAAAGAGGTACTGGTTAGCAATGACTGGGGAAAAAGGGAAGAAAACTTGAATAACTTCATTGGTAGCAGGTCGCTCTTGAACATGACACTTTCCCTCCATCACCACGATTGAGTCGGGTTGGGTTATTCCGTTCACTGGTCATATCACCATTGGTCCTTTGTACCATCCATTTTGGGTTAACGCTACCAGTCCATTCCAGTGTCACTGATATGTTCAAGAGAATTTGCTCAGAGAATTCACCAACCCATCTAACGCCTCATCCGCTGCAATACCTTAACGCTCCATTCTTTCATGACTGCCACCCTGATCCTTGTATCATCAGATCGTTTTCACCGCCACAAAATGTGGGATTCATGAAGGCCCTCCTATGATGGGTCACTTCTTGTTGACATCAGCTCATTATCCAAAAAGTTGACTTAGGAACAACCCTTTTAGTACTTTGAAGCTTGCATGCCTCAATGGCAAGTTTCTCACTTCCGATGACAGGTTTACATCAATGGCCTTCGACCGAAATATTTTGCGTGGTGTTCGACATCGACTCATGTATTCACACCACGTGAATTGTACTGCAGTACCTTGAGGGTCATCATCATTATCAGTGATTCCTCTCACACATGTTAACAACTTACATCATTGGCTGGTAATTAGGTGATGTCTTTCCATGTTCAACATTAGAACATCTTTTCACATGGATCAACTTGTACTTCGAGTGAATATTGAACGAGTTTGAAGACCCCGGATCTAGTTTCATCCATACGGGCTGCAATATATTAAGGAAAATAAAGACATCAAATGTACATCATAGCTACACAGATAATCATCCAAGCTAAGGGATGATGGCTCTATCAGAATCATCAGTCTGCCACACAGACGATTGTCTATCCTATGTACATGAAAATGAATTTATAAATTTTAGCATGGGAATGACCACATCAGCTAAATCATGAAAGTATTATGAAGATAACGTATTGTATTGTATCTTATTACAAGTCACCTTCCAGTTCGAAAAACCTCGGATCCTCATGATAAAGCATTTCACCCGACATCAGAAGATTTACGACCTCATGCTTTAGGGGGAAACTGTTATAGAAATATTTGGGCACTACAAACCCAATCACATATGTCAATAAACCAAGGGTTCTCAAACCCCTAAAAGTGTTGTTTCATACCCTAAAATATCAAGGTCAACTGATTACATCTTTTCCTAGAAGTTCTCCCTGAAAAACTGCTCAGAACTGGCCAAAATTGGACCATACAAACTGTTCCATGCTGAGGGTGTGATGCATCTCACCTGCTACACACAAAGGGTGCAATGCATACTAAAAATCCCTTCTGTATGGTGCGATGAGTGAGAGTAGACAAATGGCGGAGGCAGTTTGCTAGGTGGAAACTCAAAGAATCTTCTAGAAACTGCTCATATGACACTTGCCTCTCTAAATTCGCCCAGGGATGAGTAAGAGATCATGAAATCTCCAAGTGGAACCAAGAAATATTAGTGAAATGACACTAATCAAAATCCTAGAAGCTGGCTCACTCCTCTGCAAACATCTATATATGGATCCCTCATCCTAGAGATCCAAAGGCTGGAATTTTGTAATTTGTAAGGAAGTGTTGTTGGTTTCTCTTTGAGACATTGTATTGTTGGGTGGTCTTGCTTTGTATGAGGTGAAGAGGGCTTTCATGCTGGGTGGATGATGCTGGATTAGATAGCTTGGTTGTATCCTCTCTTCTACTACTTCTATCAATAAAGCTATTTGATTTTTCCTCCATATACTTGTATATCTCTGAATCTTGTATTTACATATGCATTTGTATGGTTAATGTACATCTTATCCTATATTGTTTATGGTTAAGGATCTATATGTTTTGATGGTATTTTGCTACTTTGACTCTATAGGTTTTCTTTGAAGTGGGACAAATGAGAAAGGAGTGGTGAAAGCTCTATCAAGGGAGAGAGGAAACAAGTAAGGAGACTAGTGAAAGACTGAGGTTGGTACTCTCTGCTTCTCTCTCATCTATCTCTCATAAAGGAAAACACAATTAACTTTGGTTTTTTTGTTTCTAAGATAGCTACCCATCTTACTGGGACTAGTAGCTCTGAATGGACACTAGTTTTCCCGATAACATTGATGCTGGGACAATGATGCTGGATCGGACAACTGGGCTGTAATTCTCCCTTCTATTTAATAAAGTTCTTCAATTCTTCTTCCATATGATTGTGCAATTGTGAATGTTATCATTTGTGAATGCTATTATATGTTCATTATATATCTGATTTTGTAATATGTATGTTTTAATAGATCAAGATGATTTGGCGGTTCTTTGTTACTGTGTTTCTACAGGTACTCTCCAAGTGGGATAAGTACGGGGAGGAGTTGCAAGCTCTGTCAAGGGGGAGAGAGATCAAGCAAGGGATTAAGCGGAAGTTCCAGGTTGGTCCTATTATCTTTCTCTTATCCATTACACATAGAAGAAATCATTGAATTACTTTAAATTGTTGTTTCTAGGGTAGTTGCCAAACCTAGAGGGCTAGTCGCTCGAAAAGACACTAGTTTTCACATAAACAACCCCCCCATTTGATCACGTGGTGTAGTAAGAGCCATATCACCAGTCATTTTTGTAGGTAGAATAAGAATTGTTGACAGAGAAGGAAGAAGAAATGAATGGATATGATGACAATAAAGAAGATCCTCTTAGTTTTCCCATTCAAGATACTAATGCTAGTGTGCATATGAATAATATCCCTCTATCATTTCTTCCAAACCTTCATGATCTAAGTTCATAGGATCTAGAAAGCTTTCTCTTTGAACTTGAAATTGTTTGTATATCTTATGTTTAATTTATTAAACACTCAAAAATTGAGATATTCTCCAACAACATTGAAGTGTAGAGCTGTTAAATGGTTCATGAGTTTAGGGACTAATTCTATAAGATCATGGAATGATATGCAACAAATATTTCTAGAAAAATATAAATATCATGATTTTAAAGAATAAATCTTTAAAATGAATAAAAAATAAGATTAAAGCCTTGAGGATCTAATAGAGAGGTTTATGTATAATGTTAAGAGGGAAGAACTACATCATTCAAGATCTAACAAACTAAAACCCCTCTTACATAGAACAATTAGGGGTGAATGGATTGATCTTCCTGATCTCATAAGTAGAGGTGATGTATACCAATTATCATTTGAAGAAATTTGTGAAACATGAAAATAGGTATCAAGAGGATGGGAAAGAGGAATTCAATCACCATCAAAATCCGTAAGTCAAGCTAAACTTGGAAATTTGATTGATAACTTTAAGAAAAATATTCTTAGGAATCTAAGTGGAACAAGTAGAAATGTTAAGAATACAAAATGAGAAAAAAAGAAGATGATGATATTTTTGTTTTCCATCCAAAATAAAATGATGCTAAATATTTCCCGGCATTACCAAGGTTGAAGGAAGTTTACCAAGAGGACAATGGAGCAAGTCAACTGACAATGCAGCTATGTTATGTAGCACCAAGAGGATCATGATAGCCTATTCATCCTGATATTATGCAAGATTATAATTTAGAATTTCAAGCTTATGCACATCCATCTCAAAGTAATTGTAACACAACCTTTCATTGGCAACCTTGGCCATCTAAACTCCAAAACCAATCTTGACAACAAGGTTGGCAAGGAACTTATGGGAGTCATCCACAATTTCCGAATATTTTCCTCAACATCCTCCATACCCAAATCCATTCTATCCCTACCATTCACCTACACCACAACCATAACCCCAACCAAATCAATTTCAAATATCCATTCCCACTTAACTACCTGTACCACCATTTCCAAACCCACACAAGGAAGTAGCTCAACCCACATACAATGCTGAGGCACAACACTTGCAAACATCTCCTCCTAATCTCAATGGTATTCATCTTAGCTCAAGAAGAGAAACATAAAAAATAGATTATCTTGATGTCATTGAAAGACAATAGTCAGAAAAACAAGATTCAAATAATGTAGGTTTTAACCCCATACAGAAATTACTTGCATACGAATTCTAAAACACATAAAATAAACAATGCGAGAGCATAACATATAAAACACATATACATAGAGATTTTCCCTTGGATCCCAAAACCGGGAGTACCAGCTTGATTTTTCCATTATGTTCTTTTCAATGTTATAATACATATTTATACATGTCGAATCATCCAATACCATGGACCGAAAACCATCACATCCAAAACCATGGACCGAAAACCATCACATCCAAAAACATGTGCGAAAATCATGCACAAAACCATAGGTGGGTCCGCCCAACCTAACATAGGGTCCAAAACCAAAATTTTTCGAGACACTGCCTTGAACCCCATAAAGTGGGGTTACGGGTGACCCTCAAACCCCCTATGACCCCCCCCCCCCCTTCCAACCCCTGGTTCACTACGTGGGCTAGTCGTAGAAAGAATATAACACAACCCAACATTCTCCCACTTGTTGTTTTCTTTCCATAAGGGGCCACAAGAGAGCTTAGTCATTTTTTTAGCCCTGAAATGCCCATTGCCTCTCTACACCAAGAGAACTCCTCAGAGCTCACAAATTTTTTCAATGCATCTGCAGTATTCTTCAAAGTGTCCACCTTTACCAGCAACACCTTTTTGTCTTCTATCATATCCCTCGCAAAGTGATCATCAATGTGCTTTGTCTTTGAATGATATGCAGGGTTCTTTGCCAAGAAAATTGCACTTTGGCTCTCACAGTATATCCTTATAGCTCCCTGTACTAACCCCATAAGTGAACACAATCTCTGCAGCCAAATTGCTTCCTTGCTTGCATGAGTGGCTGCCATGTATTCTACCTCTGTAGTTGATAGTGACACTATAGAATGTTTCTTACTCATCCAACTGACTACACCTCCAAATAGGTTAAACACATACCCACTTGTATATCATCTTTGATCCAGATCTCCAGCCCAGTCTACATCAATAAAGCCATGAATATCCAACATTCTGTCCAATCCTAGTCTTCCTTGGTAGCACAAACCATAATCACGAGTTCCACGCAAAGACCTGAAAACTCGCTTCACTGTTGTCTAGTGCTTCTTCCTTGGTTTTGACATAAACCTGCTCAATACTCCGACTGCATGTGCAATGTCTGGTCTAGTACAAACCATTGCATACATCATGCTACTAACTACACTTGCATATGGAACATAGGACATGTCCTCTTCCTCTTCTTGTGTCTTGGGACACTGTTCAACAGATAACCTCACACCTACAGGAATAGGAACCTTCACCGGTTTACTATCCTGCATATTTAACCTATGCAGTATTGTCTCGACATGCTTTCTCTGGTTTAACTAGAGCTTCCTCTTTTCCCGGTCTCTTTTAATTTCCATGCCCAAAATATAGTTTGCAGCACCAAGATCTTTCATGTCGAGTTTGGAGGAAAATTGGGTCTTCAAATCCTGGATAATTTCTTTGTCATTTCCAACCAGCAACATATCATCCACATACAAGACCAGATAAATAACATGGTCACCGATTAATTTAAAACACACATAGTGATCTGCTTTGCTTCTGGTGAAGCCAAGTCCCCGTATAAATGTATCAAATTTCTAATAACACAACTTTGGTGATTGTTTTAACCCATAGAGAGACTTCTTTGACTTGCATACTAGTTCTTTCTTACCCTTCACCACAAAGCCTTCAAGTTGCTTCATGTAGATCTCCTCTTCCAGATCCTCGTGAAGAAATGATGTCTTCACATCCATATGTTCTACCTCAAAATCATAAGCAACAACAACAGATAAAAGTAATCTAATAGAAGTTACCTTGGCAACAGGAGAAAAGATATCACCAAAATCAATTCCCGACACCTAGGAATAACCTTTTGCTACCAACTGAGCTTTGTATTTCTCCACTTTTCCTTCTGCATTTGTCTTCTTTTTGAACACCCATTTGCTGCCAATGGGTTTCCTTCCAGACGGCAACTCCACCAGATCCCAAGCCTCACTTTTGTGCAAAGATGCCATTTCATCAACCATGGCCTCTTTCCAGAGTTTGCCATCCTCTGAATCTACTGCTTCCTTCACAGTTCTAGGATAATCATCATTAATAGATAAAGCAAAATTTGAATAGAAAGTAGATGGACTATACCTTTCTAGCTGCCTTCTTTCTCGATCTGATCTTCTCACACCTGGAGTTTGTGGCTCTTCATATTCTGATTTCTCGTCTACTATAGAGTCTGATTCTTCCTCCTTTAGCTCAAACTCTATCTTCTTAGGTTCCTTTGGTTGGATTTCATGTTTAATAACATCTTTTACCTCTTTGAACATCACATCTCCGTTGTACACAACCTTCCTTATTACAGGGTTCCAAAGCTTATAACCCTTTAAACCATCCTTATACCTAATAAAGATGCACTTTTCAGATTTACCATCCAACTTGGTTCGTTTCTCCTTTGGAACATGTACATATGCATCACATCCAAATACCCTCAGATGTGAAAGAGAGGGTTTCTTACCAATCCATACCTCTTGTGGAGTCTTATCCTCCAACGCTAATGAAGGTGACCTGTTGACCAGGTAACATGCAGTATCCACTGCCTCTGCCCAGAATTCATTTCCTAACTCGACACCACTGAGAATGCTTCTTTCCCTTTCCATCAACGTCTTGTTCATTCTTTCTGCAACTCCATTTTGCTGAGGTGTATATGGAGTAGTCTTCTATCGTGTTATACCACACTTCTTACAGAATTCTTCAAATTCCTTGCTGCGAAACTCTCCACTATTATCTGTCCTTAGCACCTTTATCTTCTTATCTGTTTGATTTTCCACGAAAGCCTTAAATTCCTTAAATTTTTCAAAGAATTCAGATTTCTTCTTAAGGAAATATATCCATGTATTCCTTGAGAAGTCATCTATAAATGATACATAGTACATAGACTTACTCAGTGATGGACCCTTGACAGGTCCAAACACATCACTGTGCACAAGATCTAATATATGTTTCGCCCTCTTACTACCAGAGGGGAAACTCACCCGATTTTGCTTCTCATATACACAATTTTCACAAAAATCAAAATCTAGAGAGTTATTACTCATACCTTCTACCATACCTTTACCATGAAGTATTCAAAGGCCCTTCTCCCCAATATGTCCAAGCCTTTGATGCCACAGCATGGTCTTCTCTCCAGAGACCACTAGATCTTCTACTCCACTTTCAGGAACTGCAGAATAGTTGCACCCATCAATAACATTGCTACGTTGCAGCTTGTACAATGCTCCAATCTGAACTCCTTGCATCAATACTAGTGCTCCCCGAGCCATCTTGCAGGTATCCTTCTCGAACATTATTTTTACACCTGCATCCTCCAGCTTGCTTACAGAAATAAAATTTCTAGCCAATGCAAGAATATGTAGAACACCCGGAAGTGTTCTAACCCTTCCACCTTGCAACTTCAACTTTACCTTTCCACAACCAACGATTCTAGCCTTCCTATCATCCCCTAATAAGACATCACCACCATCGTATTTCTTATACTCGTAGAACCACTCTCTATGGGGAGTGAAGTGAAACGAAACACCTAATTCAATCAACCATGCCTCATTATCTACATGTGTACTTGAAGAAGCCAAGTACACATCCCCACCTTCATCTGAGGTGGTTTTCGCCTCTACAGAAGGAGCATCATCAGATCCCTTTCCTTTTTTGGGAGCTTTAGATTTACAGTCCCTTTTGTAGTGCCCTTTCTTTCCACATTTCCAGCACACCACCTTTACAGGTTTTCCTAGAGATTTATATCTCCCTTTAGATATAGATCTCCCACTCGATGACTTATTTTTGTTTCTGTTCTAGGACTGCCCTCATACAGAAAAGGTGTGACCTTTTTGTCTCTACATATTTTTCCATCTCATCTCCTCTGTCAGCAAGGATGAGACTATTTCATCAAAATGCAAGGCAATTGCATTGCTACCTATTGCAATAACCAAACTATCACACAAATTTGTTAGAGAACACAACAAACTAATGCACTTATCTTCATCTGAAATTTTAATATCAATAGATGCTAACTGACTTACCACAATATTAAATGCATTCAAATGCTCTGTCACTGAGTCTCCATCTTTCATCCTCATGTTATACAGATTTTTCCATAGGAACAATTTATTCACCAGAGACATAGATTGGTACAAAGTCCCTAACTTATCCCATAAAGCCTTTGTCGTAGCTTCCGCTGATACATTCAGCAATATTGAATCTAAGAAACACAATTGTATTGTGCTCTTTGCCTTCCGATTAAACTTCTTCCAATCTTCATCGGACACTCTCGTTGGTTTATTACCTAGATCTACTGCAATCCACTGATCTTTATCCACCAATAGATCCTCCATCTTGAGTTTCCACAACTCAAAACTCTGACCATTAAATTTCTCGATCTCTATATTTCCACTGTTTGCCATCTTATTTCACCACCAGAATTAATCTCATAGATCTCCCACTGAATAGGGTCTCCCATAGGCCCGGGCAAAACCCCTCAGTAACAAAGGCGTCCCCTTGAAGCCAAGATAGCTCTGATACCAAATGTAGGTTTTAACCCTGTACCGAAATTACCTGCATACGAATTACAAACCACATAAAATAAACAATGCGAGAGAAAAACATATAAAACACATATACACAACCCAACCAATAAGAATACCAAAGAATCATGGGTTGCACTTGACGAAGAGCAGACATAAAAATCAGAGGTTTAAAAAGTTCCTTCATGTTTATCATCAAATCCTCCATGTGTTCAAGAGAATAATTAGCAAAAATAAGCAGATCTGAACTTCATGGAAGAAGAAGACATCCAAAATGATCCAAATCAAAAAGTGGTCTAGGGTCATAAAAACTATATTGAAATATGGTTCCAGACAATCAATAATTTGCAACCACACACTCTTCTTCAATAATTCCTGATCTCATCTCAATTAAAGCATTTGGTCTCTGAAGTTCAAGTACATGTAAAAGAATATATTTTAAGCCTGCACATCAGTTTATCTATCATCTTTATGTGAACATGGCTCCATTGGAAGTATTCTTATACCTGAAAGAGTTTTTGTTTTTCAACTAAAGTAGGATAGAAAAAAATAAAAATGGAAAATAAGAGAAAGAATAAAATCTCAGGTGAAAACCCCCTTTGAGAAACCTGAGTTTGGCTCATTAATTGAAAACCTCCATGAGGTGGTCAATGAGTCAGGAAGAAAGAGAAAAAAAGAGAAAAAGAAAATATCCTAGGTAAAATCCTCCTTTGAGGCACCTAGGCAGACCTACTAGTTGAAAACCTCATTGAGGCAGTTAGTAGGCCTAGAAGAGAAAAAGGAAAAGGATAATAAAAAATATTTTCTCTATCTATGTCTCTCTCATGAATGCAGGCGCTCTCCAACCTCTACAAGCAACAAAACAAGTTAGCCACCAAACAAAAAGTTGATCAAAATCCTAGTCAAAGGAAGTCAAACTTGGAATTTCTCCTCCTTTGCTTAGATGCTACAGAAGGACCAAGGCCATGCCAATATATCACCCTCATCTGTTTCCACCATCCACTCATCATTCTCAAGTTTCTATCACTCGTTTTCCTTGCTTGCCTAAAATGCTACAGGGAGGCTCTATTTTGCTACAAGAAGTAAAAATACATAAAGAATAAAGTTAGTTTTGGAATATCTTGAAAATAGTGTGTCCATTTTCCAAGTTATTTTACGGGGAGATGCATATGGATGTTAGTAACATGCTGAAGAAATTTCAGCGAATTCTGGTGCACACTTTTTGAAAATTGACCTCCATCACCTACAACCATTTTTACATTTTCTCGACATTAGTGCATTCATTTTCAAAGTTATTTCATGGGAAGATGCATATGGATGATGGTAACATTCCCAAGAAATTTCAACAAATTCAAGTGCATGGTTTTCGAGAAATCGACCCCCATCACCTACAACCATTTTTATTTTTTCTCACAATTAGTGCATCCATTGGCCAACATTTTTTGTGCAGAGGTGCATAAGGATGATGGCATCATGCTAAAAAAAATCAGGTCAATCCAGTATACCATTTGGGAGATATGGCCAAAACAAGTTTGCTATAGGTTTTCTACATGATGTTGCTACAGGATTCCCTGTACTGCTACAAGATGTTGTGAACTGCTACATGATGTTTGTTGAGGGGTTTTGGAGGAAGATAATGGTGAGATGAAGTTTTGGAAGGGTGTATGAAAGTTGTGAAAAGTGTGGGGACTGTGAACATCACCCATGGCCAAGCCCAAGACTCCAAGAAGGCCGGATTTGACAGAGACAACTTGCTCATGGTAACTAGAAGACAGGGGTTTACAATGTGGGTTGGCATCCATCAAATCCAACAAAAAAAGATTGAATGCCAGAAAGAGGTCTACACACAAAAAATATTACATCATTCATAAAAAGAATCATTCTATGAAGACCTATGCATTAGCAAAGAAAGAAAGTCAACACCTCTAAAATCATCATGTTATGAAGCTCAATAGAAACATTTTAGCCAAGGATGTGAAGGAGAAACAACAACAACAAAAATAACCTAGATGACCTCTAGATTCAAGGCTATCAACAATAGGACCTCCAACAGAGTATCACATGCAGCTTCAAGATCATTAGTAGCAGCTTCAGGACAACCAAAGGAAACTTCAACATTCATATAAGCAGCCTCAATATCAATTGCAAAAACAAATCAAGGGTAAGGCTTAGGTATGCAATCCTTTAAACCTTTCTCACATACATATTTTATATTGAAAAACATTACAATTTTATGAAGGAAATTTTTTTTATAGCCAATATCAGTAGCAGAGGAACATCGACCTTATCTAGCAATTAACTTCACTTTTCCACCAAGACACCCACACATGGGGAAGAGGACAAGACATAAGTGAAAATGACTTGACAAAGTGGGATGTAATCATTTAGTCATGATGGAAGCAAGGAGTGTGAAGGGGAAGGTGAGGACCAACCAAGTTTACTCAATGCACTTTGAGTTTATTTTGCATGCAATAAAAAAATAGAGAAAAGTTGAGAAAAAGGAGAAAAAATAATGAAAAAAAGAAGAAAGAAAAAAAAATGAAAAAGAAATAAAAGGTGGACCCACCACCTCTTGGCATGTAAAATTTATTTTATACATGATTCAATTTGTGTGCCACTCATTACAGTTGAAGGACCACCTTAGGGAAAGAAGCATCCTCAACCTACAGTAGGGCTACCTTGGGAAACTGAGGTAGAAAAATGCAGTAGTAAGAAGAGCAGCAGAAAGAGCATTGATCTGGATTTAAAAAGGAATGCAACAAAATATAGATATAACCATAAATATAAATATGAATAGATATAACACTTCATTTCACTAATCTCAAATACTGAAATATGCTTACAAAAAGAATGGAAATAAGACTAGCTCGGGCAATGTTAGCTTATCTCTTAGAAGAGATGTGGTGCCTACATGCCTCTGAACTATGTTAGAATGAGGCTAAAAGGCCTATTTACTATTAAGAAACATTTGAAAACCCTAAACATTGAAAAAACTAACCCTAGGAGATGAAGCGCCAAACTATGGGCCCCGTTTCGATAAATTGGTACATCAACTTCTCAGGGTCGTAACTTTGGCTTACAATCTTTGTTTGATGCGCACAATACTTTGTTAGAAAGATCTATCCAAAGAATAGAATGTTTTAATGACCAACAATGGGGAGTAACCCATGTTGGTCCCATTTTTTGAAAAAATCATCGTTTATGGCATCAAAACGGCTCAACACGTTTAGTACCCGAAAACATGCCAAAAATAGTAAATTGTTCTACAAATAAGTAAAATAAAAAATTGAAAGAAACAATGGTGGGGGTCAAAGTGGAATAGGCAAGTAGCCACCAATATCCACTGGGATAATTCCCCCCCGCCCTTAGGAAGCAATGGTCACCATTTCGTTGAGCTCCTCCATGAAATGAGGAAACCTCTGTTGAATTTGGTCCCTGGTGAGCCACTTGCACTGGTGAAGGAGTTGGCCTACTTTGACAACTTGATATAGTTAGATCCTTTGTTGTTGGGTGTTCTTGATCTATGTTTCCATCATTAGATGAGTTGTGGCTTGTTCCATGCAATCTGGATTTAACTCTGTAGGTGTGAGTTGTTCTACAATGTTTGATGTGTCCAGCAATGGTGGGAAGTATGGTCGAAGGCAGTCCACATTGAACACTAGGTGCAGGCCAACAAATGGGGGAATGCTGAGCTCAAATGAATTGTCTCCCACACCCTTGGTAATGGTGTAAGGGTCATGTCGGAGTGAACTAAGTTTCTGATAGGCTCTGTTAAGGTGTTCCTTTTGCAAATGAAACCAGAATTTATTGCCCACCTAAAACTTGTCTTGCACTTGATGTTGATCATGTCGCTGCTTGTACATGGAATTTGATTTCTCTAGAATGTCAGGGACCTGCTGGCAAATGTGTTGGATGTGCTCAATGAAGTTTTTTGCCTTATCGACTTTTGATTGGACATGAGATGAATCTGCCTAAGTAGTTGCAAATGGTATGACCACATCAATTGGACATAATGGTTGGAATCCCAAACCCATATAAAAAGGGTTGTGGCCAATCAAGCTATGGAGAGCCCAGGTATAGCTGTGTTGGACATAGGGTAGGCTCTCATCCCATCTGCACAGATGATTTGAGCTGCACATGTGAAGAATGTGTACGATCATCCTTTTGACGACCTTTGTTTGGCCTTCAGTTTGGGGATGGAAAATTGTGGACTTAGTGACCTCGGTGTCCAACATTGACCAGAGACTAGACCAAAATGTACTGAGGAACCTGTTTTCCCGATCTAAGATGATAGAATGTGGGATACCAAAGTCTACCCAAACTTGTTCAAAGAAGAGTTTAGCAGTGGCTTCTGCTGTGATATTCGTCGTGCAGGCCGTCATAATTCCCATCTTCGAGAATCTAGATCGACAACAACAAAAACATATTCATTGACATGCTTTGTAGAAGGAAGGCTCGACATGTAATCCATGGAGATAGATTCCAAAGGTCGGATAGGGGTAGGCAGCAGATTATAGAGGCCTTGCTTCTTGATGGTTAGTTTGGCAGTGGCACAGGTAGTGCAAGACTGATGTACTTCTCGAAATCCTGTCGAAGATTTGGTCAATAGAAATACTTTTGCAGTACTGCCACCATTTTCTTGAACCCGAAATGCCCAACAAACTAACTATAGCACGCTTCCAAAATCATCTTGGTGTGCTCACTTGAAGGAACACAAAGGTGTCCTAGGTTGCAAAGTAGGGTATCCTAGAGGTAAAAATTTGTAACTTGCTAACCCTCCAAAAATGTTTGTTATGTGTGGCTGAATTTTGGGTTGCTTTTGTAGAGAAGTAGTCAATCAGAAGTCTCGTGTCTAGAAGAGTTGAGAATGGTGGTTAACGCCATGATCGGTGGTCATTGAGGCAGTGTGGAACATTATTGGTGCTTCCCTTCTTACACTTGATATTTAATTGGAACTATTGCAAGTATGTAGCCCACTTCTAATGGTGATCATACAACAACTTCCCCTGCATCTGTATGAATTGAAGGGGTCGGTGGTCTGTGTGGATGACCATTTCCTTCCCCAAGATGTAATTCTTCCATTGTCAGCATGCCTGCAGAATAGAATACATCTGTTAACACCCAGGTTGTTCCCTTTGACTCCCAAGGGAATACGGCCGGGGTAACCACTAACCAATCTTTGGATTACAGCTCCTAGCCAAACTATAATCAGAGAGGGCTCTCTCTTTATGATTTGTCTCTGTTCTGATAGTATTTTAGACTAGCTATGATGTTCAGGGTTTTGGTTTTATGTTTTGGTTGAGGGATGTCTTCTGTACCTAAGGTGGAAACCTTCAGATAATTCTAGTCCATTGGGCAATGGAGTCTTTGGTTACTGGTTGTTTGAGAGGTAGATTGGGATTGCTGAAACTGCAGGGCCTTTTGAATATCTCATGAAACAAACTTGATATTATGATGATGAAATGTGTTTAACCAGTGAAAAGCAATTAAGAATTTTCCACTAAGTTTGGTTGTGAGAAAGAGATGTATTGTAAAGGAGCAGATTTGAATTCCTAAAACAATAATCACTGTGAAAGATACAGTGTAGAGGTGTAGCAATTAAGAATTACACCTTTATGACCATAACTGAGAGAAACGTTTATAATAGCATAGATTGAATTCAGGGTATTCTATGAATAAATCCTGGAATTAGTCTTTTTCTCTGCCATTAATTGTGAGATCTAGAACATGGATGAGTTATGAGAAAATAACAGAAACAACATGACGAAAGTTTAAGGAAACTTATTGAGCCATGAAAACACGCAGGAATCCTGTAGCACACAGCAATCGCATCACAACCCCTCAGACAACACAGACTTTGGAAATTCCATCGGCCTTTGTATTAAACTCTGAAAATTTACAGCAAAAGAACTCTTGAAGAGAAATCAACAACAACCCCCGCAAACTTATGCGAGGGGGAATATATACAAACGCTCATACAAAATATCTGAAGCGTTGAGTCATCTGAGAAATGAATACGTTCACCAACTTTTCAAGATAGTAGATAAGAAAGTTATTACATCATTGAATACAAAATAAATGCTCTTTATATCTGTCAGGAGATACTTTGACCTTTGGAGGCCACTGAGTCGGTTTGAACGTTCTGCTTTAATGCTGGAAATGTGCCTTTATGGCTGTCGTGCTGTAGCTTTTCGGCCCTGTTACCTGTTAGCTGTCAATCTTGCTTTGTTGGCCGAATGTGATCTGCTGAGTTGGCTCAGCCTCTTCCCTTTCCATGCATGCTGATTTTACTAAGTTTTCCTGTGCATGACCACTTATGAATTTGAACAAAAAAGCTTGATTTACAGGCTCTGGCTTACAATATCAGCTGTATCATTTTGGTCCAGTATTCCTGTGTGGGCAATTGATGTCTAAGAATTGCCTCCAAAGTCTCATCTGCCTCTGTGTATTTGTAGAAGTTTGGAGGCACTTCAAACAGATATTTAATTTCATTCATTATAAAGAATAAATTCTCTACCTTGTTGTAGAGACTTTGTCCTGTAGTTGGCCCTGTTTCCTCTGAGGTGCTGGGCCTTTCAGTGATCTGATTTGTGGCGAATGTGTTGACCCTCTTGGCATACTGCTCATGTGTAAGTAGCCTTCCTGCGCTGTTCAGTAAGCCAGGGAGACCTCTATTTTGCAATGCCACAAATTTGTCCATGAATCTATTGACCTCGGTCTGCATATCCTGGGTCCTTCTCTCTAGTGTCTGCACTAGGCTTCTCAGTGTTAGGACCCTCTTTATCAACAAAATAGTCTCAGTCCTGTTGGAGATTCCCATAGTTGCTAACTGAGCACTTGTTCTATTATTAAGCACATTGATCATCCTGTTGGCAACTTCAGGCATATTGCCTAGAGAGGCCCTTGATCTCTGGATTTCTCTGTGTGCTTTTCCTATGAGCTCTATTTGCTCATGAATTGTCTCAATGTATTGCCATTGATCAGTTATGGATTGGCCAATGTTGGCCCATAGGACTGTCTTGAGCTCAGCTGTCACTTTATCAAGTGTGAGCTCCTTCTCCAGCTCTTTTATCTTATCTTTAAGGGCCTTTATTTCCCTGCCCTTTTCTGCTACAGTCTGCTTGGATTTGTCATATCTTTCGTTCAACTTGACCAAATTTTCCCTGGCCTCTTTTAATTCTACCATTTGGGCTTCCAGGGCTTGGATTTCATTCTTGAGCTTCTGCATATCCAGGATTGGAGCCTGCTTTGTTGTTGGCGCTGGTGCTAATGTGGAAGGTGCTGCCTGGTCTGTTTGCTGATTGGGAGGAGCAGTAGTTTGAGGAGGCTCCTCAAGATTAATTATTTCTGGAGGAGGTTGAGATGTTTGACCTCCTTCCTTTTGCTGTAATGCTGCTTGTAATGCTGCCTGTGCAGCCTCTGATTCTCCCAGCTTCTCTTGTGTTTGGATCAGCTGTTTATATAAAGACACTAGCAAAGCTGAGGCATCTTGATCATGTCTTTGCTGGGCAACTTCATCTGTTTGAGGGTGAATTGTTGCTGGAATTTTGATCTTTCTCCTCAAAGCTGCCATGTCTGCATCCCTTAACTTCAATATTTCTTGTATGCCCTTGATGTCCTTGGGATCATGCCCAATCTCTATGATTATCTCTTCTAAGGACCTGATTCTGTTATCTTTTGCTTGAGAGGACGCTCTCTCCAACTCAAGTTGGGCAGCTGTATTATTTAGGCTATTTTCTAGCCTATAACTATCCAATGTCTTGTCTGCCAAGGAGGCATACACCATCTCACCCATTTGCTTATGCAATTCGATTTTGTCCATTGGGTGGATGTCCTTGGCAAGGACCTCAAGATTGGTCCTCAAGTAGTCTGAAGGGGACTGAGGCTGCAATGCAGTTGGCATGAAGTGACTCATGATCATTTTGCCTTCATTAACATCATATGCATACATGAGACTTTGCTTGTTGGTGGGAGCCATTTTCAACAAATGATTATATAGCTGTATTTTTATGGGCTCATTCCTCTTCTTTATGTCAATGAACTGCTGCTTGATTCCCAGTTCACCTTCTTTCTGCTGGCTTGAGGTGCTGACTTCTCCTCCCACTGTCCTCTTTTGTTCCTGCTGGAAGGAACTTGCAGAGGCCTCCATGCTTGGTGGGCCCATGCCCAAAGATTGCCCAATAGGCATTTCTTCCTCAGAGAGGGGATTTATTCTATGCCTTTTCTCCCCATGACTTATTGATGTGGTTAGGGGAGTCTCTCTGTCCCTCTTTCTGGTTATGTCTTCTTTTTGTGGGGTTTGGAGGACTGAGGCCTCCACTATCGTTTCTGGCCTAGGAGGCACTGTGTCCTGAGCCTGCTGCTCAGTGGAAATTGGGGCTTCAGGGGCCTTTTCTTGCTGCAATGGCTGCTCTTTCTCTTGCTGCCCCTCTTGTTGCTGTTGTACCTGTTGCTGCTGCACCTCCTCATGAGGTGGCTCTTCGGTTTCCATCTCTTTTTCCTTGCCTTCGCTAGAAGTCTGCCCAGTAGCTTTAACTGCTTGCTGATTTGCTGTGGAGGAAGAGGTAGCTGCTCCCACTTGAGTGCTTGGAAGAGTAAACACCTGGTATATAGCGAGCAATGGTCACGAGTGCAGGTGGAAATGGCGCGCCGGTGATCTCCAGGCTGAATTCAGCAAGTTGGCGAAGCCTCGGACGTGAGATTCATGCAGAGGATACAACAACGTTTTTTGCAAAAAGTGCAAAAAACGTGACATTTCGGCCAAAATATGGTTTTTTCGGGACTTTGGCGCTTTTTTTGGATGACGTCAGCATGATGTCATCAGGTGGGGTCAAAGTCGGATGACGTCAGCATGACGTCATGGGGTGACGTGGCGGCATATAAGAGGTCCACGGGGATGATGAGGTGGCGGACAGGTAGGGTCAACTGGCAGACGGGGCGCTGACACAGCGGTGACGTAGGCAGGTGACGCAGGCAGGGCGGATCAACCAAAACCAGGAGTGGTTAGCGGTTTCATATCGCACCGCTTATGATACGGAGGCGGAAATGTTAGATGTACCTCCGATACGCTGTGGGGGTGATGCATGGTAGAGGCCTGACGTCACCCTCTGACAGATATCGGAGGGTATCTTTCGGACGTCGGGGCCGGTCCGATATGCACGAGGGCCGTCGGATCAAAAGGGCCCGATCCGACGGTCGACGGATTGCTGAGGTGGCCGAACGATACGGACGGAGGGCAGGAATAAAATAATATTTTGTTCGAAATCTGTGCCTGGCGGGGACCTTGGAAATTTGGCGGATTTCCATGGTTTTCAATGTTTTTTATAAAAAATGCGGATAGCGCTAAAACTTTGGGTAAATGGAAAAAGTGGGTTTTTATGCACATTTTGCAAATGAAGCGGGCTAGGGGTACAAAGGGTTTATCACAAGGTTTCTTTAGCAAATGAAGGGTTTAATGGGTCAAATGGCTTCAGAAGGGGAAAAGGGGCAAGGTTTAGGGTTCTTAAACTGACCAGATGCCAATTTAATCCCTAACAGTGAACATATGGCTATAATGCCAAGGAGAGGGATATTTATACAATGCTTGGGGTTTATACACCATAGTGTTATAATAGTAGGGAAAGGGTAACATAGGGGATTTAGATAATAGAAGTTAGGGGTTAATATGGATGGAAAAGGTGAATGAGGAGTGATATCACTAAGTTTATTTGAAAATCACTTAGTTTAGGGAGTAGATCAAAATGAAAAGAATTTTAGACAAGAAATGTGGCTTTTAAAGGAATAAGAACCACCATAAAACCTCAAATTCTTCCATGAACACAACTGATGAAGGGATGTTAGTAATGAAGGTGAAAAAGGGGGAAAAGGAAGTTAGTCATGCTTCTTTGCTTTGCTGCAACATGATGGAGAAGAAGACCTTCTCAATCCATTGATTTTCCTTTGTGAATAGGTTAGCACACATTCAATTGTAAGGAATGACACTTCTGCAACCCCATCTACCTACCCATCTACTTGCCTAGCATTTTTTGTTTCTTCTTGGAGGGTGCACTTAGACTTGCAGACCCTTATTTGCCTTTTCTTTTCTCTTGGCTTTTTCTTTTACCCTTATTGCTTCCAAGGTCCCAGATTAAGCAGTTGGGAACCTTAATTCTCTACCTAAGCTACTGGTCTGCGAAGATTAAACAATTTGGACAGACTTCTTTCTCTATTCTATAGCAGAAAATTGAAACATGGAATGATCCAGATTAGGCTGTTGGACCATCCATCAAAATTGAGTCCACATCAAGCTATATACACACATTGTCTTCTCTTGGAAATATGGGATCTTTGCATCATCAAAGCATAGCATATTTGGAACTTTCTTTGCCAATCATGAAATATGAAACCTATTGGTATAGGTAGCTAACAGTGGCTCCACATGGGGATGGTTTTTCCATTTGAAAGACCAAGAACAGCAGGTCAGAATGCCTTGGCCCTTGATTGCTTTTACCAAAACTTGAAGTATGCTGCTTTGAAATGCCAAAATTGTGCTCTTCCCATATTGGTAAATCTCTGAACTTATTTTCCTTTTGCTGATACCTTATAAAACTTAAGAACTGCATTTTTACATATTTTAAAGAAAGGAATATATACACCTGGATATGTACAAGGGAAACACAGCTGCACTTATGGATAGTAGTCAAAATAGTGCTTCAACATCCTGCCATTTACAGGACCTTCATCCAAATCAGCTTCATCAAGACTTTTAAGGAAATAAGTATTGTTTCCTTGTACTGCTTGGACAGCAAATGGTCCTCTCCAAAGGGAATCAAATTTTCCATGTTTTCCTTTATCTTCTCTTCTTGAATCCCACTTGAGGACTTTGTCACCAATGTTGAAATCTTCTGCCTTGGTCCTTCTATCAAAAGCTTTCTTTAATTTTTCTTGTAAAACTTGAACTCTGCTGAAAACTTGGTCTCTAGTTTGCTGTAAACATATTATTTGATTGATCCTTCTTTGCATATCATTTGGCTCAGCTTGACTTTCTTGAAGTAGTTTCATCACCGGGACCCCTAGTGATGAAGGAAATTTGGCTTCTAATCCATAGACTAACTCATATGGGCTGATCCCAATTGATCTTTTGGTTGTTAGTCTATCTGCCCATAAGGCATTGACCAGCTTCTTATGCCAATTCTTCTTATTTTCTTCCAGCACCTTTTTTATGATGTTTACAAGGCTTTTATTTGATGATTCAGCAAGGCCATTTCCTTGGGGATAATATGCAGTAGAATGGCCCAAGGTTATGTGAAATTTGTGGCAGAAATTAACCATCTTCTTTGATCTGAAGGCAGCAGCATTGTCTGTTATTATCTTATCAGGACAACCAAATCTGGACAGGATATTGGTCTCAAGGAACTGAATGATAGTGGAATCATTAGCTTGTCTACATGGAACAGCTTCAATCCATTTGGTAAAGTAGTCTGTAGCTGTTAGAATCCATCTATGTTGGCCTGAAGATGAGGGATGAATTTCCCCAATGAAATCCAAGCCCCATTGTTGAAAAGGTCTCTCTGTTGCAACAGGCCTCAAAGGCAGTGGAAATAATTTTCTCTTTCCCTCAAACACTTGGCATTTATGACATGAAGTGGTGAATCTTTTGACATCAGCAAAAATAGTGGGCCAATAGTAACCAGCCCTCAGTATTTTATCCACAGTGGACTTCCAATACAAGTGCCCACCACAGTCACCTGCATGAAACTCTTTGGTGACATTGTTAGTCTCATTCTCAATCAAGCAGTTTAATAGTATACCCTCATGGTTTTTCCAAAGCAAATTGCCATCCATAACACAAAATTTTGAAGCTTTCATTTTTAGGAATCTACACTTAGTTCTGGACAATCCTGATGGAGCACACAGGTTTTGTAACACGTAACAGATATCAGAATACCAAGGGGATTTTTCAAAGGCTACATTGATCTTTGGAGTCACCAACTCCGGTTCATTGTCCAGCTGGTTTATGTCTAAGGCTTGGAAGTTTGCTTCTGTCATTAGTTTGGCCAAACCTTGCCCTTTTATTAGTTTTGTTGGTTTTATCTCAATATCAAATTCCAAGATGTTGGCAATCCATTTTCCTCTTCTGCCCTCTAAATTTTCTTGAGTGAGTATGTCTTTAACAATGGGACTTGGCACATAAGCAATAACATGGGAATAAAGGATGTAAATCCTAAAGTCTTTAATGGCCTTGACCAAAGCATAGGCTTGTTTCTCCATGATTTGATATTTCAGAGGTGCATCTCTAAGAGCTCTACTAAAGAAAGCAATGGGTTTCTCATTTCCTTGGTCATCTTTCTGTAACAAAACTGCAGCAATAGTATGCTGGGAGGCAAAAGAAAAAATGATAAATTCCCTGTCAAATTGAGGATTTGTTAAGACTGGGGTTTGGGTAAGGGCCAATTTTATGCCTTCAAAGGCTTGATTTGCTTCTACTGTCCATTTCACTTTTGAATCCTTTTTTAGCATGTTGTTCAATAATCTGATCAACTCGGCTAGATTTGGGATAAATCTCCTCAGGAAGTTGATTTTACCCAAAAAGGCTTGTAATTCCTTTACATTTCTTGGATGAGGCATTTGTAAGATAGCCTGTATCCTATCTGGGTCTATTCTTATGCCATCCTTTGAAATGATATGTCCTAACAGCTTACCTTCTTCCAAACCAAATAGAGATTTCTTGGGATTTAAGGAAATTCCATATTTCCTACATGTTAAGAAGATCTGCCTCAAGTGTTTCAAGTGTTCCTGGTCAGATTTAGAGAAAGGTGTGAGGTCATCCAAATAAATGACAAGAAAGTCATGAATCTCTTTGGAAAAAGCAATGTCCATTGCTCTCTGAAATGTTGCCCCTGCATTTTTCAATCCAAAAGGCATTTTCACATATTTAAAAGTTCCCCAAGGGGTTGTAAATGCAGTTTTGTCTTGGTCATCAGGGTGTACTAGGATCTGATTGAAGCCTGAGAATCCATCTAGTAATGAAATCCTTGATGCTCCTACCACTCTTTGGAGAATGTGATCCATCTTAGGTAAAGGATAGTTGTCCTTGAGGGATACTTGGTTTAGATTTCTAAGATCAACACAAAGTCTTATTTCACCAGTTTTCTTCCTTGTGGGCACCAAATTTGAGATCCACTCAGAAAACCTGATTGGTGCTATGATACCAGCTTTAAACATTTTTTGCACCACTTTCTCAATTGCAGGGAGAAGCACAGGGTTTATTCTTCTCAATTTTTGCTTAAATGGCTTTTGATTTGGCTTGAGAGGGATTGTGTGTTGGATAACAGAGGTGTCATAGGATTTCAAATCCTCATAACTCCATGCAAAGACATCTTGGAACTCTTTGAAAAGGTCAATGTATTTGGGTTTTTGATCAGGAGGTAAAGATGCAGACAATTTTATTATCTTGGGTTTCTCAATGGTTCCAATGTTGCATTCCTCAATGGCAGCATTTAGGGGCTGCATTTTTGGTTTTCTAGGGATATCATTTGAGTCAAAGATGTCCTCCAATGGAGTTAGGCCTGTTGGGAGAAAATTGTCTTTCAGCTCTATGATTTCAGCCTCTGTAACAACTATTTCTTCACAACTGATTTGTTGAATTTGTTGTATGTTCCCCTTGTTGAAAATGGTTGGTTTTAGCATTTGTTTTGCTATTTTGGGTGATATTGGGTGGTTATTCTTTTTACTCTGTATTTGTGATTGACTTGCTCTCTCAGTGTCAATATTTAACCCTGCAAATTCTTGTTGCAAAGTTAAAAAATTGTTTATTTGTGAATCATCCTCAAATACTTTCCAATCTTTAACATTGTTTGGAATAGAGGGCCTGTGTTTTATTTCTGCTGTAAAGGAATTATCAGGTTCAAAAGGCAGTTTGCAGGTACTTGCGAATGTGGCCAAGCTATGAGCATGAAGATTGTGGATCCTAGCAATTTTGGTGATTTGGAATTCAGTGAAGGAGTTTAGTATTTCAGCAGCAGCAGACCTATAAGACCTCAGTCTTTTGTCATTAGTGACAAAATTTCCCTTTACTTGTTGGATGATTAAATCTGAATCACCCATGATTGAAACCTTTGTGGCTTGTAAGGATTTTACTAGTTTGAGGCCTAGTAAAAGAGCTTCATATTCCGCCATATTGTTAGTGCATCTGAAATTTAGTCTATAGGCTCGCCCTTCTGCATGACTGTTTTGTTTATTATGTATCCAAACCCCTGCTCCTGCCCCTAATTTGTTGACTGATCCGTCAAATTCAAGGAACCATAGGATCTCTTGTTCTAGGGAAGATTTAATGACTTCTTTGTAAGCTGGGATTGTAAGTTGCAGATCTGGTTTTTCATTTGGTTTTTTCTTTAGGATAGTGTCATCACTTGATTGGATCAGCTTGATTTCTAGAGCAGCAGCCTTGTTTAATGATTGCTCAAGCAGTATTTCTTGAACAACAATTTCTTCATTTACATGCTGATCTTGTTTGAGTGTGTGGGTTTCCTCATCACTTGTGGGATTTGTTTTGTCATTGAAGAGAATATAGGAGTCAATGTCAGAATGAACATCATATATGGGAAAATTTTGGGGCTTTTCTTCACTGTTGACCATGTATTTCATTAGTGTTTCTCTGTGTAGTCTCTTTGGTTGCCCAAAAACAGAGATGGTGGCGTATGACATGTCTAGTTGTAGGGAACCTTGAAGTTTAGCCCCCCATGACCTTGATAACAGCATCCCATATTTGGGTGGGATATCAGCAACTACCACATCCATTAGAATTGTTTTATTTGGGTACTGAACAAGGGACACACATAGATCTTTTATGAGACCTAAGCACTTGACTTGGCTGGAGTCAAAGGAGAATAGGTCCTTATATGGTCTTGTAATATCTAGATTCAATCTTTCCATGACTGCTTTTGGCATGAGGTTGTGAGAGGCCCCTGAGTCAAACATTGCATTGTGTAATATCTTATCATGAACATGTAAACTGACATAAAAAGGTAAGATCCCTGTGACTACTATTTTTCCATCAACTTCTGGACCGAACAACAATTCTGGGGTATCATCCAACACATTGACATCATCTTTGTTTTTAGTAAGTTGAAGGGACTTCTTGATTTGTTGTTTATAAATGTCGTGCTTGGCTAGTTCTGAAAGAGGAATAGCTACCTTCAATTTACCAATTTCAGTTTCTAGGTCAAAGGGTTTTTCAGATTGGGTCCTTTGGTTGTGGATGACAGTTCTTTCATTGTTCACTAACTCTTCTTCTTGATTCTTATCTTGATCTTGAGGCTTGTCCTTCTTGCTCATCTCTTGAGGAGTGACACTTGGGTTAGGGTGCAAGGATGATGTAGCCATGGGCTGCTGTTTTGAAGAAAATGGTTCAGTGACCTCTTCAATGGTTACTTCCTTTGCTAGTGATTCGATTGTGTCATTTGGCTCTGTGACTATGGCTCTTTTGGGCTGCTGTTTATCCTTTATCTTTTCAGGCTGTGTTACATTTACAGTTCTACTCCTTAACTTGTATTGTTTTTGGACTTCATAAACAGTTGTGTCATAGCCTTGTTTAAAGTCAAATGACTCACCTGATTTGGTTTGGAACAGCTTGATTTCATCATCCTCATGATCTTCTTGTGTTAAAAAGACTTGACTTTCACCATCCAAACCCATTAAATTAATGTGGGGATCTTCATTGGGTTCACTTGATGTGGAAGTCTCAGCATAATTCTCTTGGAAAGGGGGTCTTATGTCTGGGTCAGAACTGGCCTTGCCAACGTTTGGATTCTGAGTTCTCCTAAAATTTGGATTCCTAGGAGGGTTGTTTTGTGGTGCTTCCCATGATGACTTTCTCTCAACTGATTCCACTCTATCACCCAATCTCTTCATACCAGTGAGTATTGCATCCAGTTTTTGATCAAAGGCTGAGGGTTCTTCTTTGAAGGTGGTTCTCTTTTCCAACCTTGCTCTGTTTCTTTTGGCAATCAGGTTAGCTTCCACTGTGACAGCAACCTTTTGGGCATCTGCAAGGGTTTCAGGAGCTCTCTCCTTCAACTAATAGGCCATATCAGGGTCAAAACCATCAGGAAATTTGTACAAGGCCAAATCAGGAGGAGGTCTTAAATTTTGTGGGATTGCGTTATATACATTGTTGAATCTTGCACAATACTCCAGAATGGTCTCTTGAGGACCTCGTTTGATAGTATCATACTCACCAAGTATGTGCAAGGGATCTTTCTTCTTCTCCCATCTGTTAGTAAAGGCTTGATAAAGCTCATCAGGAGTAGTAATGGAATTTGCATTCAGGGATCTAAACCAAGTTCTTACATCCCCAGTCAGACTTTGAACAAACATCCTCATTCTCACACTGTCATCATCTATTTCATAGGTCTCAAAATGATCTTGCATCCTTTTGGCATGCTGAATAGTTGTGAAGGGGCCAGTGGAGTCAAAATATGAGATCTTGGATTGGTAGTCTTGGGGTAGAGCTGCAGCATTAGCAGGTAACTGCAAGGGTGCATACCTATTGGCCATATTTGTAGGATTTATAGGGTTGACAGGGATAACTGGGATAGCATGAATGACTGGTATAACAGGGGTAGTGGGAAAGGTGGAAACTAGAGTGTTGGTCAAGGGAATATGTGCAGCGGACGAAGGTGTGAAAGGAGGGCTTTGAGATGTAGATGGTGAACTGGGGGAAACAGGGGTAGACCGAAATAGAACCTTGATAGGAGTTGGAACTGGTTCAGCGTGAGATGTCTCAGGACTCAAATCAGTAGGATTTTCCTGCTTTTGCTACTTCCTAACGATTTTGGGGATTGTATTAGGATTTTCAAAAATAGCTGGTGGATTTGGGTCAGGATTTGACCTAGTGTGTCTGGTTTCCCTTTTAGGAGCCAGCTTATGACCTTGTTTTTGTTATTTTAGGGAATTTTAGAACTGTTTCAAGGGACCGCTCAAGTTTTTAGAACCACTGTTTATGAACAGACAACAGTTGAAAAATAAGATGTCCCCAGCGGAGTCGCCAATTATGTTAACACCCAGGTTGTTCCCTTTGACTCCCAAGGGAATACGGCCGGGGTAACCACTAACCAATCTTTGGATTACAGCTCCTAGCCAAACTGTAATCAGAGAGGGCTCTCTCTTTATGATTTGTCTCTGTTCTGATAGTATTTTAGACTAGCTATGATGTTCAGGGTTTTGGCTTTATGTTTTGGTTGAGGGATGTCTTCTGTACCTAAGGTGGAAACCTTCAGATAATTCTAGTCCATTGGGCAATGGAGTCTTTGGTTACTGGTTGTTTGAGAGGTAGATTGGGATTGCTGAAACTGCAGGGCCTTTTGAATATCTCATGAAACAAACTTGATATTATGATGATGAAATGTGTTTAACCAGTGAAAAGCAATTAAGAATTTTCCACTAAGTTTGGTTGTGAGAAAGAGATGTATTGTAAAGGAGCAGATTTGAATTCCTAAAACAATAATCATTGTGAAAGATACAGTGTAGAGGTGCAGCAATTAAGAATTACACCTTTATGACCATAACTGAGAGAAACGTTTATAATAGCATAGTTTGAATTCAGGGTATTCTATGAATAAATCCTGGAATTAGTCTTTTTCTCTGCCATTAATTGTGAGATCTAGAACATGGATGAGTTATGAGAAAATAACAGAAACAACATGACGAAAGTTTAAGGAAACTTATTGAGCCATGAAAACACGCAGGAATCCTGTAGCACACAGCAATCGCATCACAACCCCTCAGACAACACAGACTTTGGAAATTCCATCGGCCTTCGTATTAAACTCTGAAAATTTACAGCAAAAGAACTCTTGAAGAGAAATCAACAACAACCCCCGCAAACTTATGCGAGGGGGAATATATACAAACGCTCATACAAAATATCTGAAGCGTTGAGTCATCTGAGAAATGAATACGTTCACCAACTTTTCAAGATAGTAGATAAGAAAGTTATTACATCATTGAATACAAAATAAATTCTCTTTATATCTGTCAGGAGATACTTTGACCTTTGGAGGCCACTGAGTCGGTCTGAACGTTCTGCTTTAATGCTGGAAATGTGCCTTTATGGCTGTCGTGCTGTAGATTTTCGGCCCTGTTACCTGTTAGCTATCAATCTTGCTTTGTTGGCCGAATGTGATCTGCTGAGTTGGCTCAGCCTCTTCCCTTTCCATGCATGCTGATTTTACTAAGTTTTCCTGTGCATGACCACTTATGAATTTGAACAAAAAAGCTTGATTTACAGGCTCTGGCTTACAATATCAGCTGTATCATTTTGGTCCAGTATTCCTGTGTGGGCAATTGATGTCTAAGAATTGCCTCCAAAGTCTCATCTACCTCTGTGTATTTGTAGAAGTTTGGAGGCACTTCAAACAGATGTTTAATTTCATTCATTATAAAGAATAAATTCTCTACCTTGTTGTAGAGACTTTGTCCTATAGCTGGCCCTGTTTCCTCTGAGGTGCTGGGCCTTTCAATGATCTGATTTGTGGCGAATGTGTTGACCCTCTTGGCATACTGCTCATGTGTAATTAGCCTTCCTGCGCTGTTCAGTAAGCCAGGGAGACCTCTGTTTTGCAATGCCACAAATTTGTCCATGAATCTATTGACCTCGGTCTGCATATCCTGGGTCCTTCTCTCTAGTGTCTGCACTAGGCTTCTCAGTGTTAGGACCCTCTTTATCAACAAAATAGTCTCAGTCCTGTTGGAGATTCCCATAGTTGCTAACTGAGCACTTGTTCTATTATTAAGCACATTGATCATCCTGTTGGCAACTTCAGGCATATTGCCTAGAGAGGCCCTTGATCTCTGGATTTCTCTGTGTGCTTTTCCTATGAGCTCTATTTGCTCATGAATTGTCTCAATGTATTGCCATTGATCAGTTATGGATTGGCCAATGTTGGCCCATAGGACTGTCTTGAGCTCAGCTGTCACTTTATCAAGTGTGAGCTCCTTCTCCAGCTCTTTTATCTTATCTTTAAGGGCCTTTATTTCCATGCCCTTTTCTGCTACAGTCTGCTTGGATTTGTCATATCTTTCGTTCAACTTGACCAAATTTTCCCTGGCCTCTTTTAATTCTGCCATTTGGGCTTCCAGGGCTTAGATTTCATTCTTGAGCTTCTGCATATCCAGGCTTGGAGCCTGCTCTGTTGTTGGCGCTGGTGCTGATGTGGAAGGTGCTGCCTGGTCTGTTTGCTGATTGGGAGGAGCAGTAGTTTGAGGAGGCTCCTCAAGATTAATTATTTCTGGAGGAGGCTGAGATGTTTGACCTCCTTCCTTTTAATGTAATGCTGCTTGTAATGCTGCCTGTGCAGCCTCTGATTCTCCCAGCTTCTCTTGTGTTTGGATCAGCTGTTTATATAAAGACACTAGAAAAGTTGAGGCATCTTGATCATGTCTTTGCTGGGCAACTTCATCTGTTTGAGGGTGAATTGTTGCTGGAATTTTGATCTTTCTCCTCAAAGCTGCCATGTCTGCATCCCTTAACTTAAATATTTCTTGTATGCCCTTGATGTCCTTGGGATCATGCCCAATCTCTATGATTATATCTTCTAAGGACCTGATTCTGTTATCTTTTGCTTGAGAGGAAGCTCTCTCCAACTCAAGTTGGGCAGCTGTATTATTTAGGCTATTTTCTAGCCTATAATTATACAATGTCTTATCTGCCAAGGAGGCATACACCATCTCACCCGTTTGCTTATGCAATTCGATTTTGTCCATTGGGTGGATGTCCTTGGCAAGGACCTCAAGATTGGTCCTCAAGTAGTCTGAAGGGGACTGAGGCTGCAATGCAGTTGGCATGAAGTGACTCATGATCATTTTGCCTTCATTAACATCATATGCATACATGAGTCTTTGCTGGTTGGTGGGAGCCATTTTCAACAAATGATTATATAGTTGTATTTTTATGGGCTCATTCCTCTTCTTTATGTCAATGAACTGCTGCTTGATTCCCAGTTCACCTTCTTTCTGCTGGCTTGAGGAGCTGACTTCTCCTCCCACTGTCCTCTCTTGTTCCTGCTAGAAGGAACTTGCAGAGGCCTCCATGCTTGGTGGGCCCATGCCCAAAGATTGCCCAATAGGCATTTCTTCCTCAGAGAGGGGATTTATTCTATGCCTTTTCTTCCCATGACTTATTGATATGGTTAGGGGAGTCTCTCTGTCCCTCTTTCTGCTTGTGTCTTCTTTTTGTGGGGTTTGGAGGACTGAGGCCTCCACTGTCGTTTCTGGCCTAGGAGGCACTGTGTCCTGAGCCTGCTGCTCAGTGGAAATTGGGGCTTCAGGGGCCTTTTCTTGCTACAATGGCTACTCTTTCTCTTACTGCCCCTCTTGTTGCTGTTGTACCTGTTGCTGCTGCACCTCCTCATGAGGTGGCTCTTCGGTTTCCATCTCTTTTTCCTTGCCTTCGCTAGAAGTCTGCCCAGTAGCTTTAACTGCTTGCTGATTTGCTGTGGAGGAAGAGGCAGCTGCTCCCACTTGAGTGCTTGGAAGAGTAAACACCTGGTATATAGCGAGCAATGGTCACGAGTGCAGGTGGAAATGGCACGCCGGTGATCTCCAGGCTGAATTCAGCAAGTTGGCGAAGCCTCGGACGTGAGATTCATGCAGAGGATACAACAGCGTTTTTTGCAAAAAGTGAAAAAAACGCGACATTTCAGCCAAAATATGGTTTTTTTGGTACTTTGGCGCTTTTTTTGGATGACGTCATCAGGTGGGGTCAAAGTCGGATGACGTCAGCATGACGTCATGGGGTGACGTGGCGGCATATAAGAGGTCCACGGGGATGATGAGGTAGCAGACATGTAGGGTCAACTGGCGGACGGGGCGCTGACACGGCGGTGACGTAGGCAGGTGACGCAGGCAGGGCGGATCAACCAAAACCAGGAGTGGTTAGTGGTTTCATATCGCACCGCTTATGATACGGAGGCAGAAATGTCAGATGTACCTCCGATACGCTGTGGGGGTGACGCATGGCAGAGGCCTGATGTCACCCTCTGACAGATATCGGAGGGTATCTTTCGGACGTCGGGGCCGGTCCGATATGCACGAGGGCCGTCGGATCAAAAGGGCCCGATCCGACGGTCGACGGATTACTGAGGTGGCTGAACGATATGGATGGAGGGCGGGAATAAAATAATATTTTGTTCAAAATCTGTGCCTAGCGGGGACCTTGGAAATTTGGCGGATTTCCATGGTTTTCAATGTTTTTTATAAAAAATGCGGATAGCGCTAAAACTTTGGGTAAATGGAAAAAGTGGGTTTTTATGCGCATTTTGCAAATGAAGCGGGCTAGGGGTACAAAGGGTTTATCACAAGGTTTCTTTAGCAAATGAAGGGTTTAATGGGTCAAATGGCTTCAGAAGGGGAAAAGGGGCAAGGTTTAGGGTTCTTAAACTGACCAGATGCCAATTTAATCCCTAACAGTGAACATATGGCTATAATACCAAGGAGAGGGATATTTATACAATGCTTGGGGTTTATACACCATAGTGTTATAATAGTAGGGAAAGGGTAACATAGGGGATTTAGATAATAGAAGTTAGGGGTTAATATGGATGGAAAAGGTGAATGAGGAGTGATATCACTAAGTTTATTTGAAAATCACTTAGTTTAGAGAGTAGATCAAAATGAAAAGAATTTTAGACAAGAAATGTGGCTTTTAAAGGAATAAGAACCACCATAAAACCTCAAATTCTTCCATGAACACAACTGATGAAGGGATGTTAGTAATGAAGGTGAAAAAGGGGGAAAAGGAAGTTAGTCATGCTTCTTTGCTTTGCTGCAACATGATGGAGAAGAAGACCTTCTCAATCCATTGATTTTCCTTTGTGAATAGATTAGCACACATTCAATTGTAAGGAATGACACTTCTGCAACCCCATCTGCCTACCCATCTACTTGCCTAGCATTTTTTGTTTCTTCTTGGAGGGTGCACTTAGACTTGCAGACCCTTATTTGCCTTTTCTTTTCTCTTGGCTTTTTCTTTTGATTTTCTATCTAGAACTACCCTTATTGCTTCCAAGGTCCCAGATTAAGCAGTTGGGAACCTTAATTCTCTACCTAAGCTACTGGTCTGCCAAGATTAAACAGTTTGGACAAACTTCTTTCTCTATTCTACAGCAGAAAATTGAAACATGGCATGATCCAGATTAGGCTGTTGGACCATCCATCAAAATTGAGTCCACATCAAGCTATATACACACATTGTCTTCTCTTAGAAATATGGGATCTTTGCATCATCAAAGCAGAGCATATTTGGAACTTTCTTTGCCAATCATGAAATATGAAACCTATTGGTATAGGTAGCTAACAACATCTATTTGTCATAAGTGGGATACTTTCGGACTATGTCTGAACGTGTCTCACTGAGATATGCTACTGGATGCCCTTGTTGAGTAAGGACTAGCCCAATAGCATATTTAGAGGCATCTGTGTCGATCTCAAATGGTTGTTGCAAGTCTGGTGAACTGAGCACTGGTGCAGAGCAGAGGCGATGTTTCAACTCTGTGAATGTCTTCTGTTGAGATTCAGACCAACATAAATTTTCATTCGCCCCTCCCTTGGTGACTTGACTCAAGGGGCAAGTGATATGAGAGAATCCCAACACGAACCTGTGGTAGAAATTCGTAAGACCCAAAAATTTGCAGAGCTTTATCAGAGTGGTTGGAGCTAGCCAGTCCCAATTGGTGCACTTTGGACCTCTAGATTGCACTTTTTGTGCAGCAAATTATGGTTTCTTCTCCTTCATTCCCAGTCGGCAAGTCTCTGAAAATTTTGTCGTCTCTATCGCGGGTGGTTCCTGTGACTTACGGAAAGTACCATAAAAATTCTGGAATTTAGAAATTTGACAGATCTAGGGTTAAAAAGCTAGTAAACAACATTAAGAGATTGAGAAAGAAGAAACCCTAAGCTGAAAACTGAATGTCACCTAGGTTTCTAGATCTAAAGTAAAAGAGTCAGTGGAGTCGTCAATTTTGTTGTAGTGTTTTCTTTTCAAAGATGTATGAAAAGAACCCACTTAAGATTGTGGATGACAAACAATATCAACAATATAAATGACTGCTAAACATTGTAGATATACAACAACTGATAGAAACAAAACCTGCCAAAATTTTGATCTATGCTACGATCATAGTTAAATAGCAAAAGGAAATAGTAATGCAAACCAGATATACAAAGAATATTTTTTATTATAACACCTGTGAAGGGAACAAATGAATGTTACCAGTCCCCCTCTATAGGATGGGTTCTTGGCTATCCTCAAACGTCTTCAGCTTGTGTAGAGTCTTTGTAATGTTCCTTAATAATAAATAATAATAATAATAATAATAATAATAAATAATATAATATAATATTAAAATACAAGAAAATAAATAATAAACAATAAATAAAAATAGTAATAGTAAATAAATAATAAATAATAATAAAATAATAAATAACAATATTAAAGCTCTAAATAAATATAAATAAAAGTAAATAGAAAAATAGTAAAAATCAATAAAGCTATCAAAAAGTAAAGACAAAAGAAATAAAACAAGAAAGCAGTAAAGTTTCATGTTGACACATGGAGTGTGTGCATGTGGTTCCCCTTCCAATGTTTGCTCTATTTAATAGATGGCGAGGAAGATGAGAGGCATTCCATCATTCCATGATTCCAACATCTATTCTCTTGAGAGAATAGTGTTGTGAGACAAAGGATTTCCTGGAAGTAATACGTTGATTGAGGGCTCGGGGGTGGCCAGTTGTAGTAATATTTTGTGCAATTGAGCCTACGGTTGGGTGGAGAGTCGTCCGCAAGACTTTGTTGTAGTTAGCAGAATTCAACTAGCATTCAACCCCAAAATCACAAGTGAGAAACATCATCGCCACAGGTAAGTTGTCTCTATTCATATTTCTGAGATTTGATGCTAATTAGTTGATAAATTGCGTGTTGATTATAAATCGCATGATTAATCTAATTAATTACATGTTTTTATTTTGGGGCTATTACATATGGTATCAGAGCGAGGTTTCAACTCTGTTGGACGTTTGGATTTTTATATTTTTGATCAATAATAAATATAATGACTATCGATGATAATAATAATAATAATAATATTTTGTTCTCAATAAATTAGATATATAGAAAAAATAGCTTATTTAATTAAAAAAAACAACAAAACAAACAAACAAATAACAACTTTTATTATGGTTTATAATTACGTGTTACAATAGTTTTCCACACAACTTGAAATGATAATAGAATTATAATATTTTATTACCATGTATAATTATTTACTATAATTTGAATTATATATAAATAATGTTGAAACAATGAGTGTTATAGTAGTTATTGAGTAATACTTATTGAGTTTTTTCTTTTTTGCTTTATTAGTATAGGGAAACATTGTATTTTTTTGAGATTTTTAAATACAATATTAAAAGTAGATAAAAGCAAATGAAGATGGAGTAAATCTTGTTTCAAAATATATGTAATAAATAAGTACATTAATCATTATTTTGAATACCTTCCTTACGAATTAAATAAAAGTAGATTTAATAAATTATAATGGTACTTTTTTACGAAAATAGAAATCCCTTGCAATCCCAACTTGGAGAATGGATGAGCTGAAAGGAAACCATTCAAATATTTGACGAAGTAAGGGAAGAACGGTTGTAATGCACCCTCACACACCCCCACAAAAAAGTAAGGGCTAAGGGCAAGTCAAAAAGCAAAGACTAAGGATAAGTTAAATTCACATGACATCTCATTTTCAAGAGATTTTTTTTAAATTGTGTCACAAAACCATCCAAACCTAAATTGTTGTGCTCACGCTTGTTATTGATAATGAAAACATATATATATAAATCTTATACTTCCTTTAATATGGTTTGCTATATATATTTTTTTTAACAATACTATCAAAAGAAGGTAGAAAATAAATACGTAGAACTTATGTGCATTATCAAAGATCCTACTTAGTAGGAGCGCATTAAACTGGTTTATTTAATGTGATGAGTGAAATTTTACTATCCATTAAACATTAAGACCTAGAAAAGTGTGCGAGGGTTGTTGAATTTGTTTCTATGTTTTTGGATTAGTGAGAGTGGAACATAAGTAAAGGCTTCCATGCTATTGTTGCTTGTACATGCTTCGGAAGTGCAATAACCCCTGAAATGGATAATTCACAATGCGCTGTAACGTCGTGAATTAAATTAGTTTCAATTACTTCAACGGCCACGTTGCCACTTGTTACCAGTGGCAGGTCCTCCCCATTCGTAACGCGCAAGAAGAGAGCTCATAGTAGTAGATGCAATACTCTGACGAAGCATATTCTTTTCAGTCTCAATGGCGACGGTAGATTTATAAAATAATAAAAAGTCAACGTAGGTTAAAATGGAAAGGTATTTTTTTTAGCTATTTTATAAATAAAATATTTTTAATTTAATGATAAAAAAATAAAGTTGTAAGAGTATTATAGAGTTAATATTCATTAATGTGATACGCACATGATTTTAGCTATATAAATTTAAACACATGTACATGTTAACATATCTGATCTTTTTGGGTTTTAATGGGAATATATATAATATTTTAATGTGAATATTTATTATATATGGGTTTAAAATTATTTGTAATATGAATAAAGGTAGAGTAAAATTGATTTAAAAAGTGTTTAAGAGTGTTGATAGAAGATAAATGTAGTAGTGCATGTTTATCTGTACATTAACTTTTATTAAATCATCATTATAAAAATGAGTGATACTAAAGATTAAAGGCACACCTAGTGTATCGTTAATTTTTTTTATGATCCTCCTCGATCAAATACTATGTAGAATATAGTGGTAGAAAATAGATTATAGTGTTAACTTTAATAACCAAGATTCTCAAGACTTACATATCATCACTTAGTCATCGCAAACCTTTCGAATTTAATTACAATACGCTAGTAGTTAAGTTGGATAAAATCTTTATACTCTTGTATATTGCGATAATAAAATTATGAAGGTGATTGTATTTATTGCCTTTTCTAAAATAGTGGAATTATAATTTTTATATTTTTCCCACCACTTAAATTATAATTAAAATAATTGAAAAAAATGATAAAGTTTTTTTTTAGAATTAAATTATAATTTTATGTAATGTTGATTTTGAGACCCAATGCTATTGTCTTTGGTAAAAATGCCTTTTATGTATGTTGAACTTAGGTCTTTGTAAAAATGCCTTTTATGTATGTTGAACTTAGGTTATTTTTTGTAAGTTTTAAAAACCAAAGTTTGCAAATTTGAGGATATTTAGAAGAAGAAGAAAAAAAAAAGACTTACAAAAGTGTTTTGTGGGTTTGAAAATGAGTTTTATTTTCATTTTTTTAAATACTTGTATGTAAATTGATTAATGTATTAAAGTAATGGAAGTTATTAATAAATTTATAAAGGGATATTTTAATATTAAAAAAAAAATAGATATGAACATGGAAAAGGATGGAAAATGAAATACTATTTGTAACTTCATTGTCTATCTACTTTTTGGTCTTTAATCTTGGTGATTTAATTGTAATTTTGAAAAATATAATTTATATATAGTAATTATTTTGAAATATTGGCCATGTTTTAGTTTTATTTTATTGAAATGTTTTTTTGTCACGTTTTTAACTAGCTATTAGGTGGTCTTTGAAATTAATGTGAATCGTAGACTTGGTGAAGATTATTTTTCTTGTCCAATTTTGTGTATGTTGATAGTTACAGTTGCATCTATGTTTCCATGCATTGATCAAAAGGGGCAATCAATTATTTTGATACTTTTTTATAATTCATAAATTATAACAAGTAAGAAATCTCATATGTTAAGGAGAAGAAAAAACTTAGAATTAGTCTAAAATGGGAGGATGGCACCCTTTTATATGCTCCCTATAATAGGACAATTGTCATAAAGGTGATAATGAAATTATGTTAGTAAACATGTATTGATGAGTCCATAAAGAAATCAATATGCATCTTACGTGCTTGATAATGTAAAACTAAAAGCTTGATAGGAATTAAAGAGACAATGGTTGTTTGGCGAAGATGTGACGAAATAGTGGTGCAATTTCATGGAAGTAATGAGTATAAATCTAAGATAGCAAGAAACTAACCTTGGGAGAACAACAAACCTATTATTAGAATAACATGATGGAAAAAGATATATAAATAGACAACTATCTCAAGAAAGGAAGGAAACATTGATGATCAACTAATGAAGTTGAATAATAAAGAAGATCATTTCAATGGCCCTAAAGGGTATGATAACATTACACTAAAGAAGAGAATCCATGATAAAATTGAGCAATTGAAGGAAGATAAGTTATGTTATTGGAGGAATAGTAGCAACATTTCAAGTGTAACAATTTCATGCATTTAGGAGAGGAGGAAAAGAAACCATGATGACTCAATGTGAAAAATCAAGGCCAATTTGATAATATTTCCATCTTTGAAGCTACTAGACATGGAATATTAGGAAATTGAGACTAATGGAGAAAACAAAAATATATCTATGGGGAAGTGAAGGGGTGATTCTATCAAGAATAAAATTCTCTTAAGGATATTGATGAGAGAATTGAACAACAAGATTGGTAAGGGTCATAGTGATAACCTATAGAATTTAAAAGTGTCAGGATTGGAAGTTGTGAATAGTTGTAATTTGTAAGAAATGACAAGTGATAAACTGGGGAAATAATTCAAGGATAATGATGGTTTAATTGTTGGAAAAAGATATAAACTCATTACAAAATATTTTATTATTACCCTAACATTGCAAGTAAAGCACCGATAGGATATGTTTATAATTAATGTTTAAGAAAAGGGTTGGAAATCATATGAGTGTTTATGAAGATAAGTAAAAAAATCCAATGATAATATTGATATATCAATGGAGTGTGTGTTTCATTAATAAACAATTTTTTTTATTGAGATGGTGAAACTTGCAAGTAAAGAGATTGTATCAAAACTATAGCACACTGATAACGTGGTTATGCCTATCCGGTAAATTTTGAACTTTCTTATTTAAAGAAGAGGAAGCGATTATTGAAAAGTGAGTGGTATCTTGATGAAAACATGACACACATGTTATGGATGAGATAGCCTAGATACTTGATGACTGTTGAAAAATATTATTTCATAATTGTTATTCATTTTTATACAAACA
The DNA here is from genome assembly GCA_031772625.1 of Pinus tabuliformis. NCBI lineage: Eukaryota > Viridiplantae > Streptophyta > Pinopsida > Pinales > Pinaceae > Pinus > Pinus tabuliformis. The sequence continues at coordinate 1,435,157,401 of CM062816.1, forward strand.
AATGAAGTTGATTATTTTTCTAATAATCATGACATGAATGTTTATGGTGTATTCTTGTTCTATATTTGATATGTATGATTCACATATTATGTTGTTATGATATGTGGTTCCATTTATTATGTGATGTCATGACATATATTTGATATAAAGATGTTGATGTTATAACTTATGATGGTATTTCATGATGTGAATCATGTGGTAATTGCATGTAGATTTTATGACATACAATAGTATGTGTTTCTTTACTATTCAGAATGTGGTGATTAACAATGGTGTTATGCTATCATGATGACATGCAAGAGGTTGCATGGGGATTATTTTGTATGATGCATTGATGTTCAAACTAATGCAAGGCTGCATGTTAAGATGTGGTGATTGACAGGAAATCCAAAAATGGGCCGAGAGGGCCGGTTTATTTGATGATCTTGTGCGAGCCCATACGCACGAGGGAGAATAAGTAACACCATATGGGTTGGGGAAAAAATCAATCAACACTACATATTGCCAGTAGTTCCTTTGTCTTGTATAGCTCTTGAGGGGCTATGCCACCATCTTGAGGAGGCCAAGTGCCTGATATTGAAGGCTAGGTGCCTAGTATTGTATTGGGATGCCGAAGTTTGGTAGGGGTGTAAGGACTTTGATGCCTAGGGTTGTGCGCCTTAGCAAGTTGTGGAGAGAGTGGGCCAACCTTGCGATATGCTCAGAGAGATTGAGCACTGTATCGGATGCCTGCCTTGGGGTAGATGAGGTCTGAGTCAAGCGCGAGCCTTGGGGCTAGCCTTGGACTAGGATACAAACCAAGGAGGCTTATGGCTGGTTCCGAAAGTGGGAAAAAGGACAGAGATTCCTTGGGATTTCTCGGGTGTTGTGAAGCTTTCGATGCCTATTGGTTATACTAGTTCAGCAAAGGGTGTCGGTGAACATGAAGTAATAAATAACAAAACAAAATATTAAATAATTCAACTTAACTTCGGGATGAAGTTCCTTAAAGTAGGGGAGTATGTAATGTCCCTTAATAATAAATAATATAATATAATATTAAAATACAAGAAAATAAATAATAAACAATAAATAATAAATAGTAATAGTAAATAAATAATAAATGATAATACTAAAGCTCTAAATAAATATAAATAAAAATAAATACAAAAATAGTAAAAATCAGTAAAGCTATCAAAAAGTAAAAACAAAAGAAATAAAACAAAAAATCAGTAAAAATCAGTAAAGCTATCAAAAGGTAAAAACAAAAAGAAATAAAACAGGAAAGCAGTAAAATTGCATGTTGACACATGGAGTGTGTGCATCTGGTTCCCCTTCCAATGTTTGCTCTATTTAATAAATGGTGAGGAAGATGAGAGGCATTCCATCATTCCATGATTCCATCATCCATTCTCTTGGGAGAATAGTGTTGTGAGACAAAGGATTCCCTGGCAGTAGTACATTGATTCAGGGCTCAGTGGTGGCCGATTGTAGCAAGATTTAGTTGAGCCTACGCTTGGGTGGAGAATCATCCCCAAGACTTTGTTGCAGTTAGCAGAATTCAACTAGCGTTCAACCTCGAAATCACAAGTGAGAAACATCATCGCCACAGGTAAGTTATCTCTACTCATATTTATGAAATTTGATGTTAATTAGTTGATAAATTGTGTGTTGATTATAAATTGCATGATTAATCTAATTAGTTACATGTTTCTATTTTGGGGTTGTTACAATCTCTCTCCTCTATAATGTGTAAACCCAGCAAAAATATGTTGTGTGGAAATAAAAATAATTATAGTTACAACAGTGAGTGCAACAATGAAAATAATCAAAAGTGAATAATGAAAGGAAAACTCTTATATTTATAACAAAATATCGAGTTATCCTCGAATAATGAGAAATAATAAAATATTATTAACTCCATTCTTGCAATAACCACTTGAAATATTTTATTATATTTGGTTAGGAGGGAAAATTTATTTAAAATTTTATTTAGAAATAATAAATAAATAAATGATTTATTTATCATCTCAAGAAATTAGTTAAGGAATAATAAATACATAATGATTTATTTAATTATTCCTAAGGGATTTAGTAAAATTTGACGAAGAATAATAATCAATTAGTCATTAATTAATTATTCTTAAAGAAAAATAAGATAATTAATGATTTATGTGTTTATTTTTCATGATTTGGTCAAATATGTCAAGGAATAATAATTGAACAATAGTTTAATTAATGATTCCTAGAAGAAAATAAAATAAATAATGATTTATTTAATTATTCTTCATGGCTTTAATTATAAATTACTTAATGAAGTTGGCTTATTAAGTAATTTCTCATAGTGAAAGCAATTTTACTATGGTAAAATTGGCTTTAAATGGTGTACTTTGATCCATCTAGTAAATTGGGGTAGATGATCAATTTTTTGGTGATCACACCTTGATTTGGTCTAGAAGGTCATCAATTTGTGGGAACGGGTATCTATTCCAAACAGTGATCTTGTTCAACACCCGATATTCAATACCAAGTCTCCAAATCCCATCCTTCTTTTGTACCAACACGATTAGGCTCCCACAGGGTGATGAACTTGGCCAAATGTGACCTTTCTGCAACAACTCCTGAATCTGCCTCTTGATGTCATCATTCTCTAGAACGGAGTGCCGATGGATTGGTCCATTGCAAAATGATGCACTTGGGGTCAGATCGATGGAGTGTTGGACCTGAGAGTGTAGAGGCACCCCTGTGTGGGAGGTAAAGATGTCGTGGTACTCCTCCATGACCTTGTCCATCTGTTGTTTTCATGCAGACGGGTCATGTCTAGAGGTCGTGGCCATCATCTTCTTCTTTCCCTGAGGGCGTATCATCAGGAAAACAAATTTCCTAGTTTTGGAAATGCGCTTACTACATTGTTTTGTAATAACCAAAGAGATGGCGGTATCCAGTACCTTCAATATCCTGTAGAACTTATTTCCCAAAATAACAATAACATCGTGAGGCTTTGACTCATACACATCATGTCACTTCTATAAGTATGGTTGGCCTAATAATACATCACAAACATCAATGGTATCAATGTCACATAATACCTCATCTGTGAAGGGCTTGATGTTGTATGCAAGGTGACACTGCTAGCTCACCGAAGATCTCGTCCTTAGTGAAGCCACCCGATGGTGGGCGTCCAAGTGGAATAGGCGGGTGGCCATCAATATCCACCTGGATCAAGCATAAAATAAACTAGAAAACAAATTATGAAACATGTCAGCATACATGAAGAACAACAAGGCGAGCAAGATGAATAAGTTGCTCAGATGATGAGCAACAATTTCAACTGAGGGGTATGATGGGCCTCCAAATTAGACATAAATTAAGGCCCATCTAGCCTTTCTTAGGCACATGAAGGATATATTAAACCTCTCATTCTACACTTAATAATGTTTTTTAGCTTTAATATGTTTATTAGGAAGGTTTATGGATAGTTTCATATTTGTGCCTAATATTATTTATTTTTGTAAAATATTATGAGAATATTGGGTAGACTATGGATATTTGGAGGAGGAGATAATTTAGGAAGTTTCTCCTTACTATAGGAGGATCAAGATTAGATAATAAATCAATAAGATATTCTAAAATTATTGCACAAATTCCAGAGCTCCAATGATTGAGAAAATATAGGAATGTGTTCACTATCATTTAATGCAGATTCCTAGTGTTGGGAACCAAATCCACTGATTGAGGGATTTTGGAAGGGAAAGCCTCCTCATTTCATGGATAATGTTTCCTAATAATTTTTTATAAGTACCAATTCGAATTTTTGTCTATGGGTTGATTTTTATGAGTCTTCTTGTAGAGAGAACTCATATTTTTGTAGCTCCACTTTCATTTCTTACAAGGATGTAATTGTATTGATGGAAATAATGAAGATTGATTCCATGTTAAGCTTATAAAACTTGGTCTCCTTCATACGAATCTGATTTTCCTTGGGCTTAGCCATCCTAGGAGCCTCAGATCCCTTTTGTATCATTTACGTTTTTTCCTTTCACTTCTTATTAACATGCATCTCTTGTTCTTGTATTTTTGTATTTCTGCATTTAGTATTGATGATTTCTTGTTGTAGGATTGGGTTAAATGGTTGAAGTTCTTTTAAAGAATCAAAAGAATGATTTCATCCTTTGAAAATATTTGTAATTTCATATTAATCATTAGGATACTCGAATTAGTTTTCTTATTCCCAAATCTAAATTTCTCGAAGTCCCTTGTGACAAATAGCAGTAAATTTCTGCTATTTTTTAGAACATGCTAACAAGCTTCAATTGAGTTCATTCCACTTGCATTAGATCAAAAAAACATCCGAGTTAATAAAAAAATTTACCCCATTGCTCTCGCGCTTGATTAGGTTAGGCATTTGATAAATTAACTAGCTCACTAGTTCTCGAATTTCTAGATTTTATACAGGTAATTTTCTTCTTTTTTATCATGTATTAGCAGGGGTATTTTTGAGTGATTACACTTGGAATGGAGACCTAAGACATCATAGTCACTAAAAAAATTTGTCCCATCAAATTTTCAATTTTTTTTCTTGGTCATTAGGTGAATTATATCTTTGTGTAGCAAACTTATTTCTTGTAGTACTCTTCCAACATGTATATACTTACCTAGATTTTCTCAAAAAGGTTCTCTTTGTTTGCTAGGGTTGAATCGCGACCCCTGGGATCTAAATAAATGGTTGAGGAGGAATAGAAACCACTTAGGACTTGCCTTTTTACCCATGAAAAACATCTCAGTGAATTGAGTTAATGGACAAATTTATGAATTGGATAATACAATAATGATTTTCTTGATTTACACATCCAATGAACTCTATCAATGGATCTAAAATCTTTTAAATCTAATGATTGATATTTAGTTAATGACATTTACTTTATGCAATTAGAATAGTTTTTCATTCCTTGTATTTTCTTTCTTGCAATATGTTAAGGTTTCCATTTTGAGCATTTTCATTTCTAAAACTAGTTAGGATTTGATTTCATTACATCGTGACAAGAAAGGAATGACACATTATATGTTACACATATAGTGTCGATACCTCTTAGGCTTGTACAAACCCCGAGTTGATAATTAAAGTTGTTAGCCTTGGGAGTTGCAATATTAAGGGTCATCACCATGGTTGATCATGGTTGTGACTATGGTTGACCAAATATGACCATGGTTAACCTAGGTTTCCCATGGTTGAACATGATTGGCCATTGTTTGATATATTTGGGCATAGTCAGTGGTGGGCTCCAGTATTGCAGCAATAATGCTGCAACTCCTGGGACTCCCTTCTTTACTCTTATCAACCCGGTAGTTCGTAACAAACTTGGAAGCAACGATGTTGTATGCACAAGTACTAGCTCTTGCCGCAGCGGTCACTTGGTCAGCTGGTACAAGTCCTCTAGGAGCTTAAGCCAACTTCTATGAGCTCTAAGAAGAAGCTTTTTAACTGATGGACGAAATCTAACTCAAAGAAGGCTAATCTACTTGCAGAAAGAAACTGGAAAGCTGAAAGGAAACGTAAACCCTAGCAAACTCTAATTTTACCAGCTAGCCCTACTGATGCAAGAAAGAGGATGCAAGATACTGAAAGAGATTCCATTGACTTCTAGGAAGGTAAAATGCATGTATCTAAGCTATTTCTATAGTAACATCTGAAAAACATCTTTTTGTATTTTTGAATAAGTTGTCAGAATTATCATGCATGTGCTTTGACTGTGTAGAGGTGGATTGGCGAGAGGAAATGCTTGCAAGAGGTTGGGAAGGTTAGAATGGGGCCTAAGGGGTCCCTAGCACCCTTACAGAGAGTTTCACCGAGTTTGGCTATCAAGAAACCGCTTCCGTGAGCTTCTACAGGAAGTCTGCAGGGGTTCTACACGATGTTCTGTCTTTTCTACAGAATGTTCAGAAATGGGATTTTGGAGGGTGGATGGAGAGAGAAAGGTGGAGATGTGAGTATGGAGGTATAATAAGGGTGTGAGGAGGTCCAGGACTTGGTGGATGGAGCTGAGGAGAGATGAGGATGGCTGGATTTGTTCAAGAAGGAGTGGAGCAATGTTGCCCAAAAATATGGAAATTAGGTCCAGGTGTAGCAAATATGACGCAAGAATCAAAGTTAGGGGATGGAGCAGATGGGATTGATGGAGTACGGGTAGATGGAGAGGTGTTATAGGTTCTTTGCATGTTACTTCTCAAACTGAACAGAAAATGACTTGGAAAACCGATGACCTAGCTACTTTATTCCAATCTGGCCTAAGTAACAGCAAAGGAAATGAACAGAAGTTTATTTGCAATGAAATCATGTGAAAAAGTTATGCAAACTGAGCAATCATGAATTTGAATGCTTAACCACAACCAGTATCAACTTCTAAAAATGAGAATCTAACACTAATGATTGCATGGTGAGACAATCAAAGTGCTTTTGTTGGCAGCAAGGTCACCTTTGTCCCAGCTCATGATCCCACTAAGGGAGAGGTGAGATCAGAGGTCCTTGATGGCCTTTTTCTGGATATCTTCCCTGTTAATAACCTATCAACTCAATCTGAACATAAAAAGCCTTTCTAATCATCAACAATGACCTAGATAATCAACAAGATTTTAATCTACTTAACAGAAATTATTTTGCAAAGACATAAAAAGCAAATAACAGTACATAAAGGAAGCCTTGGCACTTGGGTTGGGCCCAACCCCAAGAGCTACAAGCTCCTAAAGAAAACTCAGAACTGATGCCAAGTAAAGCTGCTCTTCATTCCTCAAAAATAATCATGTCACAAGAAAGTTATACAACAGTAGCTACAAAAATGAGCTGAGATAATGATAGCACTATAGTGCAAAACCCAACAGTTCCAAAAGTAAACTACGAAGGTTGAAGCCTTCCTATTTATGCCCTACAAGGGTCTTAGCATCCCTCCTTAACTCAAGTGGCTCGGCTGTTCAAACTGCCAGTAAACAGTCACTCTTCACAAAGATTCTCGACTGCCTTTAGGATTCATTTTGGTGGCCTGCTGAGCTCCGAGTTGAGGGTGGAGATTTTGAAGAAGGGCCATTTAATGCAAGAGACAACCTTCCTATGAATCCTCACCCTTGCTCCCTCATGCTTGGCTGTCACCTGGCTCATAATTGCTTGGCTTTGTTCCAAAATTTGTCCAAAAAACCTGAAATAACCACGTATTAGCCTCCTTGGTAATGTGACCACCCTTATTCGTTCAAACAACATAAACATACTCAAAAAACATGGATAATCTATGAAAATGGTGGATTGATGAAGAACGGTAGGCAAAATGAGCCCAATAAGTTACCCATTTTTGGGGCTCATCATCACCCCCCTGCTAAATGGGTTGCTCATCCTCTGAGCAACTAATCTAGCTCATCATCCTTTATAGCTTTGACCGCCTCCCTCACGTCCCAGGCCTCCGCAGTGATATCTTCTTCCCGGTCATGAAATCTTGCCTTCCTTTCCACTTCCTCTCACTGTTTGTTTTCCTCCTCTTCCTTAACTCCTTCTAGCAATCCCAAAAGCAAGGGAGGACTGAATTTCAGGCCGATCCAATTGGCCTGTAGATTTTGCATCAACTGTTTGTAGAGAGGTACCCTTGCCAAGGCCTCCCTCATCCTGGTGGGAGAGTGGTATTCTCTTATCTTCAAGCTGTGAGGCAGTGTGTTCCATCACCTTGTGCAAGCATGAAGGCAGTTATCCCCCAACAGTCTCTCCATGTCCTCAAAGTGGGAAATAGCTTGAGCCTGTTGCTCAATCTATTCTTGTAGATCCTGAGGGCTGTTGGCCATGTGCTGGTGGGTGCTTATCACTGCTGAGGGGTCATCTGGCTCTGCTCTAATCATTAGTGGCTCACTGAGTTCCCTGCTCATAATATTGTGAACCTCTGTTGCTCTCTTTTCCTCATGATTCATCCAAGAGGCCATGACCATAAGTTGTAAATCCCCTACCATAGTGTTGGGATCCCATGAATTCATGTTTGGAAGGGTTAATTTGTGCAAATAAAACTCTGCTAATTTAGCCTTGTCCTCTGAGGAGCTACTGTCACATAAATCTACAAACTGATGATAATTTTGAAATGGAGTGATGCCCCTTTGGGCCAAGGTGTTAATCTGAAACTTCAACCACTGATCCTTAAGGTATAGGGCGTATGATTTGGCAGGATTCCTACACTGCAGAGCTTCCATCGCCCAGCTGGCCATGCAGGCCAGTTGGGCCTCCTTTTCTTGTACCTGTTGTTTCAGAGACTATATCTCCTGGCCTGTTTGCAAGTCCTTCTCCTGTAGCTGTCTAGTTAGTGTCTCAATTTCATCCTGCAACCCATCTCTTCTCTTCTGTTCATCAGGGGTTTCCTTGTCTATTGTTGGGGTTCGGGTTCTGTTGAGTAGGCATCTGGGGTTGTCTTGGAGGAGCAGGAGGTAATGGTTGTGGCTGAGCTGGTGGTGGAGGCAGAATGGAGGGAGGAGAGTTGTATTGGGGCCTCCACCCTGGTTGAGGTGCATTCTGCTGAGGTTGTGGCTGGACATGTGAGTGAAACGAATGAGCAGTGGGTTGAGTATGGTATTGAGATGGATAAGACCACGGAGGATGTGCGGACCAGGAAGGATGAACAGGGGGACCCCAAGAAGGTAGGGGCTATAATAAGCTTGGGATGTCCCTTGCATCCCCTACTGGTAAGGTCTGGGCCCATGTGGCCTCCTTTGGTTGAGGAGGTAGAGAGGTTCAGTGGTTGCCTCGGTCCCTTGGTACATGGCTTTAAATCCGAGTAAGGTTGGGCATTGGTTTGTGTGGTGGTCTTCCTCACAAACGAAACATACCTCTATTAAGGAATTTAGACTTCTGTGATCCATAACATTGTTTAGATAATCTTTGGAAAAATCACATAACCAATCTTTTGTCGACGCGTTTCGAACCAACCAGTGTGGTTCATCGTCAAGACAAGTTGAAGAACAATCTGGCTTAGCTTGATTAAATAGAGTGTGCAGAGACTCCAACGGCTATAATGCCAACGGCTAATTTTGACCTAATGATCTTGGTCAAATCACTAAATTAGTTAATTAATATTCCTAGAAATAGCTAAAATCGGTAAAAAAGGAATCCATTTGTTAATTTAAAATTAAAAAGATATATTATCTCAAATATTAAGAAAATTCATATCCATATCTAATATTTTAATTATAATGGTCATTCATATTTATTAAAATAATCTATATTTATTATTATTTCAATATTGTTTAAAAGGTAATAAATCTCTATTAATCTTAGAATTTAGTTACATTAGGTAATCTTGTAATGGACACTCGTTCTTAGGGTGCTTCCTCGTACATCTGGGACAGAAAATGGCCAAAGCCCTCTCAGCTTCCTCTTTCTTTTGTTGGATTCGGAAAGTATCAAGTTGCATGGCAATGGTCTGTCTCACCTCACTTTTGAGGTCTTCCATCTGATTAGCAAACTCATGCTTGGAGAAGGCGGTACTAGCTGAAAGTGAATTCCCCCTACCTCTTTTCCGGGCTACCCTAGAATGGTTTCTAAACACAGTCTTTATGTCTTCATAAGGTAGCTGGTAGATGTCCCCTCCAGCTAGCAAATGGAGGGTATCTAGAAGGTCTTCAGGGACTCCTCGGAGCAAAACCAACTTCAGAGATTTAGGGTCAAGTGTGCACCTGGCCCGTTTATAGCTAAATAGGAACCTTTCCTCATAGTCTTCTAAGGATTCATCATTTCCCATGGTCATCCGAAAGATTTCTCCCTTGGTTTCCTTGGACCTACAGTAGTCCCAGTATTTTTTGTTAAAGGCTTGCTACATCTGAGCCCAAGTGGTGATACTGTTTCCAGGTAACCCCATGAACCAGCGTAATGCTACATCGTTGAGGGTAGAGGGAAAGAGATTCAACTTTTTCTCATCTTCTGCATAGTCATAAGTTCGACAAAGGACAAAAAACTCAAACAGGAAGGTATCAAGGTCTTCAGTGGTCAATCCATGGAAATGAGGTAAGGCTGAGGGACTTATGTTTTTCATCTTCATGTCCCCGTTGGTCTCTTGGATGGGGAAGGTACCTTCTATTCTCTCATCATCTTCTCTACCATTTCTGTTTTCAGGTATGGTCTCAAAAGGAAAGTTTTCTTGCTCTTCTTCTGTTATAGGATCTTCGTATATCTCAGGAGGTTCACCTATAGGTTCTTTTGGGTCACTGCCACCAAAGAAGAGAGAAGTGTGACTAAGTGAAGTGGTAGGGGTGTTGGGTAGGAATTCTCTGTTCCTACGAGGCATGAAAAGATTTTTGGTTGCTTTTGTTTTTTCTTCTTGTACCTGCAAAACTGAAAGAGATGGAATTGCAACTAACTAAAATCTATCTTGCGGAAATGAAAATGCGGAATTGAAATGAAAGCAGGAAAGGACTAATCTATTTTGCTGAAATCAAGTTGCAAGAATGAAATGCTAGGCTACGCTTGTAGAATTGAAATTGCGGAATTGAAAGGCTAATCTATGAAAGCAGGAAATGTCTAATTTACTTTTACAGAAACTAAATTGCAGAATGGAACTAAAATAAACTACTTAGCAAAAAGTTGGAGTAGAAAAATAGAAGAAAAGCAGCAATCACAAATACTTTGACGCTTCCCCGGCAACGATGCCAAAAAATATGGTGGGCTTCAGTATTGCAGCAATAATGTTGCAACTCCTGGGACTCCCTTCTTTACTCTTATCAACCCGATAGTTCGTAACAAACTTGGAAGCGACGGTGCTGTATGCACAAGTACTAGCTCTTGCCACAGCTGTCACTTGGTCAGCTGGCACAAGTTTGCTAGGAGCTTAAGCCAACTTCTATGAGCTCTAAGAAGAAGCTTTTTAACTGATGGATGAAATCTAACTCAAAGAAGGCTAATCTACTTGCAGAAAGAAACTAGAAAGCTAAAAGGAAACATAAACCCTAGCAAACCCTAATTTTACCAGCTAGCCCTACTGATGCAAGAAAGAGGATGCAAGCTACTGAAAGAGATGCCATTGACTTCTAGGAAAGTAAAATGCATGTATCTAAGCTATTTCTATAGTAACATCTTAAAAACATCTTTTTGTATTTTTGAATAAGTTGTCAGAATTATCATGCATGTACTTTGATTGTTTTGACTGTGTAGAGGTGGATTGGCAAGAGGAAATGCTTGCAAGAGGTTGGGAAGGTTAGAAGGGGGCCTAAGGGGTCCCTAGCACCCTTCCAGAGAGTTTCACCGAGTTTGGCTATCAAGAAACCGCTTCTGTGAGCTTTTACAGGAAGTCTGCAGGGGTTCTACAGGATGTTTTGTATTTTCTATAGGATGTTCAGAAATGGGATTTTGGATGGTGGATGGAGAGAGAAAGGTGGAGAAGTGAGTATGGAGGTAGGATAAGGGTGTGAGGAGGTCCACGAATTGGTGGATGGAGTTGAGGAGAGATGAGGATGGCTGGATTTGTTCAAGGAGGAGTGGAGCAATGTTGCCCAAAAATATGGAAACTAAGTCCAGGTGTTGCAAATATGACGCAAGAATCAAAGTTAGGGGATGGAGCAGATGGGATTGATGGAGTATGGGTAGATGGAGAGGTGTTACAAGTGCTCTGCAAGTCACTTCTAAAACTGAACAAACAATGACTTGGAAAACCAATGACCTAGCTACTTTATTCCAATCTGGCCTAAGTAACAGCAAAGGAAATAAACATAAGTTGATTTGCAATGAAATCATGTGAAATAGTTATGCAAACTGAGCAATCATGAATCTGAATGCTTAACCAAAACTGGTATCAACTTCTGCAAATGAGAATCTAACACTAATGATTGCATGGTGAGGCAATGACAGTGTTTTTGTTGGCAGCAAGGTCACCTTTGTCCCAGCTCATGATCCCACTAAGGGAGAGGTGAGATCAGAGGTCCTTGATGGCCTTTTTCTGGATATCTTCCCTGTTAATAACCTATCAACTCAATCTGAACATAAAAAGCCTTTCTAATCATCAACAATGACCTAGATAATCAACAAGATTTTAATCTACTTAACAGAAATTATTTTGCAAAGACATAAAAAGCAAATAACAGTACATAAAGGAAGCCTTGGCACTTGGGTTGGGCCCAACCCCAAGAGCTACAGGCTCCTAAAGAAAACTCAGAACTGATGCCAAGTAAATCTGCTCTTCATTCCTCAAAAAGAATCATGTCAGAAGAAAGTTATACAACAGTAGCTACAAAAATGAGTCGAGATAATGATAACACTATAGTGAAAAACCCAACAGTTCCAAAAGTAAACTACGAAGGCTGAAGCCTTCCTATTTATGCCCTACGAGGGTCTTAGCATCCCTCCTTAACTCAAGGGGCTCGGCTGTTCAAACTGCCAGTAAACAGTCACTCTTCACAAAGATTCTCGACTGCCTTTAGGATTCATTTTGGTGGCCTGCTGAGCTCCGAGTTGAGGGTGGAGATTTTGAAGAAGGGCCATTTAATGCAAGAGACAACCTTCCTATGAATCCTCACCCTTGCTCCCTCATGCTTGGCTGTCACCTGGCTCATAATTGCTTGGCTTTGTTCGAAAATTTGTCCAAAAGACCTGAAATAACCACGTATTAGCCTCCTTGGTAAAGTGACCACCCTTATTCGTTCAAATAACATAAACATACTCAAAAAACATGGATAATCTATGAAAATGGTGGATTGATGAAGAACAGTAGGCAAAATGAGCTCAATAAGTTTCCCATTTTTGGGGCTCATCAGTGAGCTGTAATTTTCTATGACAAAATATGGTTGTCCAATTTTACAATGGTTGACCATGTTCAACCATAGAGAGATTGGTTGACCATGTTTGACCATTAGAAATGCGTAGAGTGATAGGTTTCCTAGTTTGAAAAGCATGATGATGGTTGACTATAGCTAACAAATCTTGGACATCATTGAGCATGGGTGACAATGAGTGGTAATGACATTAAAAATTTCAATGTTAATATCATTAATATTATCACTAATAATTTTTTAAATATCATAACTTATATTAATAATATCATTATTAGTATAAAATTATTAGATTTAATTTTTTCGTAATTACTTTATTATTTGTTTACTAGTATTAATGTTAAATTTATTTATATCAACCATGTCAATGTGTTGAATAATATTGATATTGTTAATTGAATGTTATTAATATTTATATTATAATTTAAACGTTATTAATAATATTAATGTTATTATGTTAATAACATTGAATGCTAATAATTTTAAAAATTTATTATGATTAATAACATTATTTTTCTAGACAAATAATATTAATGATATTATTAATGATATTATTTTTAATATTAATTTGAATGTTGTTGGTATTGTTTTAAATGATTAATATTAAGGTTATATAATAATTAATATTAATAATACTCAAAGATGATCATGATTCACCATAGTTGACCGAGGCCTGTCATGGCTGAAAATGGTTGGCCATCGTTTGATATATTTTAACATGTCGATCATATTTTTCTATGATAGAATATGGTTGTGCAATTTTATAATGGTTGACCACTTTCAACCATAGAGATTTTGGTGACCATGTTCAACCAGAGAGAGTTTGGTGACCATGTTTAGCCACTCTAACCTTGATTGATCCTATATGGCGATACTAATAATATCACTATTAGTACATAATTTTTAGATTTAATTTTTTATTAATTATTTTACTATTTACCATAATTTACCATGGATCTGACTATGGTTGACCAAATATGACCATGAATGCCGATGGTTGACATAGGTTCCACGTGGTTGAACATGATTGGCCATTGTTTGATATATTTGGGTATGGTGCTTTCCATGATAGAATATGGTTGTGCAATTTTAGAATAGTTGACCACGTTCAACCATAGAGAGCTTGGTTGAGCATGTTTGATGATTACGAATGGTTAAAACATAAGTTTCCTGGGTTGAAAGCGATGAACATGGTTGACTATAGCTAATAAAGATTTACATAATTGAGCATGGGTGACAATGGGCAGTGATGATATTACAAATGTTAATGTTATTGTCATTAATAATTTTTTAAATATCATAATTAATATTAATAATATCATTATTAGTATAAAATTATTCGATTTAATTTTTTTGTAATTAGCTTCTACATCATTGAGCATGGGTGACAATGGGCACTAATGATATTAAAAATGGTTAATGTTAATATCATTAATGATTTTTTAAATATCATAATTAATATTAATAATATGATTATTAATATAAAATTATTAGATTTAAATTTTTTGTAACTACTTTATTATTTGTTTACTAGTGTGAAATTTATTTATATCAACCATGTCAATGTGTTTAGTAATATTGATATTGTTAATTATATTATAATTTAAATGTTATTAGCAATATTAATGTTATTATGTTAATAACATTAAATTCTAATAATTTTAAAAATTTATTATGATTAATAACATTACTTTCCACAAATAATATTAATGATATTATTAATAATATTATTTTTAGTATTAATTTGAATATTATTATTATTATTATTATTAATGATTTATATTAATGTTATATAATAATTAATATCAATATTAATAAATATCATATTCAAGGATGATCATGATTAATCATAGTTGACTTAGGCTTGTCATGGTTGAACATGATTGGGCATGGTTTGATATATTTCAGCATATCTATCATACTTTTCCATGATAGAATATGATTATCTGAGTTTGGTAGCCATGTTGAACCATAAAGCGCTTGGTGACCATGGTTGGCCACTCATAATATCGTTATTAGTACATAATTTTAAATTTTTATTAATTATTTTATTAATGGTTATGGTTGACCATGGTTGTGAATATGGTTGACCAAAGATGACCATAAGATTATGACCATGGTTGTGACGATGGATGACCAAAGATGACCATGTTTGACTTAGATTTCCCATGATTGGCCATGGTTTGATATATTTGGGCATGGTCGACCATAAAGTTCTATGATAGAATATGGTTGTCCAATTTTACAATGGTTAACGAGTGATGCAATGGTTCCATCAAATTACTGTGTTAATATTAGGATCATTAATTTGCTAATATTAGGATCATGAAACACTGAGAGAAGTAATGTTGATTACTTTGTTAATATTAGGATCATGAAACATTGAAAGAATTTGATGATTTAAAGATCTCATTGCTTGTGATCCTAAACATTACATGGAAAACTTAACATGGAGTCTTTCCACTTTTTAGTAACCTACTTTAGAGATGAATACCATGGGTGAAACCATGAGTTTTCATAAAAATTTGACCTCAAAATCTATGATTAATTTGGCCAAGTCATGTTTAGTAGAACTGACTTAACAATTCACACTTTAAACTTGATTGAGGGCATTAACCTTTTCCCAATCATTCATCAACTATCTCACCTAAGGTCTTTTCTCTAATATGAGTTGTTGGGATTATGGAACACAAAGAGAAACTGTGGTATCTAAAAACACTGTTGTAATCACCATTCTTAAAAATTAAGATAAAGTCATTCCACTTGTAAATAGACTATATTAAAAATAAATACCATGAAAAAAAAACAATACTTTCTATTAAAAATTATAGGTTGAAAACAATAACCTGACTGTCAAATAATATAATAAAAGAAATAGTTCACACTCGGAAGGAAACGATTCTTAGACTACCAACTAGCACCTCATCAGGTCCCTCATTTTTGCGACACACGAAAATCATGTCGAGCAATCCCATCAGGCTTGTCCAAAACAAATTGCGTGAAGGCCTTGGTAATGACAATTAGATAACAAGCGAGCCACTATCGTAGCGGTAGTCCCTGCCGTGGTTGAGAAACTCCAGTTGTTTGAGTTGTTTAATTTCAGTAACCGCTGCTTTTTTAAATCAAACCAAAAAAATATTTTTTTTTGTAAATGCTGTTTTTTTGAAATCAAACCAAAACGAACTCCAATATTGACAATACCATAAACACTCTCTCTCTGCATTGTGGAATTGTTTCGATGTCGTGTCACTGCTTTTCTTGGTTTTGCAGGCCTTTAGCGTACAATCCAATCCATTGAATGCCTCGAACTCCAATATTGACAATACCATAAACACTCTCTCTCTCTCTACATTGTTGAATTTTTTTGATGTCATGTCACTACTTTTCTTGTTTTTGCAGGCCTTTAGCGTACAATCCAATCCATCTTTATATGTGCCTATCAATATTGGAGATGCTTAGACTTCCATTATAATCCATTTTTGCTCAACTAAATATAGTATTTAACCTCGTCGATTTAACCCAGTAGCATATATCTTGGCATAATTATGGATGTAAATGGGTAAAAAATATTTCCTTTCGCAAAATTGGTATCGTGAAAAGTGATATATATATATATATATAGATAGATAGATAGATAGATAGATATAGATATATATATAATATAATATAATATTTTTGATATTACCAATGACTTTTAATCTAAAAGACAGTTTGGAGTTTAACCCACATGTCCTGGATATGTTTATTATGAAAAAACAATAATATTGGGAAGAAGATGAGTATCAAAATATACTTCCATATTTACATACTTCTTACATATTGATTTTTCACAGCTTAAGCACATAAGTTGACACCATTTGCTGATATAATCCTTGGCATCAGGCATTTTGCAGATGCATATAGATCATGAAAGCAGGAAAAATCAATGAGCCTCCATCGTTTGTTTCTTCTAGTGTTTTTACAGGTAATTTATTTTCCTCTTTCTTCTTGTTTTGCTCCCCCTCCCCAAGGCTATGGTATTCTGTGGAGTGTTTCCCCAATAATTGTTCATCGTTTGATGTCTTTTTCTAGATTCGATGACAATATTCTTGGTGTTCCATATATAGGTGTGACACCAATACAATTAGATTACAAATTGGCTTTATTCTAAATGAAATCAACTACCAAAAAACTGCATACATGTACAATTTGCAAAATGCATAAATAATGGGATTCCTTAATACAATTAGATTATAAATTGGCTTTATTCTAAATGTCCTTACATTTGCTTCTGAAATTGTGTGCATGGTTCAGGGTACACTGACTCTAAGAATTTTCCCACAAATGAATAGTTCCAGAATGGATCTTAGCTAACATTAAACTAAATGTTTGATAAGAAAATGGCATTTGAGGTTGAAATTATGTACATAGATCAAGATATAGTAACTCTAAGAATCCTCTCACTGAATGCTTGATAAGAAAATATCTTTGAAGGGAGCATTTTGAATGCCTTCTATAAAACTAAGAACATCTTTTGCAACCTATGCAAAACTTGTAATGGATGTAGAGATGTACCTTTGCAAAAGACAGTCGGAGTGCATGTAGAGATGTCACATACAAAGTAGTAATAAATCACCACGTTTTACGGTGTGGGCCCACAAACTTACCATTTGTCTAACTCTTTGTGGCCACTACCCTACAACTTGTTAACTCAAACTACAAGATGGACAACACAAAGAAGCAGCACTTTGATATTAGGATATAATGCATGTAAGTGAAAGTCAAAACAAGCCACAGTTACTGAAATAGAAAAGTTGCAGTAGGTATGTCCATCTCCCCTACTCATGGAGGATCTCAGGAAGCTTCCCTACCCTGCTCACTGCTGCTACTATATATATTACAAACCCTCAACCCTAACTCCATAGATTGAGGCATTTCAGATTTCTCATCGTACAATTTTGGGTTAGTAAACTTAACCCAATCACCTTGCTAAGCTAATTTTTTCTGTTTTGTCAACTTTCAAAGTATTTTATTGCATCTAAACTACAATAGTTTTATTTCAGCCATCGAATTCCAATCATATTTCGGCTATAGAAAAATTGTTTTAATAATCGTTGTGTTTAGTGATTGAGCTGATTAATTTTTCTACTCGTTGTGTTTGCAAATCGTGTGCTTTCATTGTAATTTAGGGATCAAGATGTACGCTCCAACTGCTCAGAAAATGTCCTACTATGAACATATTATGCTGCACCACGAGGAGAAAGGTTGTTTCTATGCCTGGTTCGTGGATCACATATAATTCTATACCTTTTGACTAATTATTTTTCATATATATATATATTCCTGTAAATTTGATATGTGATGTGGAAAATGGATTATATGGCAGTTTACTTCGCCATGTGCTGCTGCTTTTGCTGTTACGAGACCTGCGAGTGCTGCTGCGACATGCTCTTTTGTTGCTGCTCTTAGAGTGCGGAGAGGGAAATGGGTTCTCCTTCCCTTAGGAAATTCATGTCACAAAACAAAAACCGCTGGAATATACATTCCAGAGGCACAAAATAAATTTGTAACAAATGGTTTTGTCCTATTTTACTATTAATGCCATCTTCTCTTCTAATATGAATTTTTTTTTCCAAATTTTAGAAATTTTTTTAGAGAGGTAAGTATTGTGAAAATTTCCCGAATAAAAAATATTTGGAGCAATAGTTTTTAAAAATAAATGACAACTAACTACCCAGTTAAATCAAGTTAAATAAAGTAACAATGAAATTATTTTTAACATTTCTAATCTTTTAAGCAAAAATCTTTTGAAAATTTACATAGGTATCTTTGTTATGATGATGAACCTTAGTTAGGTTGTGTGACTCTAACCCCACTATCAAATGAAAAACTTATTGTCACAATAGGTTTCTGGTTCATTGATTTGTCTGCTAGGAGCTGCAAAGATTACACACGAAGACAACAGCACCTAAAAAAAAGCAGAGGTTCTAGCAACTAATCCATCAACGGCAGAGACAGAGACAAGGACAGTAGGAGAGGAGATAGCAGTCGGAGCAGCATCAGAGCAGGTGCAGTGAGCAGGTTAGCAGGCAGGGGCAGGCAGACATAGGAACAGGAAACAACCCACCAATTGGACCAAGACAGACAAGTGGTGATTTATATTAACTGCAGATGTGTTTAAGCATTATGCCAAACCTATGACGGTCAACGAGTAGAACAAAAGAACTGAAGGAAATAGGATACCGAAATATTTTGTTGTTTTATATCATGATATAAATGGAATAAAATTTGTAACAATTACAGGCCCTTAAAGGTGATACCAAAGGAATAAAAGTTATAATGATTACATGCCCAAAAATTGTAACAATTGTAACAAATAGAAGCCCTTAGAGGTGATATCAATGGCCGCAGTGTATCAACATGGTATCAAGGAGGCTAGGCTAAGCCACTTTAGATTTTCCCCTAAAATAAAAAGTTAGCAATGTTTAGAATGCAACAAGATGATGGAGCTTAGTGGAAAGAAGTCACCTTCACTAAGTGGGCCCGCAGGCTATTTTTGGCGCAAAGTCTATTTTTAGACTATGTCTATTTTTAGACATATGGATCATGGTCTATGAGTTGCAGGATGCTATTTGTGGATGATTGGTCATGTTGGTAAAAATAGATGGACTTCTATTTCTAGACATATGGGTAGTTTCTATTTTTAGACTACCAGGCTAAAAATAGAATAGTCGCATATTATTAGCTCATAATAATATTTGGACTATAAACATTATCTTATCGTCTTGGAGCACTTCAATTTGAGCTACAAATGTGGCACATGAAGTTGTTAGAAGGAAATACGTTTTTCTTGTGGGTCAGTTGAGCTATTGCATATAGGACTTCAGTTAGAACTCATGTGGTTGAGTTTGGTGGAGTTGATTGTGGAGTTGATGGAGTTGTGTTCAGTTTGACTTGGTTGAACTAATTGTATTTTAGTCTAACTAAAGAATACACTAGTGATGAGTTGTGTGAATTAATTATTAATTAATTCACTAATTATTAACTCATAAAGCAACTAAAGAATACATTAGTTAACTCAGTGCATGTACAGTTCAGTGGAGACAGGTGTTAGAGGTTGAGATTGCTATCAGTTGTGACTATAGTTGTGCATGAGATTTGCACAAGCATGGATGGAGATTGCCCATGAGGCTTGCGTAGTATAACCAAGGGAATTCGATTTCACTGAGTGATTGATTCTCTTGCAGGATTGCGCAGTGGAGGCAGGCAAACAGTGGAGGAGATTTGAGGCTTTAGATCTAAGCTAGTTTGTGTGTAACAGGTGGAGATAGTACTGAGTACTTGTGAGGAGTATTGTACTATGTATTGTTACATGTTCTCAATCATTATAATATACAGATAGTGTGGGGTTTTCAGCTATATGCTTTCCCCGGGTTGCATACTGTGTTAATGTGTGCATGCGATTGATGTTTCATTGTTTTTAATGCTGCTAAATTGATTATCAACGTAGAGGAGGTTATGTATTATGCATGTATTCCGCAATAGTGTATAATCGGGATAATCTATATGAATAAGTGTTTAATTATTCAAAACTTCTACATGGTATCAGAGCAGTTGATCATCAGATCTATTATTCAGAAAGTGTTTACATTTTATTTCTTCAGCCAGAGTCTGTAATCGGGCCAGGTAGCCTCTGAATTCATCCTTCCTTTGGAAGGTGAGATATCCGGTAAAAGCCCATATAGTCAATCTCTGTACGAGAAATACTTTATTCTCACCAATTTTAGATCAGAAGCATTTGATTTTTGAGCTGGTGGAATTCGAATTTGCAGCAATGTTTTCTTGGTGTCAACGTGGCAATGTCTTTCAACGGATTGCAGTTGGAGTATTCTCTTGAGGGCAACTCGAACTATATTGCATGGAAGGACAGGATGGAGGCGGTGCTAGATGATAATGGTCTGAAGGATTTCATAGAGGCTGAGGTCCCAAAGCCTACTGATACTGCGCAAGTTGATGCTTGGCAAAAGAAGACAGCAAAGTGTCGAAGGATTCTATTGGAGGGCATGAAGGATCAAATTGTGTCCAGCCTGCATGGAAAGGCTTCTCCATACCTGATGTGGAAAGCGTTGACAGATCTATTCCAAAGCAAGAGCAATCAAAGGAAGCTGGCACTCAAGGATAAACTCGGAAACATTAAGTGCGAGAAGGGAGACAGTATGCCCAAGTATCTCATGAAGTTCACTTAGTGCAGGGATGAGCTGGGAAGTGTGGGGGTGACTGTCAATGATGAGGACTTGGTGAGCTTGGCTCTCCTTGGTCTTCTGAAGAGTTGGCATTCCTATCAGGACTCTGTCAATGATCAGGAGAAATTGCCAGGATGGGAGAGACTTTGGTCAGATCTTGTCTAGGAGGAGATCAGGCGGAATACCAGGGACGGATCTTCATCAAAGGGACCTGATGAAGAAAATTGCGCTTTGGCTGCCAAAGCAAAGAAGGGGAAGAACAAGAAAGCTTCTCATTCTAGTTCGAAAGGCAAGAAGCGGGATATGTCCAAGGTGAAGTGCTTTCACTATCACCAACACAGACACTATGCCACTAATTGTCTGCAGCAGAAGAAAAATAAGCAAGCTGTTGGATCTGCAGTGGGAGAGGCCTTAGCCTCGTAGTTTGAGCTTGATTTTTCGTTGATCGCATACTTGGTATCAAGTGTGATGGGATCGGTATGGTTCTTGGACAGTGGTGCGTCTTTTCACATGACAGAAGATCGAGATTTGTTTTCTGATCTGGAGGAGAAAGATCTTGGAGTGCACATCGAGATGGGCGATGATGGTAGATACAGTGCGACCGGTATCGGTACCATTTTCTTTGAGAGGGAGTCTGGTAAACCCTTCGTATTGAAGGAAGTGACGCATGTTCTAGGATTGAAGAAGAATCTTATTTCTATGGCAATGTTAGAAGACAAAGGATATGATGTTGTTTTCAGCGAGGGAAAGGCTTTCCTACGCAATAAGACAACCGGAGAAACCCGGAAGATAGGGGTTCGAGTGAGGAACCTTTATCAGTTGCATGTAGATGGCTGCGCAACAATGGCATGCAAGGCAGAAGGATTGGTGAGCCGGGATGATGGCGAGCTATGGCACAGGAGATTGGGTCACCTTCACCATGGAGCCTTGAAGATACTGCAGCAGATCACTACTGGGCTTCCTAAAGGCACTCTTGCGTAGTCAGATCAGTGCAAGGGGTGTACTTTGGGAAATTTTGTGAAAGCCACCTTTCACGAGAAGGATAGTCGCACCACAATGATCCTTGAGAGAATTCACACAGACGTGTGTGGACCTTTCTCAGTAGCTTCGACAGCAAAGCACAGGTATTATGTGATCTTTGTTGATGATTTCTCTCGAAAGTGCTGGATCTTCTTCATGCAGAAGAAGAGCAAGACATACTCAAACATCTGTGAGTTCAAAGAACTGGTCGAGAAGGAATTAGGGAAGAAGGTGAAGGCTCTTAGGAGCAAGTATTTCTGCAGTGCAGAAGGGATTTGAAGAGAGCTCATAGCTCCCCATAACCTACAGCAGAACGGGGTTGCTAAGCGGAAGAACTGAACGATCGTGGGTGCTGCATGGGCGATGTTGCATGATTAGGGCCTACCCCTTAACTTGTTGGTGGAAGCATGCAATACTGCAGTATATGAGTAGAACCGTTGTCCTCATAGGATACTTGGCATGAGTACACCCGAGGAGGCTTATTCTGGTAAGAGGCCTGATATTTCTCATTTGAGGATTTTTGGTACTATTGTTTACATGCATGTGACAAAGGATGCCAGGAAGAAGCTAGAGCCGACCGAAGAGGTTGGGATATTTGTGGGGTACACTGATACGCCCCACAACTATCATGTGTATTTTCCAGACAGTGGCAAGACTGTTGTGCGACGGGATATAAAATTTCAAGAGGAGAAAGCCATGAAGTGTTCGCTTGAGAGGGAGCCACACTTGCATGCAGATGAGGAGCTATTAGTTCCTAAGGATGAGCCTCAGGATGTGGATTAGCCACATGATGAAATTCATGGAGTGGAAGAGACCACTCATGCAGCGCCAACCATCAGAGGGCGAAAGCGATTGACAGAAGCTGAGCGACTGGCTCAAGATGCAGAGAAGGTTGTAGGACCACCTACAACTCAACGCAGGCAGAGAAAGTCACCTAATTGGTACACTGGATACATGGCTCTTGTGAGAAAATGTGTTGTGACTGAGCCATCCTCTTTCGAGGAAGCTGTGGAGGATCCCGCATGGGTAGATGCCATGGTGGAAGAGTATGATTCTATTGTCAGAAACAGTGCATGTGAGATTGTCCCAAGACCAGAAGGGAAATCAGTGGTGGGTTTGAGATGGATCTACAAAGTTAAGCAGGCAGTTGACGAGAGTGTGGAGAAGTACAAGGCAAGATTTGTTGCTTGAGGCTTTTCATAGATAGAGGGGATCGATTATGAGGAGACCTTTGCACCTGTCGCAAGGTATTCTTCCATATGGACGATTCTTGCTCTCTCAGCGCAAATGGGGTGGCACATTCATCAGAAAGATGTGAAGACTGTGTTCCTCAATGGAGTCATTGAGGAGGAGGTGTACATAGAGCAGCCCGAAGGTTTTGAGATCTTCAACAGCGAGTCGCATGTGTGCAGGCTCAAGAGAGCGCTGTATGGGTTGAAACAAGCACCACGTGCTTGGTACACACGGATAGACAGTTATTTCACCAGACTTGGATTCTCCAAGAGTGAGGCGGATCCCAACCTATACCAGATTGTGGTGGAGGGTAAGTTGCTAATCATTGTACTTTATGTAGATGATTTGATTCTTTTAACAGGTGATGAGCTGTTGATACTTTCATGCAAGGATGATCTTGCTAAGGAGTTTGAGATGAAGGACTTGGGCCTCCTTCATTATTTCCTAGGATTGGAAATTTGGCAGCACAGTGATGGACTATTTGTTTCTCAGGGTAAGTATGCTCGGGAAATACTGGAGAAGTTCAACATGCATGGCTGCAAGCCTGTTGTTACTCCTCTTCCTGGAGGTTGGAGGAAGGAGGATGCTACTTCAGCGGAAGTAGTGGATGCAATTGTTTATAGACAGTTGGTGGGGTCGCTTATGTATCTGGTCAATACATGACCCGATATATGCTATGCTATTAACCAGCTTTCACAAGCTATGGTTAAGCCAACCAAGCTCTTCTGAAAGGCATGAAAGCATGTATTGTGTTATCTCAGAGGCACATCGGGATATGGATTGTGGTACAAACAAGAGGATGAGGTGAAGCTATGTGGCTTCACGAATGCAGATTGGGCAGGGAGCCCAACAGACAAAAAGAGCACATCTAGAGGGGTCTTCAGTATCGGGTCGACCGCGGTTTCTTGGTACAGCAGGAAGCAAAGATCCATGGCACTCAGTTCAGCAGAGGCCGAGTATATGGTAGCAAGCTTGGCTGCATGCGAGGCTATATGGATGAGGAAGATCCTGGTCAGTTTGTTCGGTTCTCACTTGGAGCCTATAGTGATTTATTGTGATAACCAGAGTTGCATTAAACTCTCGGCTAATCCAGTATTTCATGATAGATCCAAGCACATTGACATCAAGTACCATCATATCAGAGATTTTGTGCAGCGGAGAATCATGTTACTATCGTACATTCCAACGGAGGATCAGGATGCTGATATCTTGACGAAGGCGCTCACCAGGAGCAAATTCGAATACCACCGAGGCAGGATAGGGTTTCTGATAATCCATATCTTGTTGAGAGGGAGTGTTGAGAATGCAACAAGATGATGGAGCTTAGTGGAAAGAAGTCGCCTTCACTAAGTGGGCCCGCAGGCTATTTTTGGCGCAAAGTCTATTTTTAGACTATGTCTATTTTTAGACATATGGATCATGGTCTATGAGTTGCAGGATGCTATTTGTGGATGATTGTTCATGTTGGTAAAAATAGATTGACTTCTATTTTTAGACATATGGGCGGTTTCTATTTTTAGACTGCCAGGCTAAAAATAGAATAGTCGAATATTATTAGCTCATAATAATATTTGGACTATAAACATTATCTTATCCTCTTGGAGCGCTTCAGTTTGAGCTACAGATGTGGCACATGAAGCTGTCAGAAGGAAATACGCTTTTCTTGTGGGTCAGTTGAGCTATTGCATGCAGGACTTCAGTTAGAACTCATGTGGTTGAGTTTGGTGGAGTTGATTGTGGAGTTGATGGAGTTGTGTTCAGTTTGACTTGGTTGAACTAGTTGTATTTTAGTTTAACTAAAGAATACACTAGTGATGAGTTGTGTGAATTAATTATTAATTAATTCACTAATTATTAACTCATAAAGCAACTAAAGAATACATTAGTTAACTCAGTGCATGTACAGTTCAGTGGAGATAGGTGTTAGAGGTTGAGATTGCTATCAGTTGTGACTATAGTTGTGCATTAGATTTGCACATGCATGGACGGAGATTGCCAATGAGGCTTGCGTAGTATAACCAATGGAATTCGATTTCACAGAGTGATTGATTCTCTTGCAGGATTGCGCAATGGAGGCAGGCAAACAGTGGAGGAGATTTGAGGCTTCAGATCTAAGCTAGTTTGTGTGTAACAGGTGGAGATAGTACGGAGTACTTGTGAAGAGTATTGTACTATGTATTGTTACATGTTCTCAATCATTATAATATACAGATAGTGTGGGGTTTTCAGCTGTATGCTTTCCACGGGTTATATACTGTGTTAATGTGTGCATGCGATTGATGTTTCATTGTTTTTAATACTGCTAAATTGATGATCAACGTAGAGGAGGTTATGTATTATGCATGTATTCCGCAATAGTGTATAATTAGGATAATCTCTGTGAATAAGTGTTTAATTATTCAAAATTTCTACAAGCAATAGCATAAGAAGTGTTGTTAATATAGAGGAGGCAAGAATATGAGAATGTCAAGTTAAAATAGGCCCTGAGAGATACCTTCGACACTCCCGTTAAAAATGGGCCCTGAGGGAGACCTTCACTGGACATGCGGGAGGGCACGTCATGCTTTTAAGAAGTGTTTTCTACCAGATTCTCGGCACCATGGTTTCCTCTAGACTGCTCAAGTATACCACCGATAACATGGTAAGCCATTTCTCTACTTGCTTGTTGCTTGTTTACTTTGTATGCCTGGAAATAGTATAAACAAATCTTGTTGACCTTTTCTGCATGCACATCTGCGTGTTCTACACAATTGTTCTCTCTTCTATGGAAAGAACCAACCTCTTTGCAGTGGAAGCTAGAGGTCATAGGTGGCGGGCATTGTTGGGAGGGGATAATTGTAGCAACAGAGCACATCCAAAGGTTGGAATTGAAATCTTGCAAACTCCATGTTCTTGAAACCCCTGAAACATTTGCTAACATGAGCGAGTGGATGAACAATGTGTTTGCTAACCTGAATCTACAATGTGTTTGCTAACCTGAATGAAGATAGAGGGAGGTGGAATGAAGAGAGGTCGACAGCTATAAACAATCGTGTCAGCGAACGATGACAAGTGTAAGGGTGCTAAGTTTATGCAACGTCCACAAATTTTGAAACTTAAGATAAATTAAGTGTAAGGGTGTTGGGTTTATGCAACATCCACACACCAATTTTGAAACTTGGAATAAATTAAGTTGCGCACACTAAAATAACATCAAGACAAGTGACGCTGGCAATAAGAGAGTAAATAGAAAACTTTAGTTAAAATTTTCTTGCGGGAAAAGTGCCCTGCATAAACTTTGGTTAAAGAGTAATTAACTGATACAAATTTACGGTCAACAATGAGGGACTAATAATGCACTATGAGCTGTTGTATTTGATTATTTCCAAAGGCCTTGCTTCACGTACGCTTCTTAAGATATTTCACCATTATGTATACTTCATAGTTTTTGTTTGACGATTCGTCATGAGGCCTGTGTTGTGTCTTGGATGTCGCTGGTAAAAAAAGATATATTTGTTTAATTTTTGTAGCGTAGTTATATGGAGCCCAATGAAACGGATAGACTGAGGCCGATGGAAAAGTTGTGATCGACTTATTTCTTACACCCTTAAAATACCAGTGAATTGCATATCTCTTTCTGTGACAACGATATTTCAACTCATTCATGCCAATATATCACCAAAAGGATGGGTTTTTATTATCAGCCCTCAGATCTATATAACGGAATAAAAAATTTCAATGTCTAAAACCTCGTTCACACTTTAACATATGACTAGATAAATAATTGGCATAATGGAAAGAAATACAGATTACGTCTGCACATCGGTAACGTCTACTGAATTTCCCTTCAGCGTTGACTTCTAATTTTTCTTAGTCATTTTATTTTTGGATTATTTTGTCCAAGATTAGATATCATCGATTAGTTCTCCTCTCATTTTAGATTTCCATCGATTTTCCTTCTTATTCTATATTGGCAAGCTTTTTATTAGTGCAGGTTACTCACCGAAAGAACTGTGGTAATATTGGCAGCCTCGACTAAGAAAGCTTGTTTGAAAGTTAGAATTTTAATATAGAAATCATTTAAAATGTCAAATTGTAGTTTAAAGTATAGTTACCAAGTTTGAATTCGAATTCCATAAAATATAACGATAGTTAGAATGAAAATTTGATAGTATACATTTAAAAGACTTGAATATATATATTTTATTTTTTCTAACAATAAAATATTATAATCATTTTCTTTTTAATTCATTTTAGGTTTTGAATACTTTCTAATAACTCTATAATATAACAATTTTAGAGATGCAATTCACCTTTAAAAAAAACACACCTACTTTTTGCTAGAAAACTTAAATCTAAAATCTAAAAAATCTAACAGCTCTCTACCTATTATCTAATAAATAAATAGATATTTAAAAAATCACCATTATAGCATTTATCATCAAAATAGAAATATATTTAAAAAATTAGTAATAATCTATTTTCAACCATTCTTTATTTTTCTTGTTTTCTTGACTTTCCTACCTTCCAAAGCAAGAGCTAATTTGAAAAATATAAATTTTCCAATTTCACAATTGTTTCTATTTTTCTTCCTTTTCTATGTAATTTTTCTAAATACCCATCCTTATCATTATCATTATCTATATGTTAAGACTTTAACATTATATGCCCACAAATCCTGATCAAATGAGACAAGTATATTTATCAATTTCATCTTCTAATCAGAAAATCGAAACATGCAAGTATATTTATCACAAGTATATTTGTCAGGTTCATCTTTTGATCAAAAATAAAAACAAGTATATTTATCAGTTTCATCTTCTAATTAGAAAATAAAAACAAGTATATTTATCAGTTTCATCTTCTGATCAAAAAATCAAAAAGAACAACCATCAACATGAACAACTATCAACCGGACTCGTTGGGTTGGGAAGAGAATGCACTTCAAGCCCAATTTCTGTCTGGGATGGCACACTCCACCGGCACAAGATCTAGACTCATATCAGCAACATAACCAGTAACAAGGTAAGCAGCTTAATCAGCCAAATAAGAAAAAACAATAAAAATACCAAATCTAATCTAAGGAAAATATGAATTTATTTTTTATTATATTTATAAAACATTCCTTTTCTCACAATTGATCCATAACTTTAATGAAATCCATAGCTATAAACAATGTTCAAAATTAAATTTATATGTCAATTTTGTGGAGAAACACAAGAACACCACATGAGAAAATATCTGTACTGCAATTTTATAGATTAAAAAAATAACGAAGAAGAAATCATTCCACCAACGAACGAATCGAATTGCATCGAACTATTCGCTGTTCGAATCGAATTAGCGAATTGTCGAATTTTTCTGCACTGATATGGCGAATTAGGTAGCTATGGTTTAAAGTTGAAAAGATTGTACGAATAAAATGTTTAAATCGTGATCGTTGATTTCAGGATCACATGTTGAAAATTCGATATAAATAAATAATTAAAAAGTATACTGATGAGTTGTTTATATCGAAATTATTTTTCCGGATGCAAGATAAAACGTCTTCGAGAACGGATATTGTTCCATTTGGTTTTTCCTCCACTGTTTTTATCAAGATGTCTGTTTTGTATCTTGGACCGTTCACAGTAGTGGAATCTTTTCTTCTTTGTATGACAGATAATGCTGTTGTTTATAGAGCGATTTTGGTAGTCGCATTTTAATTTTACTCTTAGGCGACGATGACAAACTCTATTCTCTGGATTATAAACTTTCACTGTTATCAATTAAAAGCGCTTTTAAAAAACCATCTTTAAGAAGGAACGTTTTGGTTGACGTTTGAATGCCTGGACAACACCTTTTATTAAGCTACTTTGACTTGAAAAGCTAAAAACATTATCTAAGAAATTAGATGTTTGATCTTTCCAAAGAGATCTTTTATTCTTTTAAATGATTTTTTTTTTTTTTTTAATTTGAAAAATATTATTTAAAATTATATTGAAAAAAAATAAATAAAGTTATTTGAAATCTTTTCCACAATTGAAATATTTATCAGAATACTAGAAATATTTAATAAAATAAAATATTTTTTATTAATAATTTATAATCTATTGTATTATCAAAATAATCATAATAATAAAATAAATAAATAACAAATAATAATATGAATTTTATAATAAGTAAAGAAATTAATTGATAATTAATAATAAATAAATTATTTTATTAAAAATAAAAATAAAATAACCAGAATAAATTTATAAATAAATCAAATTAATAAAAAATAAGAGATTTTGAGTCTCTAACTATAAAAAAAAATAGTGTAGTTAAGTCATCTTCAAAATGTTTGTTGCGATCAATAAAATCGCATCATAATACCACAATATTATCAAGCTGTAAGACATGTTCATCAACTACTATAAGACTTCTCATTCACCTATCCCGTGGCTTAAATAATTATTAACAATTTCTTTTATATATTCTTAATTAATGGTCTCGAATTGTAATAAATAATTTTGTGGTTAATTATCTGTATATATGAAAAAATTGTTTAAAAGTTTTAATACTTATAAGTCATTTAACAATTACAAACCTTAAGAGTATAATTATTTTATTTTATTTTTATTTAATATTTAATATTTAATTTTTAAATTAAAAAAAGAAAAAACAAAAAGACATATTTTTACATCATATTTACGAAAGTGATATATCACTCTTCTACATTATAGATTACTACTTCTCATATTTTTTTTTTTTAAGTAATTCATTAAGAAATAGCTAACGTAGTAGAATTGCATAAGGGACTTTCATTTATGACAATATAACCTTAGCGAGCGAATTAATGTGTAAGAAATATTGAGATTATGACAATATAACCTTAGCAAATTAATATGTGTAGGAAACATTGAGATTAGATGAATGATTTCAACGTATTTATTATACATTATTCTGAACTATTTCATCAAACTTATTTCTTTTTTTTGGTTGAGAGGGAATCGGTCACTGGGGCAGCCTCGCAACTCACGTAACACGGGGTCGATTTTGGCCGCTGCCACTATAACTCGCGTAACACGAGGTCGATTTTGGCCACTGGGGCAGCGTCGCAACTCTCCTAACACGGGGTCGATTTTGGCCGCTACCACTATAACTTGCGTAACACAGGGTCGATTTTGGCTGCTACCACTATAACTCGTGTAACACGGGGTCGATTTTGGCCGCTACCATTATAACCCTCGGGAGACTGCGCGCGCCCCTCTCCGCAGCTCCGGGTTAGTCCGGGGGATTTGAACTTGTGACCTTCAATACGGAGCCCACCTTTCTAACAAGCTTCACTGCAATGTGATCACCAACTCACCTACCCATGGGGCTATTTCATCTAACCCTTTTCATCTAACTTAAATAATATATTTCAAAATTGTTATTAAAAGAGTTTAGATACACAAAAAGTACACCCTTTTCCCATTAAAAAAAATTAAACTCAGTCACCTCCACACTTAGTAACAAAATTTTTAAATAGTAACAAAATTTTTAAATAGTTGCATGCATGATTGAAAACAACTTTTTAAAGTAATTGCATGCCTGATTAGAAAACCATTTTTACAATTGGAAATATCAAAAATCTAACCATGCCTACATCTCCATAATGAAGTGCCATAAATTATGTTACGAGATTCTCCACTGTATTTGCCACATGGTCACAAGAGTAGTATGGCACATGAGTGTGACCGGGTAGGACGTGCAAATTGAGCCATTGCTGATTGATTGATGTCTTGGCAATTTTCCTCTGTATTTGAGCCATGGTCATAGGAATAGTAGGTCACAAGAGGGTGGCCGTGTAGGTCATGCAAATTGAGCCATTGTTAATGCATTATGTATTGGAAACATTAATGCCACATTGGATTCATTTGTGAACGTCACAATTTGAACATTGGATTCATTTGTGAACCTCACAATTTGAACAGAGTGAGAGGCTTGAAATATGAGTGTATGACGGTAATAGTCCGTAGTATGTGATACCCCGCTAAAAAGTAGAACCAAGTTTCAATTATAGTCCACCTTCATGCGTCTATGATTTTCTTAATTTGCCTATAGGCCTATCTATATCAACCTTAGGTGGGGAAGAGTGGTTGATTTCTTTTTTTAATATTTAATGGACGGTAGGATGTATTGGCGGGGAATATGAAAGGTATATTCTTCGTCTATGTCCATGATAGACAGATGGAGTATGGGGCAATTCTTATTTCCAACCCTTTTGAAATATAAATGCGTCGGATATGCGAGGGGAATAAGGGTTGCCTTGCTGCAATTTTGAAAGAAATATAAATACAAGGCAACTCCTATTCCCCTCGCATATCAGACCACATTTATATTTCAATAAGGTTGAAAATAGGAATTGCCGATGGAGCATGAGGGATGATAGCCAGATGGAGTATGAGGGAAGCCGAACCTCGAACATGAATTATATAAAAGTAGATTTAATGGTGGGTGTAGTGTGTTTGGATGTCACGTCGACGGCGGAAGAGTCGAAAGGCACGGAGGTGGTCAATAAAGCGATTTGGTGGCGGAGTATAAAATTATATTAAATGACGACATGTAAGAAACAAAACGTTAATTAACTCGTAAAGCTTAAATAACTATTAAAGTCATAAAGTTTAATTATTATTAGAGTCATTAAGTCGTAATTTTTTATGAGATCGTAAGTCAACATTAAATAAATGCATATTGTTTACATAAAATACATATAAATACATGAGCAAAGTATGGATCTAACATTAAGGAGCAAATTAAATATTCAAACTTAAATTATTTATTTAAGTAAAAATATTTATTTATTTATTTAAATAAAAAAAATTATTTATATATTGAAAAAAAGATTGAGACAAATTATTTATTATGTTAGATTTTAGACTTTTGTGATTTATATGGATAATAGTATTGCCTTTTAGATTAATCACATTTTTGAAATTTGGTTGACATTTCCTAACCAACTCATGTGGTTCATCTTCATGATGAAGGTGAAAAGATTAATCTTCGCAAATGTTTAAATAGCATAGAAGTATCTATGCTCAGAAAGACATTATGAAATAGCCGTTGTAAACTAGGCGTTGGGAAAAATTGTTAACACATTAATTATTTAAAAAAAGAATTATTAATTTTTTATTTTATTTAAAAATTAAAAATGAGAAAATGATTAATATAATATAATAATACATTAGGGTATAATATTAATTTATTAAATATTTTTATTTAAGATCATAGTTATAAACTAACTAGATTTATTAATTAAATGGTTAATAAATTTTATTTAGTAAGGGAGAATGTTAACATAATATAATATAATATAATAATACACAACAGTATAATATTTATTTATTAAATATTATATTTTTAAAAGAGAATATATATTTAATAAATTAATATTATACCCTTATGTATTATTATATTATATTAATCTTTCTTCATATTTAATTTTTAAATAAAAAAAATATTTTAATAATTTTTCTCTTAAATAATTAATTTCTTAACCACTTTTCCCAAGGGCTAGTTCATAAAGGCTAGTTCTAGGCATGGATGCTTCTCTGCTATTTAAACATTTGAGAAGATTGATCTCTTCGCCTTTGCCCTCATATTAGTTGGTTTGACACCTCGACCAAATCTCAAGAATGTGATTAATCTCAACGACAATACTATTATAAATTATTTGTTTATTAAAATAGAAACATAAATTGAGATAATTTATGTAATTATTAAAATAAGGAAATAAAATACCAATTTATCGAAAAAAACATAGATGATTTATTTCTTCAATTAAAAATATAAATTAATTATTTATTGAAATAAAAATAAAAATAATTTATTTATTACCTCGATCAGGGTGTGATCTCTCATGGTGCAGACGCAGAGGAATGTTACCACCACCCCTCACATGTTTGAAGCGAACGGTGCGATGGCCTTCAATATGCTTAAGGCAATAGGAATGCGGGAAGGTGAAAAAAACATTTGGGCAAGTTTACGACTGCGGTGAAGGATAGAAAGATGAGGTTTGGAAGAGCAGAGGTTTCTAAGGCGAGAGTTGAGAAGAGGCTTTGACAAGAATGGGGGCTCCATTAGCTCCAAATGTTGGCTACAAGGTGTGTAAATTGGATTCTCCTCCACTACACCATGATTACATCTGGTGTGATAATTGGGGTATGTATAGGGGCAATGGGTTTGTGGGCGAAAGTAATTCGGGCTAATATAGATGCATGGTATGGGGCGTCTGGTGGAATAATCCCAGCTCCATGGGTTCCTCCGTGATGCCAATCCCTTATGGGATTTACCTCTCTCGCATGGGGCTTATCAAGCTTGGTGGGGAGGCTAACAGTCCAGGGGAATACGTTTGTCTTGTTTGCATGGAAATCGTTGGGTCAGGAGTTGGGATGTTGTCATTGTCCATGTCTTGGTGAAAGTCTATTTCCCGGTTTGCTCCATGCGCGCTGATGATAATTGGTAGGAATGACACCTGAGGGTCGACGTCAATTACTTGAGGAAAGCAAGCAATGGGGAGGGCATCATGGGTGGGGGTATTATGAAGTCTGGGAATTGAAATGAATCGTGCGCTGACCATTCCTACCTTGGCTGGTGGACGGGAATTCGTGTGGTAAGCATAGCTTGGGTTGGGTGCATCTCAGATCCGATGGTCAGATTTTGCATTATAGCACGCTAGTCAAGGTAAGGCTAAGATGGTGATGAGATAGGGGGTATGGGGGTATGATCGTACAAAGGTAGGTAAGGGAAGTGTGAGACTTGGGACCCGTTGACTTGGCTACCAAGCTATAGGATTTGTAGCTGACTAGTTGTTGGTACCTCACTCGCAAGGTTGAAGCCGAAGCATTTGCATAGTAATGGACATGCTAGGGTGTCTGCTGGGGAAAATCTATCACGATGCCAGTCATGGTCATGCTGGGTGGGGGATCGTGCTTTTTTGGAGTCATACGAATGAACCAAGGGTGGCAAATTTTGTGGAAAAGTAAAGCCCTCGGGTGTTGGAAATTCAAATCATAATGTTATGGAAATCCTGGTTTCTTGTCCCCTTAACAGGTCTATAGAACGGTAATCATTCTCATACGAGAAGAGAACAGAGGTTAGCTTTGGGCCATCCTAAGGATTTGGCTGACAAGTATTGTGACAGGGTGACACTTGGCATAATGGTGAAAGGTAAGTGTCAAGGAAAGAGGCCACGGGTGACTGAGGCCGAGATTGAACCAAGCACCTCGGGTAAACACCGAGGTAGAAAACCTGTGGCCATCCTGATAAGTGAAGCACCCGCTACATACAAGGAAGGCATCAAGGAGGAGATCAAGAGGCTGATAGCAGAATGTGAGGAAGACATAAATCAACATTCAAGCGTGGATGAAGCTAAGTTGGAGGACTAGAAGCTCCTGGTTCCGAATCTTTACAACACGAGAGGAAAAGGGACTCAATTTAAACATACCATGCATCTTTATTGGCTAATGAAATGCCCGCTTGGCAGGGCTATGGAGAAAATCTAGATGATTTCTGTCCAAGATTTCCTAGATTATAAGCAAGAGTTTGAGAGAGTGCAATTTCAATTGCAGAAACATGATGGTCGCCTTAACTGCATGGAGAGACACTTCCCTTACATGTTCGCACAACCAGAGCTGCCTGGCTCCAGTGCTAAAGACCTAACCCCAGTTGCATCAGCCTCCACCGAGAAGGATGGATAGAATGTTGACTCAATTACTTTTATTAGTTTTCATGCGAATAGATTTTAATTTCCAGTGTACAATTATACATATATATATTCAAATAAAATATGGATGTGGACGTGACAATCAAACTTATCTAGCTTGGATAGATAGACACATTTTTTTGTTATTGGATGGTTTATCATGTGGTTAGGTGGTCAAGAGACTTGTTTTCCGGCTAGGCAAGTTGAGACCACCTAACCTGGTTCTATGTGGTTGTAACTTACTTAGAGCTAAGTTAAAACACTAAAGTGCGGAGGCAGTCCCTGCTGTACAGAGACGTGGAAATTTTTATTTTTTTACCTTAGAAAAAAGAAATTGAGATAGTAAAATAACACCCACATTTATTCAAAGAGCAGAAAATTACAAATTGACACATGCAGGGCCATATTCCATTAACTTAAAAAACACTCTAACAAAACTGAGATTTTTGAAATGCTTAAATAACAGTGTGACATCTCCTAGCAGTCAAGCCCATCGACCTGGCCTGGGGTCTAACCTAATAAGCAAGAGCTAATTTCTTTTGGAACAAACTCTTAGAAATAGAACATAAAATTTATAACAGACAATAGTATATTTAATTTATAACAGACAATAGTATATTTTAGTGTGGATGCATGTGTATCTACTAGCATTCTGACTTGGCTCTGGGCTCGAGGGACCCAACCTGTTTAACCATAGATGGACTTAGTAATGGCTCGAAAATTCCCATGCCCTCTCCTTCTCTGACTTGTAAATTCCTGTATGGAGATAGCCTATTCATCTGCTGTGAAACATAATTCTCTATCATTTTTTTGTTATGAATTTAATTCTTCTATAATATTTTTCAGTGACGAAAGTCAGGTATCTTGGTCAAGGGGAGGAGCTCAAAAAAATCCGTTTCATATTCCAACCTGTTCTTTCTCAAAATGTTCACAGTTTTTATAACAGAATTCAAATTTTATAAGCCTATTTTCTAAAGACTATAGAATAAATATAAAGCACATCATACAATAATTTTATTATATAAAATATTTTATTTTACATTTCAAATTAAAATAAATATTAAACTAAATTAAAATGGAATTTAAACAAAGAAATCCCAAAATTACATATTCAATTTTCATAAAAACAAAATCCCAGAATTTTTAAACGGCAAAACTATGTAGATTTACTTAAAAATAAAGCCATAGTATAACTAGTTGGAGGAATTGCCGGGAAAGTTATGGAAATTCCTGTCATATTTAGAAAAAATCCGGCAAGGATTTTGTAAATCCCAGTTATAGTTGTTAAACTTTAAATTTTTAGGTGTCCTAGACATTTTTGATGGTGCTGAATCCATTTCCACTATCAAAAACACAATTCAGACATTGTGTCTACAAGATTTTTTGAATTTTTTTTGCCCGGATTCCAGCCACTTTTGGCCGTCCAGGCAAATTCCTCCGCCTCCTTAGACGACTCCAAAAATAAATTTTAACTATTTTATATTCATATATAATGAATATAATAATTCTGAAATGTATAGTTCCAAGGATTAGCTCAGTTGGTCAAAATCAGTGCCTAGCCATCGGGAAGTCACACGTCCAATCTCCCCGAAACCATTGAAATTAAGACTTTTCCGTGAACGTAATGCCACCGTTGAATAGTGCCATTACAAAAAAAAGTACTGATTCAAAAATCATACATATTCCAAATTCATACATAGTAGACTGCAAGAAATGACAAAGTAAACAAAATGATTTTTTAGTGATACAGCGAAAATGCATTCCTTTTTATTTATAAATCATAAATATATCGCATAATATTTTTTATATATACTACCTGAATAAATTTATTCTTTAAATATTAATAACATTAATTAATATCAAAGTAATACGGAGCTTCAAAGGATACTTTAGAGTTTTTTTTGGGAGCTTTTTACTACAACAGGTTTTGATGTTCGAGTATTTATTTTGAGTAGGGAAAGTACTATTTGTCTATTTTCTAAGTGATACATGATAGGTCATGGAGTTAGATTGCATGGGTTTGGTAAATTTTATGAGCTCTGGAGACATGGAGATATAGAAAATGTTTCATCTACAGAGACATGGACACATGGAGATATAGAAAATGTTTCAACAAAATATAGACAGTTGCCATTGATTCCTTCAAAGCTTTTGTTGCGAATCCAACTTAAAGTTCAACAATTGCAAATAAGTCTACTTTATTGAATTCTATCTTGATTCAACAAATTACAGTGACGGTGAGAAAAAATTAGCGTACTAGTAAGTTTCATTTTATAAATTTCCAAACTTGAATTTCAAAGTTGAAAATAATATAGTATTGCATGAGATCTCATAATAATCAAGTAATAGTAGTTTTTTTAAGTTTGGGAGTTCCCCTTGTTTTCTTTGTTACCCGGAATTTCATTAGCAAATTGTATAGATTAATATTTTTATTTTTCCTAACAGTGTTTCAAAGTTCAATCTTTTACATATTTCATTGCAAGATGGAATCTCTAAGATAAAATTTAATTGACAAGCTTTGGATAGAAATAAATAAATTATTTTATTTTTATTTTTAATATATTATATTATTATCGCTGGCAACTTCAAGTTCAACAAAATTTCTAATAGTACGGAATACTTGTATTGAAAAATTTTAGATAAAAATAAATAAATTATTTTATTTTTATTTTCAATATATTATATAATTATGGCTGCCAAATTGACTTTTAGCAAAGCTTGCGGTACTGGATACTTCTTCTAGTACCGGAAGTAGCAGGTTATTGGAAACTCTTGCAATATAGGTTAATATTGACAGATAGCCTATTTCAGAATAGGCTTTCACGATCCTTTTTTAGAGTTGATGCTTAATATTTCAGTACAGGTGCAAAAATGAATATTCTTAATTTTGAAATAAAATAAATTTTAATTTTAAATAAAATTTTCAGAAGAATAGGTGCACAGAGTTAAACTTTCACGCGATAGGATGTTTGTAGGCACGGACTACTTGTTTGAAATAATTTTAAAATAAAATAAAATATAATTTCAGATAAATTTGCAGAAGAATCGGTGCGAGGATTTAAACCTTCGTCTCAGAGCAAGTTTGTAGTCATATATTATTTGATTTATGTTGGAGGTATTACACAGTTACATGTGGACATTTAGTTAGAGTATGGGATTATAGTTATATATTATTTGAATTGTGTTGGAGGTACTACACCCCTACATGCAGACATTTAGTTAGAGCATGGGACTACATGCAAGATTATTTCTGCATGATTTACTCCCTGCTCCTTCTTTAACTCTGCAACTAGCTAGTTCTTCTGCATGATTTACTCCCTGATTTGCTTAGCAACTGGCTAGTTCTCTCCGGAACTTGTTGTAGGTGTTGAACCCTCTCATTGATCACCACTATGGTGCATTACTTTGGTAATGCTATATCATGAGCATTGTAACTTATTTTCTAATGAATCAATCTTTTGTTCTTTCGATTTTTTTTAGTATTTTTGCTCTGCAAAGCTGTGTGTTCAACCTTTACTAGCTGAATTCATCTCTGCAGATTTTCTAACACATTTACAGTTTGAACCAGAGGCCAAGGCCATACCAGGTGTAGGGATCCCCATCATCTGTGCACTAGAACCTGTAGCGCAGGAAGTGAAAAATAAATAAAATTACGAACAAAATTGTATTTTCAGCAGCAAATTGTAAACTTTCACTAGAATAGGTACGAGGAGTTAAACCTTCGCGCTATGGCAAGTCTGTAGTCAAAGATTACATCTTTGAACCAGAGGACGCACCACGTGTAGCGATCTCCCTTCTCTGTGAATGGAAACCTGTATCAGAGGAAGATAAAATCAATAAAACAGGTAAAACAAGAAGATAAAAATAAGTCAGGGAGCCATGTTTTGAGCTCGCACGACAAAAGTTGTTACCCGTTTTCTGAGCCATAGTTGTTCTAAGACGCCAAGAGTTATAACACGTTGGATGGATACCAAATTATTGAAGACGTTCTGTCATGACTAAGTCGGAAAAGCATGCAATCCGCACGGAACTCTCGCAGGTTACAGAGGAAAGAAACGCTCTCGGGAAAATGCCAAGTGAACTCTAGAGTGGGAAGAGGGGAAGGTTAGGTACCTTCAAACCGCGCGTTTTAATGATACCAATCGATTGCTAGCTGGAGTGGAGAGTCGTCGACCTAATCTCGGATTTCAAGATTTGGGGGGCCAGGTGTAGCGCTACAGTTAACTTCAGAAAATATTTTTATTGTTTAATCATAGCTGCCGTCAATTTCTAGCCAGACCTAGAGAGCCATCGATCTAATCTCGGATTTCGAGATTCAGTGGGCCAAGTGTAGGGCTACAGGTAACTTCCAGAAAATATTTCTACCCTGTATTCGTTCAAAAGTTGTGATCTACATGCGAAGGGAATAGTTGGAGGCGCTGAATTAATGAAGCTCTATTTAATCTATTTAATCACGTTGATTGTCCCCAATTAACCATCAACCATCCATTCGTAATTTGCGTTGAAATCTTATGATATAAACCATATGGAGTTATACTTTGCACGCATTCAAATCTTTCAATTGAGATCCATCGTTAGAGCATGTGAATAAAAATGATGAAATGAAGATTTGAAATACTTTTCATATTCAAAGTGAACATATAATTATTTTTAATAATTTTGAATGAATTCTCATGCAAGTCATCTTAATGTTCGGGAGCTTAGATAATATAATTTTAATCATGAGATACTCATTCTTGTTCAGAATCATGTTACCTTTTTTTTTTATCAGTCCCTATTTCCTATTGCACGCAAGGCAGGGATTACAGTTATCAAAATAGTAATAATCAAAATAGTGTCACTAATATTAGTTTAATATTAGTTTGAGTTGGTTACAGTCCAAAGTTATCAAAATAGTGTCACTAATATTAGTTTAATATTAGTTTGAGTTGGTTACAGTCCAAAGTTTTTAGGCTTGCGATGTATTTTTCAAAGTTTTTAAGCTCGCGATGTATTTTTCAAAGTTTTTAAGCTCGCGATATATTTTTCCTAGTGGAATCGTTTTTTCTTGACCTCTTTCTGAAACAGAAAACCAAAAACTGTATGTTATATTCATTTATATCCTTCAGATTTTTATTTGTTTCCTTCACATTTTCAATTGCGAAACTAATGCCGTGGAATTAAATATGCCATGCGAAGAAAAATAACCAAAAAGAACCAAGGAGGGATCTATATGAAGGCTCCGTTAACAGTATGACCGCCCTTCGTAGCAGCTATGCGTTAATAGTATGACCGCCCTTCATAGCAGGGCAAGTTGGTAGCTGTGCGAGCCAAACCGGCTATCTGTGGATATCTGCATGTACTGGCAACGGTTGATCACTCGTCAAGACAAAACTGTGGCTCCACATGGCTATTTACTGGCACCGGTTGACCACCGGTCAATACCTAACTGTGGCTATCTACATGTACTGTCACCGCTTGACTATGTGCATGTACTCGCATCGCCCCCTCCTATGGCTACTGCAACATGAAAAGGAAAAGCTAGAAGCTCTGTAAGAGTTTAGAGCCATAAGAAACTAATGAAAATCGTGTGCATGTTTACCTTCAACTTCCTATGTTCGTCTTCATTTGCTTTGTGTTTTTCAGGAACTACAACTATGGGCCGACTGGAAACACTCTCAGGTTCGATGACAAAAAAAAGGTGGACCTTATTGCTAGCGATGCTACGGTCTCTTTCAAGACGGCAATCTAATCTAGTTCTGGAAGACGACAGAATATGGAAAGCTTTCCTGCCACGACGTCATGATCGCCACATGGACTCCGTCCGAGAGCGATAGTGCTGTTGGCAGAGCACCAGGATATGGAGTGGTGACTAACATCATTAACGGTGGGCTGGAGTGCGGGAAAGGCATCAACCCGAGGCTGCTCTGTCACTATGTTGGACAAGTCAGCACAAATACGCATTATTTAATAATATTAACAAATGTGTTGTATGTAACGTAGCTCACATCTCCACTCACCATATTGAAAAAATCTCTTCAACATTGACCCTTGTAATGGCAGGAAATGCCATATGTTCATACCCAATTTTGAAATGTCTTCTACTATGAATGCATTACAATTCATTGCGGCATTGCTTTCTAAAATCTGCTGACAGATACTTGCAGCGCCGCAGCCGTGCTTGTTAAGATTATTATGCTTTTATTCAATTCTAAAATCATTATAACTATTCTCTTTGATAATTAGTTTACCTTGAGAATAACCTCTATATTTGCAATGAATCTTTTGATCCGCCTTTCGTGAGTGTTTCATTAATGTTAGTTTTGTTATTTTTTATAATAATCGTACTTTAAATTTTAAATAGGCTTTATTTTTAATAAAATAAAATAAAATATTAATTTTAAAATAAAATAGTCATTTTTAATAGTTGATTTTGATATATTAAGTTTAAAATAAAAGAAAATATTGATTTAAATATTTTAATTTTAAAATAAAATAAAATATTGATTTTAATAGTTGATGATTTTTATTGTTATTAAATCATTTTCTTGTCCATGAATATGAAATGGGATATGCGGAATGTTTTATATTAACATAGTTATGATATGGTTGTGGCATGGTTTGTATTGACATGGTTATGGCATAGTTTATATTTATTTATATGTAAATAAAAATTTCAATTTAGCATTTTAAATAAAATTAAATATATTTGAAATGTCATGTTAAATATAAATGTAAATGTAGATATAATTTTGAATATAGTTTTAATTTTTAAATCTAATAAGTTTTTGATATAGAATTAGATTTGAAATATATTAAATAGCATTTTTTAATATAAATTTACTATAATATACGAGAGTTAAACATATATGGTGTATTTCTATTTATGATTATTTTTCTAAAACATTATAAATTTAAAATAAAAATAGATACAATTTAGATTTTTTTTAAATATAAGTGTAAATATAATTTTTAATAGCACTTAATTTGTTTATATATATATATATATATATATAAACTTTTCCATAGTTTAGTAAAAGGTGTATTTTCATTCTCAGTACAAGCATGTAGATATGTGTCCACGAGGTCTGGTTAAATTCAAAGGATTAACATTGTGAAAGGGAAAAATAGTTGGGCATTAGGAAGTTCTTAATAGTTAATGATTTTTATGGTTATTATATTATTTTTCT
This sequence comes from Pinus tabuliformis, assembly GCA_031772625.1. Classification (NCBI taxonomy): domain Eukaryota; kingdom Viridiplantae; phylum Streptophyta; class Pinopsida; order Pinales; family Pinaceae; genus Pinus; species Pinus tabuliformis. Next base: position 1,435,199,484 of record CM062816.1, read on the forward strand.
TGCCTATGCATATTAAATTATTTAATATGTGTACTGTTTTATATTTTGACATGGTTATGATATGGTCGCAACATAATTTATATTTATATATATTTAAATGAAATTTTAAATTTCAGATAAAATTAGATACATTTTAAATATAATTTTAAGTATAAATGTATATATAATTTTTTTTATAAAAATAAAATAAAATTATTCAAAGTATTTAGTTTTATCTAAAATATTGTAAAATTTTAATAAAATTTGAAATTCATATTTTAAATAAACAATATTCAAATATAGCCCAGAATTCTTTTTAATATAATAAATTTTTGATATAGAATAAGATTTAAAATGATGATGACGACTGTTCACTGAGATCAAATTTTGGTCTATTTGACTTAAAGAAATAAATTTTTTAGTTTGATTTAAGATTTTATTCCTGTGCTCAAAAAGATTGGAGAGAAGCCTCCCGAGCTCACTATAATTTTGACATCGTAACAGGCTAGAAAGGTCAGTTTTGCAACAAACATTATGACACTGAGATCTAATGTGTTTGTACGCAGGGCACTTTAAGAGGAAGTGATTTTCATCTTCGATGTTCATATTGTCACAAAGATGGTATATCCTTTCTGTCCATGATGTTTTAGGAACTGCCCAACAACCTATTTCACTATGGAGCTCATGAGAGTTCGTTCTAATCTTGGCTATATTAATTTTCTTTTTGAGCTAGTTAAAATAGAGAGATACTTTTGATCTTCTAGAGTGGGGTCATGACCTCCTTATAATATCTTAATTTTCTTTTAGCTACTAAATCTTTCTCACACCACATTTTTTCTTTGAACTTAGAAGTAACAATATTTTTAATGTTATTAATGTTTTGTAATGCAACATTCTCATCGATCTCCCAATGGTTTAACTAGGCCCCGGTGTCTTTATACCAACCTCGTTTGAGCCTTAGGTGGTTTTGGTTGGAATTTAAAGCTAGCTTAGCAAGTCTATGGTTTCCTATGTTATTGAGTTTGTGCTTGTACAACAGAATCCTAGTCATAGCTAGGCTCTCGATAGGGAAAAGACCCACTTCTATAAAGAGTATAGGATAGGGTGTATTGCTTTTCATTTTGAAGTTATACGTTATAAAACGCTTCTAGATTTGCTCAATCTTTCTCCAAGATTCTCTAGAGATGTTGCAACCCCAAACCTCACATCCATATCAGATAACAGGAGTGACTAAAGTTTCAAAGAGGAACTTCTTTCTATCCCACATTACAAGGTTTGTCATTTTACAATTATTTTCAAGACCAAAATAAGCTTTCCACCCCATTAATCATTTTCTCAATGTTATAGTTCTAGTTGAGCTTATAATAAATATCAATTTCTAGGTACTTGTAAGATGACACTTCCTCTAAGTTATTATTATCATACATAAAATTAAAGTAAGTATCCCTCTTGGATTTGATAGTCATAACTTCTGTTTTATAAATAATAAATATATAAATTTTTAATATAGATTTATTATAATATATTAGAATCAAACATATATTGCACATTTATATTAATTTTTATAAAATTTATATTTAGTGTTGAAATTATATATTTAAAATAAAAATATATATAATTCAGATATAATTTTAAATATAAATGCAAATCTCTTTTAAATATAAATGCAAATCTCTTTTATCAATAATATTGAAATTGTAAATTAAAAAAAAATGTTGTAGAGCTTTCCTATTTTATATACTTAAATAAATGGGGTATAGAAAATGTGTTTTCTTGTTCTTAGTATAAGCATGTAGATATGTGTCCATGGGTCTTATAAATTCACATGACTAACATTGTGAAAGAAAAAAAATAGTAGGGTATCCGTGTCTTTCAAATTTCCAAATTATGAGTATAACATTTGAGTTTATATATTTAAATATTTTTTTTGGGTTATATTAAAGTTAAACTTGTATTGTGAGTGCACATTTATTTTTATGTGGTGTTTATGTGGAATGTATTTTAGTGTACTAATTTTCTTTGTATTTAAAATGTTATTTTTTAAATATTAATTTATAATATAAAATTAATATAATATATTTAATTTATATATATATATATATATATATATATATATATATGTTTTTACATTGGATTTTAGAATTATTTAAAACAAAATGTGTATTTAAAATAAAATTTATATCTAATTATTTTTAGTAATATATTTAATTTAAATATATATTGTTTTGAGATTTAATCAATTATATATTTCAATATTGAAATATATGAATATAAGTATGGGGGTTTACGCAGTGTATTATGTTAGATATCATTTTGGGATTAAGCGCGCTTGAGCCAGAGGCGATCTGGGATGGGTGACCTCACGGAAAGTCCTGGTTGCCGGGTGCAAGCCCCAGAAGTGATGATTGACGCTACGTGATTCATTTCACTAGTTTCAATCCCACTTCTTCACCCCTGTGAGCATCACCCGATGCAATGAGTGCTAAGTGAACTATTCAAAAATCATGAGAAATTAGTCAGTTACGACTACCTCTCATGGAAATGGTCATATGTGAATGACTTACTTAACGCAGTTGAACCCCAAAATGATATCTAACATAATGCACTGCGTAAACCCCCATACTTAAATTCAAAAAGAGTGAAGGGATCTCTACTTGAATGGTTCATGAGGCACAATATTTGCTAAGGTTTTGCAAATGGGGTAGCAAGCTAAGTGGGCTTGATTGTGGGGAAAACTCCACAGTTAAGCGTGCTTGAGCCAGAGGCGATCTGGGATGGGTGACCTCCCGGGAAGTCCTGGTTACCGGGTGCAAGCCCCGGAAGTGATGATTGACGCTATGTGATTCATTTCACTAGTTTCAATCCCACTTCTTCACCCCTGTGAGCATCACCCGATGCAATGAGTGCTAAGTGAACTATTCAAAAATCATGAGAAATTAGTCAGTTACGACTACCTCTCATGGAAATGGTCATACGTGAATGACTTACTTAAAGCAGTTGAATCCCAAAATGATATCTAACATAATTCACTGCGTAAACCCCCATACTTAAATTCAAAAAGAGTGAAGGGATCTCTACTTGCATGGTTCATGAGGCACAATATTTGCTAAGGTTTTGCAAATGGGGTAGCAAGCTAAGTGGGCTTGATTGTGGGGAAAACTCCACAGTTAAGCGCACTTGAGCCAGAGGTGATCTGGGATGGGTGACCTCCCGGGAAGTCCTGGTTGTCGGGTGCAAGCCCCGGAAGTGATGATTGACGCTATGTGATTCATTTCACTAGTTTCAATCCCACTTCTTCACCCCTGTGAGCATCACCCGATGCAATGAGTGCTAAGTCAACTATTCAAAAATCATGAGAAATTAGTCAGTTATGACTACCTCTCATGGAAATGGTCATACGTGAATGACTTACTTAACGCAGTTGAATCCCAAAATGATATCTAACATAATGCACTGCGTAAACCCCCATACTTAAATTCAAAAAGAGTGAAGGGATCTCTACTTGAATGGTTCATGAGCCACAATATTTGCTAAGGTTTTGCAAATGGGGTAGCAAGCTAAGTGGGCTTGATTGTGGGGAAAACTCCACAGTTAAGCGCGCTTGAGCCAGAGGCGATCTGGGGTGGGTGACCTCCCGGGAAGTCCTGGTTGCCAGGTGCAAGCCCTAGAAGTGATGATTGACGCTATGTGATTCATTTCACTAGTTTCAATCCCACTTCTTCAACCCTGTGAGCATCACCCGATGCAATGAGTGCTAAGTGAACTATTCAAAAATCATGAGAAATTAGTCAGTTACGACTACCTCTCATGGAAATGGTCATACGTGAATGACTTACTTAACGCAGTTGAATCCCAAAATGATATCTAACATATATGAATATAATTTTTCTAATTTGTGTAATTTATATTGAAAAATATGTAAATAATATTGTTTTCGAAATTATAATTTTTGTAAAATGTTTTTAGTTTTTGGTATGGTTTTTAATTGGAATTTTTCTCGCTTTCATGTTTTGAGTCAAGTTTGTATAGGTTGGGTAGGTATATTTATATGTATGTTTTGTTTGTAATGTTGTGTATTCAATGTAAATTTTACGCTGGAAAATGGAATAGAAATTGAAGCGAAACAATAAAATAAATGTAATTATATATGGTGTTTATTTTTAGTCTATTTATTTATTGTTGTAAAGTATTTCAGGTTGAGTTTTCCTTTTTGTAAAATTGTTGATGGAAAGTTTGTTTTGATTCTATATGAATTGTAGGTTAGGATACGATGAACACATTACATATTCTTGAGAGTGATCCATAGGTTTTAGAAAATCTTGGATGTGAGTAGGAGATTTATTTATTTGCATGGAAAAATGGATGGCATGGACATTGATATATATGTTTTGGGGTTGGTGTTGGTTTTCCTCAAAATAATTGATTGTATCATTTCTTCATTTCAGTTTTGTTTGTTGCGTGTTGTTCTGTTATTGTGGAAATGTTTATTTGGTATGAAATGTTTTGTTTTGCCTTATTTTCAATCAAGAGAAAAAGTTTAGCTATCGTGTTGGGAATATTTTGGAGAAAAAGGATTCTTTTTTACCTTGATGTGATGGAGAAAAAATAGGATTCTTTTTTACCTTGATGTGATGGAGAAATGTTGTGGTTGTTGTCATTTATCATTTTTCTTGTTTCTTTATTTTATCTTTTGCAGTAGAGGGGGCACTCTTTCATTTCTTCCCAGGGAGAGTTTTTTCTTTTAGTATGGATCTAGATATTTGGGAATTTATCACAATTTAGATTATCAACCTTGTGCTTCATTGGAATCCTTTGTTGGTCTTGATGAAATTTAATTTCGATTGTAGGGTCTATTCTATTGGCGAACCCAATTTTTCTCTTTAATTGTAATTCATCTTGTGAGAGAATTTTGGTTTATTTCTTTCTTGGTTTGTTTGCCTCGAGAGTCCTTCATTTCGTCTTGCCTTAATGATAGGGATTAGTTTTCTTCCAAGGTTTTTCCTTTTCTTCGTTCTGGATACTGAATTCAATGCACTATGGGGTCAATGATCTTGTTCAGCATGCTTGGAATTTATTTTCATTTAAAAAAAATTATTTCATTGTCAATCATTTTACCAAGAACTTCAGAAATCTTGGGATTTTCACCCTTGGGGAGCAAGGATTCTTCTCTTTTTTGGAAACTTTGAACCCATGCAAATATGAATGTGTCTTGCTAAAACATGTTTTTGCAAAAATGGATTCACCATTTTTTATTTCTAGCAGTGTTGACATGGTTTAGAAGAGGATGGAACTTCCAAATGGTGATGTTACTTTTCCATTGGAGGTTATCTTCTTCAATAGAAAGTATTTTTGGCTTTATCTAGACAAAGATTATGAAGATTACCCTACATAGGGTTTCATTATCTACTAGTTGGATCTAAAGAGAAACGAGTTGGGTTTTTCATTTTTTCCTATTGTTAACATACGATGTATGTCATTTGCGTTTTACAAGAATGAACTAGTTTGCGTTGTTAATAATGATTCCACCTCTGTATTTTTCCTGAATAAAATGTTGGTTGTGATGTTTTTTTTTTTTCCTTTTATAAATTTTCTTGTTATTTGATACATTTTCTTGGTTCATTTTGTTTTGGGATTAGATATTTGCCTAGGCAGGCTTCACAGAAGTGAAGACTGTGAGTTTGATAGAGATGGTCGAAGAGATGTTGTGATGGAAGATAGAAACTCTAATTCAAATTATTGTGTTTTTAAAATGATTTTCTTGTTAATAGTAATATGCTTGATAGGATGGCTGATAATTTGGGATATTCTATAGGGAATGTTGGAAGCAACTTTTGTGCATGCACCTTTAGAGAGCATTTTGTTTGTGTGGACACTTATCTTCTTGGTGCACCACAAGTGGTTTATGCATTTACCTTTTCGAAGGTTTTCCACTTGTGGGTGTTAAACTTATATTGTTTTGCGCATCTTTTCTTTCATGTGTTTTCTTCTAGGACATTGGTCACATGAATAGTCGTCTAGGAAAAGATATGCATCGACATGAAGGAGTATCAATTCCTTCAATCGCACCTAGGTGGTGCCATAATGTAAATAATGTGCATCCACTATGTCCTCGTTGTGTTGTAGATATGTCTTCATTCTCATAAAGGTCACAAGAGGGTGATCGGGTATGACATGCAAATTGAGCCATTGCTGATTGATTGATGTCGTGGAAACATTAATGCGATTTGGTGGCAGCATGTAAAATTATATTAAATAACGACATGTAAGAAACAAAACGCTAATTAACTCGTAAAGCTTAAATAATTATTAAAATCATAAAGCTTAATTATTATTAGAGTCATTAAGTCGTAATTTTTTATCACATCGTAAGTCAACATTAAATAAATGCATATCGTTTACATGAACAAAGTATGGATCTAACATTAACATAAATTTAAATATAAACATAAACGGTGATTAAATGCGAATTAAATATTGAAATTTAAATTATTTATTTAAACAAAAACATTTTTTTGTTTATTCAAATAAAAAATGAAAATAAATTATTTATTTATTGAAATAGAAACATAAAAATGCAAATTAAATATTGAAATTTAAATTATTTATTTAAATAAAAAAATTTATTTATATATTATAATAGAAATATAAATTGACATAATTTATATAATTATTAAAATAAGGAGCAAATTAAATATTCAAACTTAAATTATTTATTTAAATAAAAATATTTATTTATTTATAAAAAAATAAAATAAATTATTTATATATTAAAAAAGATAGACAAATTATTTATTATGTTAGATTTTAGACTTTTGTGATCTATATGGATAATAGTATTTCATTTTGGATTAATTACATTTTTGAAATTTCATTGACATTTCCAAACCAACTCATGTGGTTCATCTTCATGATGAAGGTGAAAAGATTAATCTTCACAAATGTTTAAATAGCATAAAAGCATTTATGCTCAAAAAAACGTTATGAAATAGCCATTGTATTGGAAAAATTGTTAACACATTGATTATTTTAAAAAATTATTATTATTTTTTTATTTTATTTAATAATTAAAAATGAGAAAATGATCAATATAATATAATAAGGCATTAGGGTATAATATTTATTTATTAGATATTTTTATTTAAAATCATGGTTATGAACTAACTAGATTTGTTAATTAAATGGTTAATAAATTTTATTTGCTGAGGGAGAATGTTAATATAATATAATATAATAATACATAAGGGTATAATATTTATTTATTAAATATTATATTTTATTAAATTTTATATTTTTACAAAGAGAGAATATATATTTAATAAATTAATATTATACCCTTATGTATTATTATATTATATCAATCTTTTCTCATGTTTAATTTTATCTATATATATATATATATATATATATTAATAATTTTTCTTTTAAATAATTAATTTTTTAACCACCTTTCCCACCTGCTAGCTCATAATGGCTAGTTCTAGGCATGGATGCTTCTCTGCTATTTAAACATTTGAGAAGATTGATCTCTTCACCTTTGCCTCCGAATGAATCATATTAGTTGCTTTGACACCTCGACCAAATTTTAAGAATGTGATTAATCCCAAAGATGATACTATTATAAATTATTTGTTTATTAAAATAGAAACATAAATTGAGATAATTTATGTAATTATTAAAATAATGAAATAAAATATCAATTTATCGAATAAAAATTATTTATTTATTACCTCGATCAGGGTGTGAGCTCTCATGGTACAGACGCAGAGGAATGTTACCACCACCCCTCACATGTTTGAAGTAAAGGGTGCAGTGGCCTTCAACATGCTTAAGGCAATAGGAATGCGGGAAGGTGGCAAAAACATTTGGGCAAGTTTACGACTACGGTGAATGATAGAAAGACGAGGTTTGGAAGAGTAGAGGTTCCAGAGGCAAGAGTTGAGAAGAGGCTTCGATAGGAACGGGGGCTCCATTGGCTCCAAATGTTGGCTACAAGGTGTGTAAATTGGATTCTCCTCCACTACACCATGATTACGTCTGGTATGATAATTGGGGTATGTATGGGGGTAATGGGTTTGTTGGTGAAAGTAATTCGGGCTAATATAGATGCATGGTGTCGGGCGTATGGTGGAATAATCCCAGCTCCATGGGTTCCTCCATGGTGTCAATTCCTTATGGGATTTACCTCTCTCGCATGGGGCTTATTGGGCTTGGTGGGGAGGCTGATAGTCTAGGGGAATATGTTTGTCTTGTTTGCATGGAAATCCTTGGGTTGGGGGTTGGGATGTTCTCATTGTCCATGTCTTGGTGAAAGTTTATTTCCCGGTCTGCTCCATTGCGCGCTGATGATAATTGGTAGGAATGACACCTGAGGGTCAGCGCCAATTACTTAAGGAAAGCTAGCAATGGGGAGGCCATCGTGGGCAGGGGTATTCTGAAGTCTAGGAATTGAAACGAATCAAGCGCTAACCATTTCTGCCTTGGCTGGTGGAGGGGAATTTGAGTGGTAAGCATAGCTTGCGCTGGGTGCATCTTGAATCCGGTGGTTAGATTTTGCATTGTAGTGCTAGTCAGGGTAAGGCTAAGATGGTGATGAGATAGGGGAATAGGGGTATGATCGTACAGAGGTAGGTAAGGGAGGTGCGAGACTTGGAACCCGTTGACTTGGCTACCAGGCTACAGTATCTGTAGCTGACCAGCTATTGGTACCTCACGCCCAAGGTTGAGGTTGAAGCATTTGCAAAGTAATGGGCATGCCGGGGTGTCTGTTGGGGCAAAGCAATCACGGTGCGGGTGATGGTCATGTTGGGTGGGGGATCGTGCTTTTTTGGGGTCATACGAATGAACCAAGGGTGGCGAATTTTGTGGAAAGGTAGAGCCTTCGGGTGTTGGAAATTCAAATCATAACATTATGGAAATCTTGGTTTCTTGTCCCCTTAACAGGTCTACAAAACGGTAATCATTCTCATATGAGAAGAGAATAGAGGCTACCTTTGGGCCATCCTAAGGATTTGGCTGATAAGTATTGTGATAGGGTGACACTTGGCAGAATGATGAAAGGTAAGGGCCAAGGAAAGAGGCCACGGGTGACTGAGGCCGAGATTGAACCAAGCACCTCGGGTAAATGCCAAGGTAGAAAACCTGTGGCCATCCTGATAAGTGAAGCGCCCACTACATACAAGGAAGGCACCAAGGAGGAGATCAAGCGGTTGATAGCAGAATGTGAGGAAGATATAAATCAACATGTAAGCGTGGATAAAGCTATGCTGGAGGACTAGAAGCTCGTGGTTCCAGATCCGCACAAAACGAGAGGAAAATGGACTCAATTTAAACATACCATGCATCTTTATTGGCTGATGAAATGCCTGCTTGGCAGGGCTATGGAGAAAATCTAGATGATTTCTATCCAAGATTTCCCATATTATAAACAAGAGTTTCAAAGGGTGCAATTTCAATTGCAGAAACATGATGGTCACCTTAACTGCATGGAGAGACACTTCCCTTACATGTTCGCGCAACCAGAGCTGCCTGGCTCCAGTGCTAAAGACCCGACCCTAGTCGCATCAACCTCCGCCAAGGAGGATGGATAGAATGTTGACTCTCAATTATTTTTATTAGCTTTCATGCGAATATATTTTAATTTCTAGTTTACAATTATATATATATATATATATATATATCCAAAAAAAATATGGATGTGGACATGACAATCAAATTTATTTAGCTTGGATAGATAGACTCATTTTTTGTTACTGGATTGTTTATCATGTGATTAGGTGGTCAAGAGACTTGGCTTCCCGCTGGGCAAGTTGAGACCAACTAACCTGGTTCTATGTGGTTGTAACTTGCTTGTTCTACAACGAAAAAGAAGGATCTACCAAGTTTAACAATTTTTTTTTTTTATTGAAATAGAAAACAAAAAATATTTATTTAATGAAATAGAAAAACAAAAATTCCAAATAAAAATAAAAATTATTTATTTATTAAAAGAAAAAATTATAAATCCTTTATTTAATAAAATAAAAAAATATAAATTCAAATAAATCATTTATTTACTTAAATAGAGAACAAATTTTTTTTTTACTAATATAAAAACATTGAGATCCTCATGCTTTATTTAAGGCGGATCTCATGCTTTATTTAAGGCATTGAAAAAAAGACATCAATTATCTATTTAATTAAAAAAAATTATTTCCCAAAATAAAAACATACATAATAATTATTTCTGAAAAAACATAAGTTATTTATCTATTAAAATAAAAATACATAAATTAAAATAAAATATTTATTTATTGAAATAATAGCATAAATTAATTTTTTTTTACAGATACAAAAACATTGGCATCAACATGCTTTTTAAAGTTTATTTACCCATATAAAAACATTAATATCAACATGGTTTAGCAATGAAATAAAAGCATTAACTCCACGAAATAAAAACATTAACATTGAGAAAAACATTATTTATTTAAGGCAATAAAAAAATATACATAACAAATAGCAAATAATTGGAAGGGGGTGGAAAACGCAATCAAGAAATATACGTCGCAAGTACTTGGAAGGGGGGTGGAAAATTAAATTTGCCTTGTGAAGAAATAGTCGGAAAAGAAATACAAGGGCGGAGGAAAGAACCGAAGAAATAATTGGAAAAAAAAATACAATGGCTGAGCAAAGATGCGCAATCGTTGTGGCTGGGTTGCAAGAAAACATACAATGGCCAGAGTTGTTGGTTGTTGCCGTGGTCATCGCAAGAAAGCATTGGGCTAGAGGTGTTGGTTGTTGCCCTAAATTTGTCGAGCAGTACTCGTCCGTTTCGAAGATAGGAAGTTGAGGGGAAGAGTAGAGAGGTGAGAAAAAAGTTAGGAAGGGAAGTGTGGACATCTATTCGCACTAACAATGCGCAGCAGAAAATCAAAGGCAAATACATCAATAAAAACATACACAAATGACACAACGAGTTAACGTGGTTCATCCAATTAATTTGGGCTACATTCATCAAACATAGGCATCAACAATCTTTATTGTCAAAACAGGAGTTTACAAGAAAATCAATATCCTCTCAAATGTTCACCCTCACATCTCAATCTGTATGGACACCTGTTTTATAGCTAAGAGAATCTAATTGTCTCATAAGTCCTCTTATAGCAAATATAAGGTGCATTAACTCCCTCCCAACAAAATAGAACTAATATAGCAACACAATCTCATTGTTGTCACCTACTGAGATTTTTGCCTATTTTATTAAAACCGAAAATCTCAACAATCTCCACCTTGACAACAATTAGCCTCATACTCTGTTTCTTTATTATTTACTTTTTCTGCAAGCCAAGAGAAGCCAAACACCAACACAGCTTCTCTAACAAAACTGGTTTCGTGAACATGTCTGCACAGTTTTCCTTTGTATGCACCTTTTCAAGAGAGACTCCCCTTTCAGTAATAACGTGTCTTACAAAATGGTACTTTATTGGAATATGCTTTGATTTACTATGACATGCCGGATTCTTAGCCAAATGTATTGCACTTTGACTATCACAAAGTAACTTGATGTTGTCCTGTAACCTACCAAACTCACCAAGCAAACCTTTCAGCCAAACCGCTTCTTTGCAAGAATGTGAAGCAGCAATGTATTCTGCTTCAGTAGTGGATAAAGCAACAATGTTTGTAGTTTTGACATCTAGCTAATAGCTCCACCTGCAAGCGTAAAGACATACCCTCAAGTTGATCTTCTCTTATCCAAATCACCTGCAAAATCAGAATCAACATACCCACAAACAAATTCACTACTCTTATTGTAAGTGATACAATAACTACTTGTGCCTCTCAGATACCGAAGCACCCATTTCACTGCTGACCAGTGTTCTTTACCCGGATTTTCCATATACCTGCTGACAACCCCAACTGCATGTGAAATCTCTGGTTGAGTACAAATCATCGCATACATCGAACATCCTACTACATTGGCATATGGAATTCGAGACATATAATCATTTTCTTCATCTGTATTAGGACATAAACTGGAAGAAAGTTTAAAATGGGAAGCTAAAGGGACTGACACAGGTTTCACATTATTCATAACAAACCTCAAAAGTATTTTCTTAATATATTTCTGTTATGATAGCCACAGCTTACCATTGCTCCTGTCTCTAAAAATCTCCATGCCCAAAATCTGTCTCGCTGTTCCTAGATCTTTCATATCAAATGTCCTTGCCATCCGAGTCTTTAAACTGTTGATCTCTTCAATGCTTTTGCTTGCTAAAATCATATCGTCGACATACAACACTAAGATAATGAACATGCCATTACTTAACTGCTTAAAGTAAACACAATGATCATATTCACTTCTTATATATTTTTGACTCAACATGAAAGAATCAAATTTCTTGTACCATTGTCAAGGCGGCTGCTTCAGACCATACAATGACTTCTTGAGCCTGCAGACAAATTTCTTATTGCGATGCTGAACAAACCCTTCCGGTTGTTCCATATGAATTTTCTCATCTAAATCTCCATGTAAAAATGCAATCTTAACATCTAGTTGCTGTAATTCTAAATCAAGCAAAGCGACTAATGCTAACACAATGTGAATTGAAACCATTTTAACAACTGGTGAAAATATCTCATGAAAGTCAATGCCTGCTTTATGAGAAAACCCTTTTGCAACCAGTCTTGCTTTGTATCTGTCCTCCGAATCATTCACACCCCGTTTTACCTTGAAAACCCATTTACATCCCACAGTTTTCCTACCTTTGAGAAGTTCAACCAGATCCCATGTGCCATTCTTGCTTAAGGCCATCATTTCGTCCTTCATAGCTGCTTTCCATTTGTCACTTTTCGAACCTTCTATAGCTTCCTGATAGCACAGAGGTTCATCGTCATTAGCGGTAAATGCAACTGAAGTAACATAATCATCATACCTTTTCGGAGGGCGTTTGATTCTTGTAGACCTCCTTAAGGATGTTTCTGGTGCTTCCACAATTGGCTGACTACCATCTGTAGGAAATTCTTCATGGTCACCATCTGAGACCTGTTCATGCCCTACATCTGAACCCTGTTCATAATCTGATTCTGAAACCTGTTCATGACTAGAATTTGAACTATGGTCATCATGACTATCATTAGAAGTGCTGTCAAACTGAATGTGCTGAAACTCAGATGCATCATCCTGTTTCAATTTATTATCTACATCTAACTGTACAAGAGAGTATTCGTCGAACTTTACATCTCTGTTGATGATGATTTTGCGGGTAGTAGGATCCCACAATCTAAATCCCTTTGTTCCATCACCATACCCAACAAAGATATACCTTTTTGATTTTGGATCTAATTTAGTGCGCTGATGTTTAGTCACTAGAGCATATGCATCACAACCAAACACTCTGAGTTTAGAATAATCACAAGGGTGACCTTTCCATACCTCTTGAGGAATCTTGCAACCTATCGCTGTCGAAGGTGACCGATTTATCACATAACAAGCTGTAGCCACCACTTCTGTCCATAACTCCTTTTGCAAACCAACGTTACTCAGCATACTCCGTGCTCTCTCCAAAAGATTCCTATTCATGCGTTCAACAACTCCATTTTGCTGAGGAGTATAAATAGTAGTCTTATGTCTCTCGATCCCTGCATCCTTGCAATAGTTGTAAAACTCCTTGGAAGTAAACTCACCACCATTGTCAGTTCTTAAAATTTTTATAGTTCTACCAGTGATGTTTTCTACCAATGCTCTAAACTGCTTGAAAACTGTAAAAACATCAGACTTCCTTTTCAACATGTAGACCCACACTTTCCTAGAAAGTCATCAATAAACGATACAAAATAAGACGAGCCACCATACGAAGTTGTAGGTGCTGGACCCCAAACATCTGAATGGATATAATCAAGTATTCATTTACTAGTATGTTTGCCTGTTTTAAACTTTTGCTTATTTTGTTTGTCAAACAGACAACGTTTACAGAAATCCAACTTTCCAGACCTTAGATTAGGAAGTAACTTGTGATCAGCCAAAATCTTTAACCCTCTTTCGCTCATATGGCCCAACCTTTGATGCCATAGGCGAATGGAACCACTGTCATGTTCAGACACCGTAGACACATGAACTGACCCTGTTCTTCCTTCTAACTGAAACATATTTCCTACTTTCTTAGCTTTCATTACTAGTAAAATACCTTTGTAAATTTTCATTACTCCGCCTTGAATGACAGTTTTATATCCATTTGTGTCAAGTGCTCCTAGTGAAATTAGATTTTTCCTTAAATCTGGTACATGTCTTACATCAGTTAATATTTTTGTTGTCCCATCAAACATTTGCAGCTGTATACTCCCTATTCCCACAATATTAGATGTGACATCATTACCCATGTACACAACTCTATCATTAACTAATCTATATGTCTTAAACCATTCTCTATGAATACACGTGGTTTGATGCACCGGAATCTAGCAACCAATGTTGATCATGATTTGACAAATTAACTGTTAAGACTTCGTCGCTCATACCTGAACTAGATGCCGAACCTGTATCGGTCGTGTTTGCTTCCTTCTTCTCTGTCGATGAAGCTTCTTTAGAAGCTTGTTGTCGCTTCCAGCAATCCTTCTTCAAATGCCCCGATTTGCCGCAGAACCAACACTTTACTTTACTCTTCTTTCCTTTTGACTTTGAACGCGAATCGCTGTGCTTACCAGAGCGTCTTTCTCTAGAACAACCTCTAGCCATCATTCCCTATGATGTAGAGGTGTCAGCATTCGACCGCTTCCTGGTCTCCTCGGACAACAAAGCTCCGACGACATCATCAAATTCAATGGTTTCAGATGAACTAAGACTTATAGAAGTAACAAAATGATCCCACAACTCGGGCAACGAGCACAATAAAGTTATGGCTTTATCCTGGTATTCAAATTTTACTTCTATGCTTTCTAATTGCACCATTAGAGTATTAAAAACATTCAAATGATCAGTGATGGAAGTACTTTCCTTCATTCGAAAATTGTATAGCTGCCGCTTCAAGAGAATCCGATTTGTCAAGGATTTTGTCATATACAGCTTCTCCAACTTCGTCCACAAACCAGCAGCAGTCTTCTCTGTCACGATGTTAAATAAAACATCATCAGCCAAACACAGTCGAATACCGCTCAAGCCTCTTCCATCCAATTCATTCCATTTATCATCTGTCACGGGGTAAGGCAGTTTGGATCTGCCCGACAGTGCCTTTGCCACGCCCTGTTGTACCAGCGAATCATACATCTTGACCTTCCAGATCTCGAAGTTATTTTTTCCATTAAACTTCTCGATTTCAAATCGCGCACTTTGAGTTTTCGCCATCTCGTTTAAAAACAAATAATCTCTAAATCCAACTTTTAAATAAAAAAAGGTTAATATATGACAAATGCCTATGCCTTATTTTATATTGCCTTTACTCTATATTAAAAAAAAACAAAACCCCTTTGCTGTTTGAATTTCAGCTTACAATTTAGAACACATTGCAGTCTTTTAACCAAAGAGCAACCAATGCTTCACGCTGCCCACGCAGAAGAAAAAACCCGCGCCGGAAGCAAAAAACACGCACCAGAAAGGAACTTGGCGCTTGCTTAAGAACACAAGATCCGCGCCAATTGAAAAACGCTTTGAGTGTTTATAATTGGCGCGTGTATACCTCTAAATTCCGCGCCGATCTGAAAATTGGCGCACTGGTGCTCTTAATCAAATCGGTTCTGCGCCATTCTGGTTATTGGCGCGCCTATTTTACCCTAGTCCGTGCCAATCGCAAATAAAGAACTCAGAATATAAATACGCTACCGCCACTCATTCTTTTTCCTGTGTGTTCTGGCAATCAACCCGCACCATCAGCTGACAACCAATACGCACACTCCGCAGCACTGTTATATCACGTGGAGTTGCAAAGTTATGTGGTAATTCAACGCTGCGTCGTTATGGTGTAAGTCAACTCTGCGCCGTTATGGTATAACTCCACGTCGTTTTCAACAGCGCAATAACTTAGCCATGCGCCAACAACACCTCCACACACACCTGCTGCTCGTGGGTTTTGTTGGGTATACGAACAAAGTCCCACATTGATTAGAAGTGGTAGAAGTGGGAAGGATCATGGGTATATAAGGATGAACAAATATCTCCATCGGTATGAGGCCTTTTGGGGTAAAGCCCAAAAAACAAACCCATGAGGGCTTAGGCCCAAAGTGGACAATATCATACCATTGTGGAGATATGTGGTGTCCAGAGTCCCAACAAGTGGTATCAGATCCAAGTTCGAGGTTACCCAAGTGGATGAATCCTCGGAATGCCGAACAAAGATGGTGAGCCCCCGTAAGCCTGTGGATGAGCTCGGTTAAACAGGCGGTGTGCTCCGGATTTTTCATGGACGTGTCTTGTTCTCCAACACGGTGAAGAGGAGTTGACCTGCAATGGAGCAAGCTCTCGAGACAGGTGGTGCTACCATGTAAGCCGTGTGCTTCCAACGCATTGGAGCGGAGAATCCTGGTTGGTAGAGAGGGGAGAATCCTGCGGATGGTTTGAGGGGAGGCTCGATGGTCCTTTGTTCGAGGGGAGGATTGTTGGGTATACGAACAAAGTCCCACATTGATTAAAAGTGGTAGAAGTGGGAAGGATCATGGGTATATAAGGATGAACAAATATCTCCATTGGTATGAGGCCTTTTGGGGTAAAGCCCAAAAACAAACCCATGAGGGCTTAGGCCCAAAGTGGACAATATCATACCATTGTGGAGATATGTGGTGTCCAAAGTCCCAACAGGTTTGTGTTCACCGTAACACTGCTCACCATAACACTGTTTGCCGCAGGCAGTTTTAAACAAAACGTTTTGCACTTTGGTCCACAACTCAGTAGCCGATAGTCAACACGCAGGTCCGTCCACGCAATGTTTAATCCACAGCAGACTTGGGCCCGTCCCTCCTCCGCTGCGCGCTCTGATACCAATTGTTATACTAACAGTGCGTCAAAGACAAACAAATCAATAAAAGCATACACAAATGACATAGCGAGTTAACGTGGTTCACCCAACCAATCTGGGTTACGTCCACCAAACATAGGCATCGGCAATCTTTATTGTCAAAATAGGAGATTACAAGAGAATCAATATCCTCTCAAATGCTCACCCTCACATCCCAATCCGTATGGACACCTGTGTTATAGCTAAGAGAATCTAACTGCCTCATAAATCCTCTTACAGCAAATATAGGGTGCATTAACTCCCTCCCAACAAAATAGCGCTAATATAGCAACACAATCTGATTGTTGTCACTTACTGAGATTTTTGCCTATTTTATTAAAACCGAAAATCTCAACATTTTTGTGTCTGTCTGTGTTGCGTGGGTTGAGGGTTCGAGCGAATAGTTGCAGTGTTTTTGGTACCCCTGAGCTTTAGTCAATTGCAGATATCCCAATATTTGGAAATTAAATGGATATGGCGTGGTCAAAAAATTAATCGCGGCCATATCTGTTCGATTCCCAAATATTTGGGGAATCTGCAATCGACTATGGGAAGGTACTGGCATTTGGTGACGAATTGTGCGAGGGTCTGATTCGGTCTCTCCAGAAAAAGGGTTACCGTCTTTGTGGGCATGGTTTTCATTTAACGCAATGGAAAAAATGTATTTGATGTAACCAATTAGGAACTGTGAAAATAACATTGAAAAAGGTACTGAAATGTGATCTGTTGGGGGCTTTAAATAAGTGAGATAAATAGAGATACAAACTTTTAACTATCGACACTGTTTAGATAAACTGATATATATATAATATACACTGTTTGGATAAACTGATATATATACAGTGTTTAGATAAAACGTATATACATATATACAAATATTTTTCATTTTTTTTTAAATTCAAGAAACATGGTAACATAGTTGAGATTTATTTATTTATTTTTTTAAATTCAAAGAGTTCAAGTTAGATATAGATAGATAACCAGTTAGAATTCTTTGTACAGGTTGGGTTAGCCGAGAGCTACGTTAGAACACTAACGTGCCGACGCAGTCCCTGCTGTACAGAGACGTGGGAATTTTTATTTTTTTACATTAAAAGAAATAAATTGACATCGTAAAGTAACACCCATATTTATTCAAAGAGCAGAAAATTACAAATTGAACCATGAACGCCCATATTCCATTAAATTAAAAAATCCCCAATAAAACTGAGATTTTTGAAATGGTTAAATAAGAGTGTGACATCTCCTACATCGACCTGGCCTAGGGTCTAACCTAATAAGCAAGAGCTAATGTATTTTGGAACAAACTCTTAGAACTAGAACATAAAATTTATAACAGACAATAGTATATTTTAGTGTGGGTGCATGTGTATCTACTGGCATTCTAACTTGGCTCTGGGCTCGAGGGACCCAACCTGTTTAACCATAGATGGACTTAGTAATGGCTAGAAAATGCACTTATCTATAATGCGATTTTTTGAAAGTTTTTTTGGTGGGTTTTTCCAGTCAAAATTTGGCAGCAATTTATTGGAATCGCAAGTTTGATAGCTAGTTTCTGCACAATCAAAGAGTCCGGTTTTTTAGGGTGCTGAATCCAAATATGCAATTAAAAAACCATTTTAAATAATACAAATCAAGATTTAAACTCAAATTTTTCCACCCGATTCTGTCACGAGAATCTCCAAAAAATCACATTATAAACAACTTCCTCGAAAATTACCCTGTCCTCTCCTTCTCTCACATGTAAATTCCTCTCCTTCTCTCACATGTAAATTCCTGTATGGAGATAGCCTATTCGTCTGCTGTGAAACATAATTATCTATCATTTTTTTGTTATGAACTTAATTCTTCTATAATATTTTTCAATGACGAAAGTCAGGTATCTTGGTCCAGGGGAGGAGCTCAAAAAAATCCCTTTCATATTCCAACCTGCTCTTTCTCAAAATAGTCACAGTTTTTATAACAAAATTCAAATTTTATAAGCCTATTTTCTAAAGACTATAGCATAAATATAAAGCACATCAGACAATAATTTTATTATAAAAAATATTTTATTTTACAGATCAAACTAAAATAAATATTAAACTAAATAAAAATGTTTAAACAAAGAAATCCCAAAATTGCATATTCAATTTTTATAAAAACAAAATCCCAGAATTTTTAAACGACAAAACTACGTAGATTTACTTAAAAATAAATATTAACTATTTTTATTCATATATAATGAATATAATCATTCTGAAATGTATTGATTCAAAAATCATACATATTCCAAATTCATACATAGTAGACCACCAGAAATGACAAAGTAAACAAAATGATATTTTAGTGATCTAGCGAAAATGCATTCCTTTTTATTTATAAATCATAAATATATCGAATAATGTTTTTTTTAAATACTACCTGAATAAATTTATTCCTTAAATATTAATAACATTAATTAATATCAGAGTAATAGGGAGCTTCAAAGAATACTTTAGAGTTAATTTAGAGTTTTTTTTGGGAGCTTTTTACTACAACAGGCTTTGATGTTCGAGTATTTATTTTGAGTGGAGAAAGTACTATTTCTCGTGATACATGATAGGTCATGGGGTTGGATTGTATGGCTCAGTAAATCCCATGGCTCTATGAATCCTCAGAGACATGGAGACATAGAAAATGTTTCAACAAAATATAGAGGGTTGCCATTGATTTCTTGATAGTTTTTGTTGCGAATCCAACTTAAAGTTCAACAATTGCAAATAAGTCTAATTTCTTGAACTCTATTGTAAAGATTTAATGATTCAACAAATTACAGTGATGGTGAGAAAGAAAAAGATTCACCTATTAGTAAGTTTCATTTTATAAATTTCCAAATTTGAATTTCAACGTTGAATATAATATAGTGTTGCATGACATCTCATAATAATCAAGTAATAGTAGTTTTTTTAAGTTTCGGAGTTTCCCTTGTTTTTATTGGCAAAAGGAATTTCATTGGCAAATTGTATAGATTAATATTTTGATTTTTTCTAATAGTGTTTCAAATTTCAATCTTTTACATATTTCATTGCAAGATGAAATCTTGAATGACAAGATGAAATTTAATTGACAAGTTTTGGATAGAAATAAATGAATTTTTATTCTTATTTTTAATATATCATATTATTGTCACTGCCAACTTGAAGTTCAGCCAAATGTCTAGGGATACTGGATACTTGTACTGAAAAATTTTAGATAAAAATAAATAAATAATTTTATTTTTATTTTTAATATATTATATAATTATGACGGCCAAATTGACCTAATTGACTTTTAACAAAGCTTCTTACGGTACTGGATACTTCTTCTACTACCGGAAGTAGCAGCTTATTTGAAACTCTTGCAATATAGGTTAATATTGACAGATGTCTATTTGAGAATAGGCTTTCACAATCTTCTTTTTTAGAGTTGATGCTTAATATTTCAGTACAAGTGCAAAAACCAATATTCTTAATTTTAAAATAAAATAAATTTTAATTTTAAATAAAATTTTCAGAACCATAGGTGCGAGTTAAACTTTCACGCTATAGGAAGTTTGTAGGCATGGATTACTTGTTTGAAATAATTTGAAAATAAAATAAAATTTAATATCAAATAAATTTGCAGAAGAATCGATGCGAGGACTTAAACCTTCGCCCTATAGGAAGTTTGTAGTCACATATTACCTGGTTTGAACCAGAGGCCACACTGGGTGTAGGGATCCCCCTCCTCTGTGAACTGGAACCTGTAGCGCAGGAAGTGAAAAATAAAGAAAATTACGAACAAAATTGTATTTTCAGCAGCAAAATTGTAAATTTTCACTAGAATAGGTACGAGGAGTTAAACCTTCGCTCTATGGCAAGTCTGTAGTCAAAGATTACATGTTTGAACCAGAGGACGCACCACGTGTAGCGATCTCCCCTATCTGTGAAAGGAAACGTGTAGCAGAGGAAGAGAAAATCAATAAAACAGGTAACACAAGGAGAGAAAGTAACTCAGGGAGCCATGTTTTGAGCTCGCACGATAACAGTTGTTACCCGTTTTCTGAGCCATAGTTGTTCTAAGACGCCAAGAGTTATAACACATTGGACGGATACCAAATTATTGAAGACCTTCGGTCATGACTAAGTCGGAAAAGCATGCAACCCGCACGGAACTCTCGCAGGTTACAGAGGAAAGAAACGCTGTCGGCAAAATGCCAAGTGAACTCTAAAGTGGGAAGTTAGGTACCTTCAAACCCCGTGTTCAATCGATTGCTAGCTGGAGCTGGAGAGTCGTCGACCTAGTCTCGGATTTCAAGATTTGGAGGGCCAGGTGTAGCGCTACAGGTAGCTCCCAGAAAATATTTCTATCGTTTAATCATAGCTGCCGTCAGTTTCTAGCCAGACCTAGAGAGCCATCGATCTAATCTCGGATTTCGAGATTCAGTGGCCAACTGTAGGGCTACAGGTAACTTCCAGGAAATATTTCTGTCGTGTATTCATTCAAAAGTTGTGATCTACATGCGAAGGGAATGGTTGGAGGGGCTGAATTAATGAAGCTCTATTTAATCACGCTGATTGCCCCCAATTAACCATCAACCATCCTTACGTAATTTGCGTTGAAATCTTATGATATAAACCATATGGAGTTATACTTTTGCAAGCATTCTGATCTTTCAATTGAGATCCATCGTTAGAGCATGTGAATAAAAAAGATGAAATGAAGATTATAAATACTTTTTCATATTCACAGTGAATATATAATTTTTTTTTTAAATTTTAAATGAATTCTCATGCAAGTCATCTTAATGCTTAGGAGCGTAGATAATATAATTTTAATCATGAGATACTCATTCTTATTCACAATCATGTTCCCTTTTTTATCAGTCCCTATTGCACGCAAGGACTATAGTAATTAAAATGGTGTTACTAATATTGGTTTGGTTTGAGTTGGTTATAGTAAAGTTTTTAGGCTCGTGATATATTTTTTAAAATTTTTAGACTTGCGATATATTTTTCATAGTGAAATTTTGTTTTCCATTTTATTTGAACTCTTTCAGGAGAAAAGAAACTAAAACCATTTGTTATATTCATTTATTTTCTTCAAATTTTTATTTCTTCTTTCTCATTTTAAATCGCGAAACTAATGCTAGCGTTAGTTCACGGTGGAATTGAATATGCCATGCGAAGAAAAAAAACCAAAGAGAACCAAGGATGGATCTATATGAAGGCTCCGCTAATAGTATGACCGCCCTTCGTAGCAGCTATGCGTTAATAGTATGACCGCCCTTCATAGTAGGCCAAGTTGGTAGTTGTGCGAGCCAAACCACATGGATATCTACATGTACTGGCACCAGTTGACCACCTTTCAAGACAAAATTGTGGCTCCACATGGCTATCTACCTGTACTGGCACCGGTTGATCATCCGTCAAGACAAAACCGTGGCTATCTGCATGTACTGTCACCGCTTGACTATCTACATGTACTGGCATCACCCCCTCCTATGCCTACTGCAACATGAAAGGAAAAGCTAGAAGCTTCTAAAATCGTGCGCATGTTTACCTTCAACTTCCTAATGTTCGTCTTCATTTGCTTTGTGTTTTTCAGGAACTACAAGTATGAGTCGACTGGAAACACTCTGAGGTTCGATGACATAAAAAACGTGGACATTATTGCTAGCGATGCTACGGTCTCTTTCAAGATGGCAATCTAGTTCTGGATGATGATAGAATATCGAAAGCTTTCCTGCCACGACGGCATGATCGCCACATGGACTCCGTCCGAGAGCGATAGTGCTGTTGGCAGAGCACCAGGATATGGAGTGGTGACTAACATCATTAACGGTGGGCTGGACTGCGGGAAAGGCATCAACCCGAGGCTGCTCTGTCACTATGTTGGACAAGTCAGCACAAATACGCATTATTTAGTAATAAAAACTATAATAATATAGGCATCAACCCGAGGCTGCGTTGTCACTACAAATACGCATTATTTAGTAATAAAAACTATAACAATATTAACAAATGTGTTGTATGTAACGTAGCTCACATCTCCACTCCCCATATTGAGAAAATCTCTTCAACATTGACCTTTGTAATGGCAGGAAATGCCATATGTTCATACCCAATTTTGAAATGACTTCTACTATGAATGCAATGCAATTCATTGCGGCATTACTTTCTAAAATCTGATGACAGATACTTGCAGCGCCGCAGCCCTGCTTGTTAAGATTATTATGCTTTTATTCAATTCTAAAATCATAATAACTATTCTCTTTGATAATTAGTTTTCCTTAAGAATAACCTCTATATTTGCAATGAATCTTTTGATCCGCCTTTCGTGAGTGTTTCATTAATGTTAATTTTGTTATTTTTTTTAATAATAATTTTATTTTAAATTTTTAAAAGACTTTATTTTTAAAATTAATAAATATTAATTTTAAAATGAAATAGTTATTTTTAATAGTTGATTTTGATATATTAAGTTTAAAATAAAAGAAAATATAGATTTAAATATTTTAATTTTAATTTTAAAATAAAATAAAATATTGATTTTAATAGTTGATGATTTTTATTGTTATTACATCATTTTCTTGTCAATGAATGTGAAATGGGATATGCGGAATGTTTTATATTAACATAGTTATGATATGGTTGTGGCATAGTTTGTATTGATATGGTTATGGCATAGCTTAATGTAAATAAAAATTTAGCATTTTAAATAAAACTAAATATATTTGAAATATAATGTTAAATATAAATGTAAATATAATTTTGAATATAGTTTTAATTTTTAAACCTAATAAGTTTTTTTATCTAGAATAAGATTTGAAATATATTAAATAGCATTTTTTAATATAAATTTACTATAATATACGAGAGTTAAACATATATGGTGTGTTTCTATTTATGATTATTTTTCTAAAACATTATAAATTTAAAATAAAAATAGATACAATTTAGATTTTTCCTCAATATAAATATAAGTGTAAATATAATTTTTAATAACACTTAATTTTTTTAAGTATATATATAAACTTTTCCATAGTTTAGTAAAATAAAATATTGATTTAAATATTCTAATTTTAAAATAAAATAAAATATTGATTTTAATAGTTGATGAATTTTATTGTTATTACATCATTTTGTTGTCAATGAATATGAAATTGGATATGCAGAATGTTTTATATTAACATAGTTATGATATGGTTGTGGCATAGTTTGTATTGACATGGTTATGACATAGCTTATACTTATTTATATATGTAAATACAAATTTCAATTTAGCATTTTAAATAAAATTAAATATATTTGAAATATAATGTTAAATATAAATGTAGATATAATTTTTAATATAGTTTTAATTTTTAAACCTAATAAGCTTTTGATATAGAATAAGATTTAAAATATATTAAATAACATTTTTTAATATAAATTTACTATAATATACGAGAGTTAGACATATATCGTGGGTTTCTATTTATGATTATTTTTCTAAAACATTATAAATTTAAAATAAAAATAGATACTATTTAGATTTTTTTAAATATAAGTGTAAATATAATTTTTAATAGCACTTAATGTGTTTAAGGATATATATAAACTTTTCCATAGTTTAGTAAAAGAAAATATTGATTTGAATATTTTAATTTTAAAATAAAATAAAATATTGTTTTTAATAGTTGATGAATTTTATTGTTATTACATCATTTTCTTGTCAATTAATATGAAATGGGATATGCGGAATGTTTTATATTAACATAGTTATGATATGGTTGTGGCATAGTTTGTATGGACATGGTTATGGCATAGATTATATTTATTTATATGTAAATAAAAATTTCAATTTAGCATTTTAAATAAAACTAAATATATTTGAAATATATTTGAATGAATATAGTTTTAATTTTTAAACTTAATAAGTTTTTGATATATAATAAGATTTGAAATATATTAAGTAGTATTTTTTAATATAAATTTACTATAATATACGAGAGTATATATGGTGTGTTTTTATTTATGATTATTTTTCTAAAACATTATAAATTTAAAATAACAATAAATTTGAAATATATAATAAAATTTGAAATATATTAAATAGCATTTTTTAATATAAATTTACTATAATATACGAGAGTTAAACATATGTAGTGTGTTTCTATTTATGATTATTTTTCTAAAACATTATAAATTTAAAATAACAATAGATACAATTTAGATTTTTTTTTAAATATAATTTTTAATAGCACTTAATTTGTTCAAGTATATATAAAAACTTTTCCATGGTTTAGTAAAAGGTGTATTTTCATTCTTAGCACGTAGATATGTGTCCACGAGGTCTGGTTAAATTCAAAGGATTAACATTGTGAAATGAAAAAATAGTTGGGCATTAGGAAGTTTTTAATAGTTAATGATTTTTATGGTTATTATATTATTTTTCTTCTCTATGCATATTAAATAGGATATGTGGACTGTTTTCTGTTTTAGATTTTGACATGGTTATGATATGGTCGCAACATAATTTATATTTATATATATTCAAATGAAATTTTAAATTTGAGACAAAATTAGATGCATTTTAAATATAATTTTAAGTATAATGTATATATAATTTTGAATATAACTTTTGCTATAAAAATAAAATAAAATTATTCAATGTATTTAGTTTTATTTAAAATATTGTAAAATTTTAATAAAATTTGAAATTTATATTTTAAATAAACAATATTTAAATATAGTCTAGAATTAATATAATAATTTTTTTATATAGAATAAGATTCAAAATGATGATGATGATGAAGAATGTCCACTAAGATCAAACTTTGGTCTATCTGACCTAAAGAAATGAATTATTTAGTTCGATTTAAGATTTTATTTCTGTGCTCAAAAAGATTGGAGAGAAGCCTCCCGAGCTCACTATAATTTTGACATCGAAACAGGCTAGGAAGGTCAGTTTCGCAACAAACATTATGACACTGAGATCTAATGTGTTTGTATGCAGGGCACTCTAAGTGGAAGTGATTTTCATCTTCGATGTTCATATTATCACAGAGATGGCAGATCCTTTCTGTCCATGATGTTTTGGGAACTCCCCAACGACCTATTTCACTATGGAGCTCATGAGAGTTCGTTCTAATCTTGGCTATATTAATTTTCTTTTTTGATCTAGTTAAAATAGAGAGATACTTTTGATCTTCTAGAGTGGGGTCATGACCTCCATATAATATCTTAATTTTCTTTTAGCTGCTAAATCTTTCTCACACCCCTTTTTTCCTTTGAACTTAGAAGTAACAATATTTTTAATGTTATTAATGTTTTGTAATGCAACATTCTCATCGATCTCCCAATGGTTTAACCAAGCCCTGGTGTCTTTATACCAAACTCGTTTGAGCCTTAGGTGGTTTTGGCTAGAATTTAAAGCTAGCTTAGGAAGTCTATGGTTTCCTATGTTATTGAGTTTGTGTTTGTACAATAGAATCCTAGTCATAGCTAGGCTCTCGATAGGGGAAAGACCCACTTCTATAAGGAGTATAGGATAGGGTGTATTGCTTTTCATTTTTAGAAGTTATACGTTATAAAACACTTCTGGATTTGCTCAATCTTTCTCCAAGATTCTCTATAGATGTTGCAACCCCAAACCTCACATCCATCTAAGATAACAGGAGTGACTAAAGTTTCAAAGAGGAACTTCTTTCTATCCCACATTACAAGGTTTGTCATTTTACAATTATTTTCAAGACCAAAATAAGCTTTCCACCCCCATTAATCATTTTCTCAATGCTATAGTTCCAGTTGAGCTTATGATGAATATCAATTTCTAGGTACTTGTAAGATGACACTTCCTCTAAGTTATTATTATCATACATAAAATTAGCGTAAGTATCCCTCTTGGATGGAATAAATAAGGGGGGATAGGCTCTAGTGCCTCCTTCCTTCTCCTATTGTGTCATATTTGTAAATCCTTCAATCCTATCCCAAGTTGTTCTTAAGGGGGGATGTTAGGATATTCCGACACATAGGAAATAGTTAAGTTCAACTTGGTCTAGTATAGAGTTAGGTATAGAGTTAGGTAAAGTGTGTTTCTTTACCGTTGTACATTTTGTAACTTACAATCCGACGGTCACGATATGTAGTGATCCGACGGTTCATTCTCTCCTCGGTATTACCGACACTTGATCCGTGGCTTGACACCCGATTGGTCCATGAGTTCTATTTAAAGCGCATGGAGGGTCATTGTTCGGGTAATCCGTGCATGAGAGAAGCTTATGTAAATTTTCATTCTTTGATTAATAAATTGCTTGTAGTAGCCACGTTGGCACAGGCCGTGGACTGTTTCCCTCTTTGAGGGTTTTAACCACGTCAAAAATACTGGTGTATTGATCTGTGATCTGGTTGTGAGCGGTGTCCTTTTGGCGTTCTTTCTGAGGAACTTACCCTGTAAATTCCTACATGGTATCAGAGCTATTTGAGGGCCGCGTCCGTTTGTGATCCAAATCTGAAGCCGGTAGAACTGCATCCGACTGCCGTTTCCTAGATCTGCTATTTCTGACTGCTTTCGGGCCGAGAGGACTGCTCTGTTGTGTTCGGAGCATCTGTTCCAGTGAGGAACCCCTTTCGTTTCACGCGAAAAGGTTTCTGGTAGCCTTAGTTGCGTCATTTTTCAGATCGGGAGGTATACAGTGTTTATTTGCAGTTTACTGTTATTTTCTCTCTGCTTATTTCGGTTTCTGTTTATTTAGCCTTTTTTATTACCGGATCTATACCTTTCATTTCTGCGTATGCTCTTTGCCCTGCGACTCTGTGCGATCTGGGCAAATCAGAAACAGAAAGGAAGTTTTTTTTCTCATGCGTATGCTCTTTTCCCTGCACCTTAGTGTGATCTTGGAAAATCAGAAACATTGAGAAAAATATTTAGTTTCCGGCCAAAGCTAACCTTGAGCCGCAAGGTTCATTTTTGATAATATCTAGTTTTTTGGCCAAAGCTAACTTCGAGCCATAAGGTTCGTTTTCTTTGCATGTCCGTGTTGGGTTTTGTGTTTTGTGTTTTGTAGGGAAAAAGAGCTTTCTCAAGGCAAGCACGCAAACCAAGGCCCCCCCCTCTCTCTCTCTCTCTCTCAAATTTTTTGTATAGATCAATTGGTTCAAAGCTATTTTAAGAGAGTAGAGGTCTTGGGTTCAAGTCTCCATTTTGTGGGGGCGGATTTTTTCATTTCCGCACATTCGCGCACTTTGCCGGCAACTTCAACAATTTTTTTTCAAAAAGCCATAACTTCTTCATCCGGAAGCCTTTTTCAGAGCCGTTTTTTTTAAAACATCCTAATTTTTCGAGATCTATCCATTGGAACACTTACTTTCAGCATCTTCAGCTTCAGTTTTTTTTTAAAATGGAAAGTCCATGCCAAGTCATTCTTGACAGCACTAACTACTTCCAATGGATATCCTACATGGAAGATTTACTTAGAAGTAAAGGTCTTTACAGAATAGCCACAGACCAAGAGAAGAAACCAAAAGATGAAGACAAGGCTGCAAAATGGGAAAATAGACAAGATCAAGCACGTGGTTTGATAGGGATGTCTATTTCTCCTGATCTTAGATTCCATATTGCAAAACTTGAAACTCCTCATGAAGCATTGGAACAAATCACTAAAGTTTTTGGGATTAAAAATGAAATTAGAGCCCATCAACTTGAAAATGAGTTTCTTACATTGGATCCTAATAATTTTTCTTGCATTGAAGATTTCTTGTCCAAATTCAAGACCCTTAGATATCTCTTGGAAGGTGTTAAGGTTAAGAAAGAAGATAGTAACCTTATTTATTCCATCCTTACTAAGTTGGGACCAGCCTACTCTATATTTGTTTCCACCTTCCATTCTACAAGGGAAGCTTTCATTTGTCAAGGAAAAGACTACAAGGCCCCTTCCTTTGACTCTTTTTGTGATTCTTTAATAAGAGAACAAGAAAAACTCTTACACCTTGGTCTTCTTAATCTTGGAAACTCTTCCAAGAAAGCGTTAGCCGCCCAGCAGCAACCAAATTCAAAGAATCCTAAGAAGTCATATCCTAAAAAGAATGGTCTAAACCAAACAAGGGTCCTAAGCAAACTCAGCCTCAAAATGAAAGATCATTTCAGCAAAATGATAAGACCAATAAAAACAAATGGAAGAAGACTGATAGACATTGTAACTTTTGTAATCGAGATGGCCACTTAGAATCTAAATGCTTTAAGAAGATGGAAGCCTTGGAAGCCGCAATGAAGAAACATAACATCCATGTGGAGCATTCTTCAACTTCAACTTCAACTTCAACTTCAGGAATGGCACTTTCTGCATGTCATTGTCAATCATCTCAGTCTGGTTATGCATTAAATGTATCTTCTTCTTCTCATTCTCATGAGTGGCTCATTGATTCTGGAGCCTCTTATCACATGGCCAAAAACCAAGCCATGTTTTCTTCTTTAAATGATTGTAACACCAAAAATATATATGTTGGTGATGATAGATCTCTTAATGTTGTAGGGACTGGAACTGTTCATCTAGACAATGGTCAGTTTAATGATGTATTATGTGTTCCAACCTTAACCTGCAACCTTCTATCTGTATATCAGATAACTCATTCAGGTGAAGGTAAAATTGTTGAATTTTCACCTCATGATGTTGTAATCAAGGATCTAAGAGATCCTAAACAGATTCTAGCTACTGGTATTGCTGATGATTCCACAAGGTTGTATAAGTTTCACAACTTTGGGTCATCAAATCTTCCCTCAGTATTTGTTGCTCATAATGATGAAGTGAGCAAACTTTGGCATGAGCGATTTGGTCACTTAAACTATCGCTCCCTTCAGCATCTATGTAAATAAAATATGGTGACAGGTCTTCCTATGGTATCTTGCAGAGATGGTGTTTGTTCCGGATGTGTACTCGGAAAACATCATCGGGACAGTTTTGAAAAACGTGCCTCTTGGCACGCCTCAGCCCCTTTACAGCTTGTGCACAGTGATTTATGTGGTCCACTTCCTGTTGCTTCATTCTCTGGCTGCAAGTATTTCTTAACTTTCATTGATGATTTCTCCAGACGCACTTGGGTATACTTCTTAAAACTCAAGAGCGAAGTATTTAACACATTTTTGGCCTTCAAAGCCTTTGTTGAAAAACAATCTGGACATCAAATTCTTAAGCTAAGAACTGATAATGGTGGAGAATATGTTAAAAACACATTCATCAACTTTTGCACCGAAAATGGAATTCAAATGAAACATACTGTTCCATACACTCCACAACAAAATGGTGTAGCTGAAAGGAAAAATCGCACCTTAAAGGAAATGGCTAATTGTATGCTGCAATCTAAAGGACTCAGTCTTAGTTTTTGGGCCGAAGCAATTAATTGTGCAAATTATATAATCAATCGCACTCCTACTAAGGTTCTAAAGAATATCACTCCAGAAGAAGCTTGGAGTTCCATTAAACCAGATGTAAGTCACTTTCGTGTTTTTGGAAGTGAAGCATGGGCCCATATTCCAGATGAAAAGCATAAAGCTTTAGAACCTAAGAGTGAGAAATGTACTTTTGTTGGATATTCTGAAGATGTAAAAGGTTATAGACTTATTCCATTTAAGTCCAAAAATGTTATCATTAGAAGAGATGTAAAATTTGATGAAAATAAATCGGCCTGCGAGCCTAGTCCGGCGGATGTGCCACCTCTTCCTATCTCTTCTACTTTTGAAAACATTTCTTCTTCAGATGATGAAAGTGAGGATGAAAATCCTCCCCCACCTTCTCAGGATCCTCAACTTCCAAGATGGGTCCGTGCTACTCGGGATGCAGCAGGTGATCTTGCCGGTGATCCTACAGATCAGCGACGTACACGTTCTCAGTTTGAAAGAGCCTCTTCTTTACTGGCTCAAGCTCCAGTAAATCATGATCCTGACACTTTTGCAGAAGCTTCAGGCCATCCACATTGGGAAGCAGCTATGAATGAAGAATATCATTCATTGTTGACAAATGATACATGGGATCTTGTTCCTCTACCAAAGGGACGCAAACTTGTTAGATGTAAATGGGTTTACAGAACCAAGTATGGACCAGATGGGAAAGTTGATAAACATAAAGCTCGTCTTGTTGCTAAGGGCTTTTCACAGGTTGAAGGCATTGACTACACTGAAACCTTCTCCCCTGTTGCCAAAATGAACTCTATCCGCCTTGTTCTTTCCCTTGCTGCCTCTTTAAAATGGGAAGTCCATCAGATGGATGTTAAATCTGCCTTCTTGCATGGGGACTTGCATGAAGAAATCTATATGGAACAACCCATTGGCTTCATCCAAACAGACTCCAGCCTTGTATGTCGACTTAAGAAATCTCTTTATGGTCTCAAGCAAGCTCCTCGGGCTTGGTATGCCAAAATGGATAGCTTTCTTTTAGAATCTGGCTTTTCTAGGTGTTATTCTGACAATACTGTCTACACCAAGAAAGTGGGCAACTCTCTTATCATCCTTGTTCTTTATGTTGATGATCTTATTCTTACTGGTAGTGATCCCAACCTTATAAACCATGTAAAGTCTAGCCTTAAAAAGAAATTTGAAATGACAGACTTAGGACACTTACACTATTTTCTCGGTCTTCAAGTCTTGCAATCCAAGGAGGGTATTTCCCTTTCCCAGTCCAAGTATGCTTGTGATATTCTTCGTCATTTTCACATGGAAGACTGTAAGCCAGCCCCTTCTCCCTTTCAGTCTGGAGTCAAACTTTCAGTCTCTTGTACTTCTCCTGAAGTTGATGCTACCTTATACCGTCAACTTGTAGGAAAACTCTTGTATTTAACCCATACTTGTCCTGACCTTTCCTTTGTTGTTGGCCTTGTTGCTCGTTTTATGCAAAACCACCTTGAAAGTCATTGGAAAGCAGCTAAAAGAATACTTCGTTATGTTCGAGGTACAGTACAGTTTGGGATTCATTACAGTGCCAAAGCAGCTCCTCTATTAGTCGGTTTCACTGATTCTGATTGGGCTGGTGACCCTGATGATCGGAAGTCTACTGCCGGTTATGTCTTCACTCTTGGTTCAGGACCTATTACATGGGCTTGTAAGAAAAAGGTTTCCATTTCTCTTTCGTTAGCAGAAGCAGAGTATCGTGGTGCCGTGGAAGCTAGTAAGGAAGCCTTGTGGCTTCGTCAGATCCTATCAGAGTTTGGCTTTGAGCAGCAGCATCCAACCACACTTTGGTGTGATAATCAAAGTGCCATTCAGCTATGCAAAGATCCAGTCCAGCATCAGCGCAACAAACACATTGAACTACACATGCACTTCATCAGAAAGCTCATTCATGACCATGTTCTTGAAGTGCAATATTGTTCAACAGATGATCAGGTTGCAGACATCTTCACAAAGGCTCTCACAGAGGCGAAGTTCACTAAACTTCGATATATGCTTGGAGTTCAGGAAGTTGTCACTAAGGGGGGATAGGCTCTAGTGCCTCCTTCCTTCTCCTATTGTGTCATATTTGTAAATCCTTCAATCCTATCCCAAGTTGTTCTTAAGGGGGGATGTTAGGATATTCCGACACATAGGAAATAGTTAAGTTCAACTTGGTCTAGTATAGAGTTAGGTAAAGTGTGTTTCTTTACCGTTGTACATTTTGTAACTTACAATCCGACGGTCACGATATGTAGTGATCCGACGGTTCATTCTCTCCTCGGTATTACCGACACTTGATCCGTGGCTTGACACCCGATTGGTCCATGAGTTCTATTTAAAGCGCATGGAGGGTCATTGTTCAGGTAATCCGTGCATGAGAGAAGCTTATGTAAATTTTCATTCTTTGATTAATAAATTGCCTGTAGTAGCCACGTTGGCACAGGCCGTGGACTGTTTCCCTCTTTGAGGGTTTTAACCACGTCAAAAATACTGGTGTATTGATCTGTGATCTGGTTGTGAGCGGTGTCCTTTTGGTGTTCTTTCTGAGGAACTTACCCTGTAAATTCCTACAGTTTTCACCCTTGGGGAGCAAGGATTCTTCTCTTTTTTGGAATGTTTGAACCCATGCAAATATGAATGTGTCTTGCTAAAACATGTTTCTGCAAAAATGGATTCACCATGTTTTATTTGTAGCAATGTTGACATGGTTTAGAAGAGGATGGAACTTCCAAATGGTGATGTAACTTTTCCATTAAAGGTTATCTTCTTCAATAGAAAGTTTTTTTGGCTTTATCTAGACAAAGATTATGATGATTACACTACATAGGGTTTCACTATCTACTAGTTCGATCTAAAGAGAAACGATTTGGGTTTTTCATTTGTTCCTATTGTTAACATACAATGTATGTCATTTGGGTTTTACAAGAATGAACTACTTTGCGTTGTTAATAATGATTCCACCTCTGTATGGTCACTTAAAGAAATAAACAGTTTTGAATTTAGTCTTGTCACAAAGGAGAAAAGTTTGGAATATTTTGAGGATGATTGGGGGTACAAATGGTCGTTTCTCAAAGAAATCTCTATGGATATACACAATAAATGTCCAGGTTACCTTCCTTTGCACAAATTTGTAGAAAAAATTCTTATGTTGGGTTTCTCATAAACAAGATTAAAGGTGTATGATTTGGTGATGGGGTTGTGTGAAACAACAATTGTTCATGGAGTGTCTGTGGTGGAGGTGTCTAGGTTAGGCCTCGAAAATGTTAAAGATTTTTATGATTTGGTGGAGAATGGAAATGTCTTTTCAATTGTTCCAAATGCAGATTATATTCTAGACATACTTGCACTACTTGTGAATATATTGATTTAGCCTTAGAGGCTGCAAGGTGTTTGTTGTTTGGCATTGCTAAAGAATCTTACAAACAAAAAACATTTTTGAAATATGATTGTAATCTGCATTTCGAATTGATACTAAGGAGATATCTACGCTAAATTTGGCTTTGTATTTTGGAAATTTATTTCTTTTTAGGTTTTCTTAAAAATTAGCGATGGAATTTGTATATATTTGTGTTTTGTAAAATGTGAAAATGGAATGGTATTATTGCAACAAAAATTTTCTTGCTAGGAATCCACACTTCACATAGCGTTCTATTATTCTATTGAAGATTGGCATGTCAAATTTTCTCGTGTTTCTATGGGTTGGTTGTGATTTTGACCTATATGGTGTGTGTAACAATGTAGTTGATGTTTATTTTGGGTACTTAGTTTTCAAAATATTTATTTTGTCTGTGTCTCATTGTAGTTCGAAGGCATTTTTTTTAGGCATTTTTTTTTTGTTTTAAGGTTTAGTTCATGTTTATCGTTTTGGAAGCTAAAGTTTTAAATATTTATTTAGATGAAAAACTAAGTGTTAACCTCCATGGGTGCGAGTGAATGAAATTTGAATCAAGTTTACCTTTCTTGTAGAATTGTTGAGCAGCCGAAGAAGCAAGAGTGGTGTGAAAAGACCCCATTCTTCTGGTACATGTTAAAGAACAAATGAATACCAACGAAAATGGTATAAAAAATAAGGACGCGTTAGAGCGCATAGAAGAGTTGTGTACCAATGGGAAAAAAGTGCTTTAGAAAGTCAACAAGAAGGGGATGACATAAATTGTAAGTATGAAAGTGGGAGTGCTTTAATGTGAGGAATATCTTGTTTAAATGATTATTTTCCTATATGTTTGTGATGTCAAATATATTTGTGTTATTCAAGGTTTACTAAAATTGGTTTTCTTTGGAGAAATTCTATCTGCAAAGAGAGTGTTCATATGGAAAAGGAGCATGTTTTCTTTGAAAATAATGAAGGGGTTTCAAATTTCCTAGGCGTTAAGAAGGTTGGAAATGAACAAATGGAGACATGTCGTTTTATGGGTGGTTGTGGTACACTTCTTAAGATGGTTGAAACTATGGGAAATGTCGTCACTGATGAGGGTCAGGGAATATCTAGTAGTAGCTATCTAATGAATATAGTTGGTGCTTCAACATCTATGTGTTATGTGTATGTTGCAAGAACGAAGGCACTTCAAATTTGTTTACTCCTCTATTGATCTTTTTTTGTTAAACTTTTTATTGTTGGTATGTTTCCCTTTTATTTTTTCAGAACACTGTAGAAATGATTGTTGGTGGGGAAGTAACTATAGACCATGTGAGACCGTCATTTTTGTCAGGGAGAAATCTTAACCAACAAATTGCTAGAATTTGGAAAATGTTGAAATAGAAGGTGTTGATAATCGTAAGTTTGGGTTGTTCTGTATTTTTCCTGAATAAAATGTTGGTTGTGATGTTTGTTTTTTTTCTTTTATAAATTTTGTTGTTATTTGATACATTTTCTTGGTTCATTTTGTTTTGGGATTAGATATTTGCCTAGGCAAGCTTCACAGAAGTGAAGACTATGAGTTTGATAGAGATGGTTGAAGAGATGTTATGATGGAAGATAGAAACTCTAATTCAAATTATTGTGTTTTTAAAATGATTTTCTTGTTAATAGTAATATGCTTGATAGGATGGCGGATAATTTGGGCTAGTCTATAGGGAATGTTGGAAGCAACATTTGTGCATGCACCTTTAGAGAGCATTTTGTTTGTGCTAGATATTGTATGGACACTTATCTTGTTGGTGCACCACAAGTGGTTTATGCATTTACCTTTTTGAAGGTTTTCCACTTGTGGGTGTTAAACTTATATTGTTTTGCGCATCTTGTTTTTCATGTTTTTTCTTCCATGACATTGGTCAGATGAATAGTGGTCTAGGAACAGATATGCATTGACATGAAGGAATATCAATTCCTTCAATCGCACCTATGTGGTGCCATAACGTAAATAATGTGCATCCACTATGTCCTCGTTGTGTTGTAGGTATTTCTTCATTCTCATAAATGATTTCTTCTTCCTTGCAAGTGGGGTTTGGTCCACTCTATCTTTAGAAGAATGGATTTGCATTATTTTATGGAAAGAAATAATACAAGTAATCCCATAATTGGCCATGTTTCTTCAAATCATTTCCAACCTAGAGTACTGC
Source organism: Pinus tabuliformis (assembly GCA_031772625.1). Lineage (NCBI taxonomy): Eukaryota > Viridiplantae > Streptophyta > Pinopsida > Pinales > Pinaceae > Pinus > Pinus tabuliformis. The sequence goes on from CM062816.1 coordinate 1,435,235,363, forward strand.
TTGCAAGATGAAATGAAACTTCTCCCTCCCACTTTAGTAGTGACATGGTTGAGGTCCATAAAAACTTTCATTCTAGCATTGATAGTTTGTCTACATTGCATAAGTGAAAAGTGTGCAATGAATTTTATCCTGGTATACAAGTTGTAAGATAGCATGAGGGACCCATTTGTAAAATATGTAGGGATGGGAAGGGTGCCCATCACGTTTCCCACTTTAATGACATGGATCCAGGTGAGCAGCCAAAGGTTTTAAGAGTTTTGACACATATCGAGGAGATGCTAATGGTGCAGGTAAATATGATTTTTTCAAGTGTCGAATTCTTATGGTGGCCAATATAAATATAATGGGAGCACAATAAGTTTTTTGCAAGATATTTCTTTGATTGCAAGGAAACTTCCATGACAAGTTAAGAAGTTACATTTTTATTATTATGAGAATATGAGGTGTTTAATATAGATATTATGAATGCTACATGAAGTGACAACATGTTTTGGATTCATATTTTAGAAAATCCAAATGGAAAAGTACTATAAGTATGTTGAAATTTATATGGATTCAGTTACTACTCTCCCAGAAAGGCCTGCTGATGCCTCTAGTAGGTTGTTATTTGTTGATAGTGATCTTCATGAAATAAATAAGGAGGATGCAGAGATTAATAGGGAGGGTGCTAATTCTTTGCATTCTCACTTGTTGTCATTTATTTCCTGCTTGCCTAATGAATCAGGTAATTTGATCGAATGAGAATATTTATTAAGAACATGGATTGGACATCCATTAAACTAGTGGATTGGCCTGATCTTGATACATCTCCCATTAATGAATATAATATTGAAGGAATGTTAGAATTGGAATTCCTAGCTTTATTCCCTACAGGAGATGGTGATTGGTTGCATCCACATATTTTCAATGTTGAGATGGATGGATATGGTTTGCATTTCCTAAGATATTATGATAAAAAAAATTGGAAGCCATCCTTAGTTTCAAAATTTCTTGTTGAATATGATTTTGCACCATCGAAGTCAAGGAACGACTTATTTCTTTTTGGAGAAGAGTAAGCCATAACTACGTGATATACTAGACAATAAATTGGCAGAAAAATTAATTCATTTTGGATCTTATCTTAGGGATACAAGGTATTATTAGACAAAGTGTCGTTCTAAACTAATAGATATGATCACCTGGTTGGGTAACCCTAGTTTATTTTTTACATTGAGTGCATATGACATGAAGTGGTCTAACTTGCATAGTTTAATGCCTTCAAATAGCCATTGTTATCGATAAAATGAACATGCTAACAAGATTGAAAATGTTATTCAGTACCCATATATAGTCACTATGTAGATGTGCCAGATATTCAATATCTTCCAATAGCTGGTTTTTCAAAGATATCTTGGTGCTAAGGAATTTTGGTATAGGTTTATTATCATTCCCTTTTTCCCTATTTTAACCCTTTAACCAAAATGTGTGTACTTATAGTTTGTTGGTTGTATGTTAATGGCACGTTTTAAATTATGTCAAGAATGAATGGAAGGATATACGTTAGGCTCGCATTCATGGATTTTTGAGGTTTCTAGGAGCATTGGATATGGAAACATTGGATGGGTCCAATGTCATTTTTGTTGGCACAACAAAGAATTATTTCGACAAATATGTTACTGCCTGGAATCCACGTGCTTTGCATTGTCAAAATGTCATGATCCATCAAAGTTTAAATGATGATCCATGCCTATTAAATACACAACAATTTTTTTCTTCCAATCTTGAAGAAGCTTATGAGAATTCAGTGAATTGTGTGTGGAGGCATACAAAATGCAGTGTTGATGCGTGTCTACATAAAAAAAGGATTTGTCCATTTGTGTCACTATGATTCTCCTTGGGAGGTGCATGCAGAGTCAACATTGTATATAGATGAAAAAGGAAAGAACAATATGAAATGGAATGAAACAATGACCATTTAGACATTCACAATGTTGATCTTTTAAAAATGTGGCGAGCTAATGCTGATTGCGAGCCAGTTGTCTCTTGACTTGCATTATTGAAATACATATCAAAATATGATTCAAAGGAAAATATAAGATCATAGAGTTATCACAAAATGTTTCCAAGATTCGTTTATGAGAGTGTGCCTTAAGCTCCTGCATTGTCTGAGTTTAGAAAGTTTCTTGTTGAAATGCTTGTTGACTATGACATTGGAGCTAAAGAAACCTAGTATTTGTTGCTAAAACTCCCTCTTTATGTTTATAGTCACAATTTCTTTTCTTTGTACGTTGGAGAAAAATTGTACCAAAGTTATTGCTACATTCGAATGAGGCTTCATGTGCAAAAAAATTCATTTAGATGTATCAAACTCAACCTATTTTTTTGGAACTGTTGTGCTTGATAGAAACATCAAGATCATGCGGTTTTGATGTGAACCGTAGGCAGTGGCCATGCAAGCCACGAGATAAAACTGCTATTGTTTGGGTTTGTCGATGATTTTGTGTTTTTCTTGATGTTGGGTTAGAAGAGTTTGAAACAATTTTGTTGGATTGAGTTGCGTTTGTACAAGCCATTTCATGACATTTCTTCTAATATAGGGGCTTCAACTGAAAGTATTATTCATAAGAAGAGGAATTTGAGATATCATGCTTGGCATGTTAATCGAGACCTTTTGTTGGATGGAGGAGATGAAGAAAATGTTGAACCCCTTTCACATGAAGAAAATGTTGATCGAGACTTTGAAGAGTGAAAGTTTTTTTCCTAGATAGTTCCTCCAAGCAATGTAAGCATTTATGACCTTGAGAATCTTGGTAGAGGGGACTTTGATATTCATTACAATTGTTAGGAATCAATGGTCATAAATGAATTTTTGGAAAAAAGAATCCATTTTATAAAATATGCTCAATCTACGAGTGTTGTTAATCAGAGCTTGTTTACAAAGAAGTTTTTTTTGCCTTCATGTCTATAAGGCAAACAACTGGTCTCTTTTGAGATTGTTTTTCAAAACTTTGTTAATGGTGAGAATGATGGTGGTTTGAAAATGATTATTCAAAGTAATAATGGAATTGGGAAGTCTTCACTCATTCATTGTATTTCTCATGCTCTTTCAGCTTCAACAATGGCTAATAAAATTTCATTGTTATTGCTCTCTCCAACCGGTATATCTACTTTTAACTTTTTTTAACAATCATGTAAAACCAAGACATTTTGCTTTGAAAATTAACACAAAAGATATGGAATCATTGCTCGACCAAGGTCTAGAAGTCTTTCAAGATGAAATGAGGCATATTCTTTATATATTGATTGATGATATGAGATTTATAGGTACACAGATTTTTATACAAATAGATTCTTATTTGCAAGAAGCCTTTCGTGAAAACAAAAATTGTCCTTTCAGTGGTAGGTCTATCATTCTTGTCGGTTAACTTGGCCAACAACCTCCTGTCAAGGATAAACCTTTTTATATAGTTAGAACAAATGGGAGAATTTTGTGGGAAAGCTTAAACATTATTGTAACTTTGGAAAAGATATATAGACAACAAGGAGATGATCTGAGACATACGTCTTTTCTCAATATTTTAACCAATATTAGAAACGTGGAGCATTTTCCGTATATCCATCTCCCGTATATCCAAGGGACCATGGATAGGATTTCCCATATCCTTAAAAAGATGAATGTCTCTTCTTCTTTCAAACCTTTCCAAACCATTCAAAATTCCCTTAGATCCGTTAAATACCCTATTGACCCTAAAGACAAGAAAGGGGTCTACCTTATTCCCTGTTCTTGTGGTATCCCCTACACTGGAGAGATAGGTAGCTCTATTAAACAAAGAATCAGTGAGCATGCAGCTGACAGTAGACATAATCTTTCTCGCACATCAGCCCTTACCGAGCATTCTGTGAAATCGAAACACCATGTTTGCATTGAAGAATCCAGATTCATCGCTAGGGTTGACCTTTTCCACCAGAGGAAACTCGGAGAAGCGATTGAAATAGAGAGGCACGCCAAAAACCTCAATAGGGATGATGGCTTGGAAATTAAGTAAAAGCTGGATTCCAACTCTCTCTTCCTGACCCTTCTTCCCTTCCCTCTCCTCTCCCCTTTTCATTCTTGTTGGATCTCCCTTTTCGCCTTCATGCTTGATCCCCCTTGATACAATATCAATTTTCTTTTTTCGTTGGTGGAGTTTATTTCTTATCTAAAATTATCACCAGCCATCCTCCTTTTTAATTCTTTAGTTTTCCTCCTTCTAGTTATAGTTTTTATTTTTATTTTTATAAATATTAAAATAATAAAAATTAATATATTGAATTTAAAATATTAAAATTAACACTATTATTAATCTCTACAAGTTAATAAGAATACCATCAATACATTATTTAACAAATTACCATATTCCAATTATAGTATTTTTATCTTTATAGATATTAAAATAATATATTAAAATTATTAAATTATTATAGAAATTAATATATTGAATTATAAGTGAATTCAAAATATTATAATAATATTTCTCAATTAATAATTTTAATATGAATAAGATCACCACATTATTTAACTAATTACAATATTCCAATTATAGTCTTTTTATCTTTATAGATATTAAAATAATATATTAAAATTATTATATTTTATTATTATAGAAATTAATATATTAAATTATAAGTGAATTTAAAATATTATAATAATAATTATGAATTAATAATTTTTAATAATAATAATAATTCAAATTACCATAATAATAATATATTATTATTATAATAATAATTCTTAATTAATAATTTTTAATAATTATGGGAATTAATAATTCAAATTACCATAATTATTAGAGGAACTAATAATATTAAATTTTTAATAAAATTACATTATTTAACCAATTAGTTATAGATGATTTAACTTATGATTTCTTGATAACAGCTAGTTTCTAATATTATGGGTCAAACTCTAACTAACAATATTACTACAATATTTAATATATTATTTAATATTATTGTTCCATTTATAATATTGAAATATAATATTTATTTATTACACAATAGCTATTTTCTAGCTAAATTTAATATTATCATTTTATAATATCTAAATAAAATATTTATTTATTACATAACAACTATTTTTTCTGGCTAAGTTAAATAATTTAACAAATTACCTAACCTTTAATTTCTAACAGCTAAGTCTAGGTAGTGACGCATCCTTGCTATTTATTCCCTTAGATCTATTGATTTCTCACCTTGTCCTGAGGATGAACCACATTACATTAGTTGGCTTGAAACATTGACCAATGTGATTAATCCTAAAGAATGATATCAACATTATGGATCACAAAAGTCTTAGATCTAACATTGTAGCCCTATTCAAAAGGGAAATGACAGACAAAGTTGAACAATTTGAATGAGCATGACTTCAAGTTGCTAAAAAGAAATCAGATCTGACATTTCTTAAAAGGATGCTTAATTGGTTACAATATTTGCCCGTATTTCTCATCCCCTTAATAATTCAAAGAATTGGCATATTTTTCTTAAATCTAGCCTGGCTCTGGTTAGATCTGAGATCAGTTTATTAAGAAGGGATCTAGACCGTCTGTCATGCAGGCTGCTCTCTCTCCAGTTGGATCTCATGAACAAGATCTCGATTCCTCTTTGGAAGGTGATCGATGGTAGTTCGTTAACAAAGGCCCTCCGGTTAGAAGAATACTCCAAGAATAAGCACCAGGCTAAATTTGATACAGTAATGAATAACGGGATGCACGTTTCTGGCTATATTTCTGACCCTGGTTCTTCTCAGCGTTTGTCACCTCCTACGATTAATAAAGATCAGATTGATGCTCTAAACAACTGGGTGTACTTGCCTCATTCTAGTTTGGGCCCTTCTTCGTCTTCTGGACTATCGTGTTCTGATCAAGCAGCTAAGTTAATCAACCTGGTAAGCTCCACTTCTTACCCATCTCTGACATTGTCTTTGGTCCAATCAGATTCCGCTTTATCGTTTGCAAGCATTTCCAGCCTCGGCTCTCTCAGCGGAGTCTTCCCTAAGCCATCGTTCGACAGGTCTGATCTACCCACAAGCATGCCCGCAGGAAGTTGTTCCAACTGGCTCTCGGACCTCAGCCACCTCCCGGTCCCCTTCGCTTCCCCTCGTGTTCTGTCGTCGCTATCGGATTCGCTTTCTTCTACCTTAGTTTGTGCCGCTAGTTCTTCGCCATCTGGTTCTGTTTCGTCATCGTTGTTTTCCACCTCGGTTGCTGCCGCCAGTCCCTCTCTTTCCCCTACCTCTCTGCACCGGTTTCCCCACCGTGTGTCGGCCCTCCCCATCTCCAATCCCTTTCTCCCTCCGTTGCTAGCTCTTCGCAGTTTCTTCCCAAGCTACCCCTATCCTACCTGCCTTGTGTCGACCCTCCCCATCTTTTGTCCCCTGGCATCAACTCTCCTGTAGCCCCGTGTTCCTTTTCTGGTAACCCATCGTGCTCCAAGACTAGCTCTTTTCATAGTAGCATCTTAGTCAATAATAATTTTAATAATATGAAGGTTAATAGTAATGGATTCAACATCTTGAGATTTAATAATTGTACATATCCTAACAAACACTACAAGAGTCCTATTATGATTAATAATATGAATATATTCGATAAACATTCCTCCCATTATAATTATAGCAACAGTAATCCCCCTAACAAGCTTAACTACTATAATAATAATAATATTAATTGGAATAGGAATAATAATATTAATGATAATAATAACACAAACTCGTCATATGTGCTTAATAATAACAATAATAATAATAATAATAAATATTTGTTAGTTTTAAAATTTGATTAATCTTTTTTTTCTCAATCTGGCTACTTCTATTATTGATACAAAAAAGATACAGCAAGGCCGTGGCCTTGAGAGTTCTGCCCTAAGAATGGCATATTACAAAAAGCTCATGAGGTCAAAATAGTGTGAACCTTCATCAGTAAGTTGACTTCATCTTCGACACAACACAGATTTGAACAAAGTGGAGACAATACATTGGACCAACATGCCACAGTGCTGAGTGTAAACGACACATGGACGGACATAGACCTGAGACAAATAGTAACTGCACGAAACAATACATAGTCATGATAAGTATAAATGACACATTGACAGTCAGAGACCTGAGACAAACCGTAGCTGCGAAAACAAAACATAGTCATGCTGTATCAGTCATCATCAGTGGTATAAGGCTCCTCGACGACTCTGCATCCATATTGAAGAGAGTCCTCCGAGTCAGAATGTGGAGACACCAAGCCTGTGGGTACGCCACGTACAGGCGCACTTGGGCCTGCAGGAACGGCCGTGTCCAGCATCGAAGCACTCCCCAAGACCGGGCGCAGGTTATCCACTGGATTCACATTCCTCTGTTCGGCAAGTGCTTCAGGATGGGCGGCTCCCAGATCCCTGTTATCTTCACATTTTTCTATGGTGACAGAGACTATGAAAGTTGAATTAGTGAGAGAGCATGGAATGCGATAATGCACAGTGGGATGAGCAGCATGCTCACATTCGACCCTCCCAATTCTTCCACGACCCCTGCCTCTTCCGCCTCTTGTGACCGGTGGACTGCTCCGCCCAGGTTCCAGTGTTTCAGAAGACCGCTGAGAGGCCGCTCGGCCACCAGAGCCACCTCGTCTGCTCAATAACCTGGGCCTTTCACGCGGCATTGCGGCGTTCAGAGGGTGAATGCAAATAGAAGAGTGCTCTGAACTAGACAACAACAGAACATCAAATGGTTCATATGAACCTGGCGCACTAACGTGCCCGTGTTCGCTAGCGGAGAGACTCAGAAAAACGCACAGCGCTGCAATCCAAGGAGCTGCAGAGGAATGCAACAAAGCCGCGGGAGCAGTTCGCTTATGGAGCGCCATGGCACTGTTAACCTTGCAACGGATGGACGAAGTTAATGTCTTCATAAATGAACTTGTGCGAGCCCAACTCGCCTGACCAACATTATTACTCGTGGCGCATGGGGGCTGACACCTACCCATGTGATACGCCTTCCACATAACCATTGAGCTGTTAACCACCCGCATCCGGGGGTGAGTGATCCTGATGCACCAGGGATGTGCATTCCTTTTTGAGCTGATGATCATCTGCTTCTTCGAGGGGGCCTGAGAATTGAAGAAGTTGCTGGTTTACTCCTTGATTGGCCAGTCTGTCTGCGACTTTGTTGGCCGTTCGTCTGACATGCTTGAAGGTGATGCTTCGGGGATTTCTCAGCCTTTCCTCCAGTAGTTCCAATCTGCTGAGCAACCTCCAGCTGGAGGCGATCTTAGCTGCGGAAGTGCCTGCTTGGATTCTGGTCGCTGCTGTGATTAGGATAAGCGAGTCTCCCTCGACTTCTAAGGGGAAGAAGTTCTTTTGTTCTACAATGCAGATCCCTTTCCAGAGTCCTTCCAGCTCAGCTGCATTATTAGTGTCTTTGCCAATTGATCCGTAATAGATATGCAGAGCTGTGCCCAGGTGGCTCCTGAAGATTCCTCCAAATCCCGTCGGTCCGGGATTACCCTTAGCAGCCCCATCAAAGTTCAACTTGAATGAGTTGGTTGCAGGGGGGGACCAGTTGAGGGGCGAGGCAGAGCTAGAGGCTGGATTGGCTTTGATCTGAGCTAGAAAGGATAGATCCAGATTCCAGGCTTTTAGGATGAGGCATTCCTGTGGAGTGTCTGGCGCATCCGAATCCTTCCAGTTTCTGATGGCCAAAGTTTCTTGAAGATATTGTTTCAGGAGGAGCCACAGTGCATCGATTGGCCGGCTGATGTTGTTGAAGATTCTGCTATTTCTTTCTTTCCAGAGGATCCAGTAGAGGAAGCCCGGGATTAGATTCCACAGCGAGTTCAGTAGCGGGCTTTTAAAAGGGTGCTTTGTCCATGTACGAATGGTTTCTGTGATGTCTCCCATTCGATTTTCTGATCTCCTATTACAGTGGTCAATTCTCTCCCATAGTTGGGTTGCTAGTGGACACGTCTCCATTAAATGTCTGATGGATTCAGAGTGGAGATTGCAGTTGGGGCATCTTGATGGGCCAATAAATCCTCTTTTTTGCAGGTTATCCCAGGTAAGGATGCGTCTTTTGCTTAGAAGCCATAAAAAAGTGGAGATCTTGGGCCATATGCCTGGTTGCCAGACTCTTTCCCATAGTGGATCCTTTTCTGTTTGGGAGACTGAGTAGCGAAGCTGGTGAGCTTCCTTGGTTGTGAACATTCCTTTTGGCGTATGACCCCATCTCAGTTTGTCCTCCAGTTGTGAGCATTTGATTCTCCTGTAATTTAGTTCCTGCTCTATTTCTGTATACGTTTCCCCATGCCAATCAGGTTGCCAAGTGCTTGCTGGTTTCCAAATTTGGAAGTCTTGGACCGTGTGCTGCTGCCAGAATTGATGGACGAGGATTCGATTTGCTTGTTGCATGGTAACCTGCCAGATTGGCTTGTGGAAGAGAGTGGCTAGTTTTGGAAGTTGTTGCCACGAGTCCTCCCAGAACCTTGCTGTGGTACCGGAGTGAATTTCCCAAAAACTGTGTTCTTGAATGAAGGTGCTATGGAGCTTGGCGGCGTTCCATATCAGAGAACCTTGTGTTGTAGTGCTGATTCTAATGAGATCATTCCATTGGCTGCCTGGAGCGTATTTTGCTTGCCAAAGCTTTGCCCAGGGTGTATGTGGTTTGGAAATCCAGTTCCACCAAATACGAGCTCCCATAGTATTGTTGCTTTGCAGAGGATCCCTTAGTCCAAGCCCGCCTTCTGTTTTTGTTCGGCAAACTTCCTTCCAGTTGACAAGAGCCCATTTCCTGTTAAGCCCAGAGGAGCCCCACAGAAAGTTTCACTGAAGATTGCGTATAGCTTTGAGAGCCCATTTTGGCGCTGCAAGGATGGAGAAAAGATACAAAGGCATGGCCTGGAGAATCGATTTGATCAGGATGAGTCGTCCGGCCATATTTAGAGAGCGGAAGGTCCAAGAAGAGAGCCTTGATTCCAGCTTGTCAAGGAGAGTTCTCCAGGAAGCGTGTTTGATGGCTGAGTCTAGCAAAGGAGCCCCTAGGTATTTAGAAGGGAGCGTGGCAATGGTGAACCCCAGAATACGAGCGATATTCCTTTGAGTGGTGACAGGGGTATTAAAGAAGAAGAGTTGGGACTTTGAAGCGTTGATGGAGGTGCCGGAGGCGTCTGAGAAAAGAGAGAGCAGAGATTTAAAGGCTTTGGCCTCTTGAGAGGAGGGATGACCAAATAACATGGTGTCGTCTACGAACTGCTGATGGGATAGGGGATTATGACCATGAAGGGAGATACCTTTGAGAGCTTGGGAGGAAATGGCTGATTTGAGGAGTCGACTTAAACCTTCTGCCATGAGGACAAAAAGGAAGGGAGAAAGGGGGTCCCCTTGACGAATACCACGGGAGGGACGGAAAGGCGAGGAGGGGGAGCCATTGAGCAGGACAGAGAAGCTGGGAGAGGAGATGAGATTTAAGATCCATCTGGTCCAGGTGGAATTGAAGCCAAAAGCCAATAACATCTGATGAATGTAATTCCAGCTAAGTTTATCAAAAGCTTTGGAGAGGTCCAGCTTTAGAAGCATACCTGGTTTTTTCAGAAGCTTAAGAGAGTGTATTACTTCATTTGATAGGATGATGCCATCCATAATCTGCCGCCCTTCTACATACCCTGTCTGCTCCGGGGAGATGAGAAGAGGAAGGAGAGGTTTGAGCCTGTTTGCCAGTACTTTAGAGATGAGCTTGTAAATGACGTTGCAGAGTGCTATCGGTCTGTATTTGTCAGGCTTATTAGGTTCATCTCCTTTGGGTACTAGTGCTATGAAAGTTGCATTGAGGGAGGGTAGAATCCAGTGCATAGTTCTTGATTCTTCCACTAATTCCCAAACCTCTGTTTTGATGAGCTCCCAAAACTCGTGGAAGAAATTGGCAGTGAATCCATCAGGACCAGGAGCTTTGCCATCCTTGAGTTGGGCTATTGCCTCTTCTACCTCCTGTAGTGAAATGGACTTGAGCAGATTGTTGTTATGATCCTCCGTTATGATTTTGGGTATGTGCTGCGTGATCTTTCTGATGGCGTGATCTCTGTTTCCAGGAGGCTCCCGAAGAATTTCCTGGAAGTAATCTTTGAATTCCTTCTCCATGTCTTCATGCTTTTCTAACCTTTCCCCTTGTTGATTATTTATGAATGCTATGTTATTATGCATTCTTCTTTGGATTGCAGTTCTATGGAAGAATTTTGTATTTTTCTCTCCCTCCTTGAGCCATTGGATTCTGGACTTCTGTCTCCAAAGGATTTCCTCTTGCTTCCTGCGGTCTTCAATTTGATTCCAGAGAATCTGCTCTTGATGCGCTTGCTCCTCCGTCCTACCATCCCTGATGAGAGTTTGTTGGAGTACCATCATTTGTTGTTCCAGCCTTTTTCGATTCTCAAAAATATTGCCAAACTGAGTGCGATTCCAGACTTTGAGGACTTGTTTTAAGTTTTTTAATTTCCATTGGAATTGGAACATTTTGGCGCCTGGCGGCGGGATGAATGATTGCCATGCCTCATTTACTACTGTTTTGAAGTTAGGATGTGAAAGCCAGAAGGCTTCAAATCGGAAAGGTCTATTACTTCTTGTGCCTGGCCGCGACCATTGTAGCATGATTGGCCAGTGATCTGATCCACCTTGTGGCATTATGGAAGCGTGAAAGTCCCCTCCCAGGTGGATGGCGTTGTCCAAGATGAGAAACCGATCCAGTCTAGAGGCGATGTGTTGGGTACCCTTGCGCTTATTAGTCCATGTGAAGACTCCATTGGAGGTTTGAATGTCCATTAGTTGATTGTTTTGAATGAATTCTCTGAGTCCGCTGCTGTCATTTTCTAGCCTTGTTCTGCCTCCCTGTTTCTCCTCCATTGTCTTGATGATATTGAAATCACCTCCACCAATCCATAGGGGGAACTGCCTGTTTGCATTTAGGATGGTAAGAGTATCCAAAAGTTCTAATTTTTGCTGAAGAGTCTGCGGAAAATATACATTTGAGAGGTGCCCATGAATGTTGGTGCCTATAAGATGGAATGATGCTTGGATTAGGTAATGGGTAGCATGAAAGTCGCTGAGAGTAAGAACCTGCGGGTTCCACAAGATAGCCAGTCCACCAGAAGCCCCAGAGGCGTCTACTGAAACTGAGCAGCTGCCTGCCCAGACTTTATTGCGGATTCTTTCTATAGCAGTAGTGTTGCTTTTTGTTTCTTGAAGAAAAACTAAGGAAGGTTTTTCTTGCTGTATCAAATTTTTTATCATCCTGTGTTTTGAGGGGCTATTGAGTCCTCTCACATTCCAGGAGATGAGCTTCATGGGGAACAGTGGGGTTTAGGTTTGTAAAACTTCGTCAACTTAGGGAATCTGCCAGATTCCATAAGTAGTTCGCCTACTATGATTGTCCTTTGTAGATCTGTTTTGCGCCCTCTTTTCTTAGTTTCTTTGAGAAATTTTTTTCCATCCCATGGGCTTCCTGCTTGTATGCCCAAATTTTTGTTGCGTTGTGCTTTGGTTAAAACTCCTTCAAGCCTGTCGATTTGCCAAGGGGGTATTGAGTTGAACTCTTTCTGCTTGCATGCCGTTTCTAATTTGAGGATGTCTAGACCATCTAGGTTGACCTTCTCTGGATCTTCTTCCATACTGGTGGGTAAACTTTGATCTTCCTCAGCTACTATTTCCTGTAGACTAAGGGCTAGTGCTGCATCTAGCTCCATTGCTGAGGGCTGCTGGTTGAGCTCTGGAACGGGTTTCTCGGAGGAGGAGGGGAGAGAGCCAGCATCTAGAGCCGGACTTTTGTCTGTATGAGAGCTGGAAGTAAAGCTGGGAGGAAGGGGAGTGGGAGTAGATGTAGGGGCGAAGGGAGCATCGGGAGATGAGGGGTGGGAGGGGTGCTCCTTGGATTCTGAACTTGGATTAGCTGGCTGATCTGGAGAAGAGAGCAAAATGAATCGATTCTGGGAAGCAGGTTTAAAGGGGTTCTCTGGAACAACTTGATTTTTCTTAGCATGCCGTCGACGATTCGGGACTTTAGTAAATCCTTCCGAGTCTTTACTGGCTTCCTTATCTAGGGGTTTGATCTGAGAGTTCATAGGACAATCTCGAAAGAGATGGCCATGTTCATGGCATTTACGACAACGAAAAGGGATATGCTCGTAATCTAAAGGTTGGTTCCATTCAAAGTCATCATGGTAGAGACTTACCGAGTCGGCGAGAGCTTTGGTCAGGTGCATCTGGACACAGATCCGGGCATAAGAGGTGTATCTTCGGGTTTTGGTTTCCTCAGCAACTTTGATGAAGTTTCCTAATTTGTTGTCGATGTCTGCTAGCGTTTCTTCTCTCTAGTATTCCACAGGCAAGGAGTACATTCGTACCCATACCAGAGCCCAACTGAAATCTTCCTTGTCTGGGTTGAACCTAGGCTTCCAATCCCTTAGGTATAGGCCTGAGGAGTTGAAAAAATATGGTCCACCTTCGAAAATGCGAGATTTGTCCTCTATACAGTAGAAGATGGCCGTGAAGAAGCCTTTAGGTCCTAACTGCAGAGTCACCTGTCCTTTAGGCTTCCATTTTGAGGCTATCCATCCCTGCAGCGCTTTTTCAGTAGGCCAGAAACCGAGGAACTTGCCTATGAGCGCATGGTCTTGCATATACTGGATCTCGCTGTTGATGCGGTGACTGGGAAGGTCGACCTTTATTCTCTCTGCTGCTTTCGGAATGCAAGTGGCCGAGGTCGCTTTTGGCTGCGACGAGGATGGCGCTTGATTCGCGCCTTTTCCTTTGTCCTCTGCGTCACATGCTGCCGTGGGATCGACTTCACTGTTCATCTGTCTTGCTCCCTGAACAGAATCTGGTAAGCCGCCAGGGTAGTTCAGAGGAATTTCAGGCTGTTCTTTGTCAGGGGCAGAGACTGTGTAAGGAGGGGAGGAGGATCCCACCCCTCCTACAGGGCCATCCATTGAAGGGCATTCAGGAGGAGTTCGGCGGCGTGAGCAGTGAAGGTCAGGGAAGTACAGGGATTAGGGTTGCGTCAATGCTTGCAGAGTGAGACGTTCGCATCTCAGAGCTCGATTCACCACTCATAGACTTAGCTACCAAGGATTTGGCTAGAAGGAATTTAAAATTTGATTAATCTTTCTAGTAAGCCCTTTGATCCTTTTGTCTTTAGTCTCCTCAATAAAGGTCTCAATTTCACCCTTGCCCCTAGTAAGATCCCTACTGATGACATTATCTGCAACGTTGAATATGGGATCAAAGACCTTCCAGACAATGTCAAGGAAACCATTAGACAGGATTATGATGTGTTTCTTAGGAAGGCTAAACCTCTTAAGAAAAGCTTGAACAAGGTTGAGTTTCTTGCCCTTAAGTCCCTTAGGGACAACCCTGACATTTTCGTCCAGAAGAAGCCCATTAAGTCTATTTCGAAAGAGGTATCCTCCACTATTAAAGCAGATTCCTCTCTTCCTCCTCTTTCTCGAAATCTCATCGAAAACAATCCCCTTACCCCTAGAATCTATGGTCTTCCAAAGATTCATAAACCTGGGGCCCTCTTAAGGCCTATTGTTGACAAAATAGGTAGACCTGCCTATCTTCTTGTGAAATTCCTTGCCCAAAAACTCAAGCCTCTTGTTGGTTGCACTTAGTGTTTCATTAAAGACTTCACCTCCTTTGTTCAAGAGTGGAGAGATATCAAATTAGAGCCTCGAGATTTGTTGGTGAGTTTTGACATTGTATCACTATACACCAAAATCCCCATCCAAGATGCCATTGATATCATTAATTGCATCATCAATCAAAACACTACCAAGCTTGTCAGCCTCTGCCTCACCTCAACTTTCTTTAGTTTCCAGGGTGAATTCTATGAGAAAATTTGTGGTGTTGTGATGGGATCCCCTATTATAGCAAACTTGTTTATGGAAAATTTTGAGACCAAGGCCTTAGCCTCCTCTCAATTTTGCCCTAAAAAATGGAAGAGATTTGTTGATGACACCTATGTCATTTGGCCTCACAATCATGAGAAACTTGATCTGTTTCTTAACCACCTTAATTCTTAATCAGAATCCATCAAGTTCACGATGGAAATTGAAGAGAATGGATGTCTTCCCTTTCTTGACATTCTCCTTTCTAGGAGGGATGATGGTTCCGTCTGTGATGAAGTTTTTCAGAAGAAGACCTACACAGAACAGTATCTCCATGCGAGTTCTCATCACTTCCCTGCTCAAAAATTCGGGGTTCTCAGCACTCTTTCTACCCGCACTCTAAGAATCTCTAATGATATCCACCTTGATCAGGAGAAATCTCATCTATTTGAATTTTTTAAAAATAATGGGTATAGAAGGCCCGAGACCCTCAAGGCCTTTCACAAAGCCAGCAAAGTGCCTAAAGTAAAACCTGCCCGTGTTGATCATATCGCCAAGGTCCATCTCCCATATATCCAAGGGACCACGGACAAGATTGCCCATATCCTTAAAGATATGAATGTCTCTTCTTCTTTCAAACCTCTTCAAACCATTAAAAATTCCCTTAGATCCATTAAAGACCCTATTGACCCTAAAGACACGAAAGGGGTTTACCTTATTCCCTGCTCCTGTGGTATCCCCTACATTGGAGAGACAGGTAGGTCTATTAAACAAAGAATCAGTGAGCATGCAACTGACATTAGACACAATCACTCTCGCACATCAGCCCTTGTCGAACATTCTGTGAAATCGAAACACCATGTCTACATTGAAGAATCCAAATTCATCGCTAGGGTTGACCATTTCCACCACAGGAAACTCAGAGAAGTGATTGAAATAGAGAGGCATGCCAAAAACCTCAATAGGGATGATGGCTGGAAATTAAGTAAAAGTTGGATTCTAGCTCTCTCCTCTTGACCCTTCTTCCCTTCCCTCTCCTCTCCCCTTTCCGTTCTTGCTAGATCTCCCTTCTCACCTTCATGCTTTATTCCCCTTGATCCAGTATTAAATTTCTTTGTTTTCTAGTGGAGTTTATTTCTGATCTAAAATTATCACCAACCATCCTCCTTTTTAATGCATTTAATTTTCCTCCTTCCAATTATAGTTTTTATTTTTATTTTTATAAATATTAAAATAATAAAAATTAGTATATTGAATTTAAAATATTAAAATTAATAATATTATTAATCTCTACAAAGATAATAAGAATACCATCAATACATTATTTAAAAAATCACCATATTCCATTTATAGTCTTTTTATCCTTATAAATATTAAAATAATATATTAAAATTATTATATTTTATTATTCTAGAAATTAATATATTGAATTATAAATGAATTCAAAATATTATAATAATATTTCTAAATTAATAATTTGAATATGAATACCATCAATATATTATTTAACTAATTACCATATTCCAATTATAGTCTTTTTATCTTTATAGAGATTAAAATAATAAATTAAAATTATTATATTTTTTATTATAGAAATTAGTATATTGAATTATAAGTGAATTTAACATATTATAATAATAATTCTAAATTAATAATTTTAATATTATTAATCTCTATAATTATAATAATAAGAATAAGAATACCATCAACACATATTGATAAGATTTAATATTACAATAATATTATTACAAGAACTAATAATATTAAATTATTAACGAAATTACATTATTTAATCAATTAGTTATAGATGCTTTAACTTATAATTTCATCATAATAGCTAGTTTCTAATATTATGAGTGAAACCCTAACTAACAATATTACTACAATATTTAATATAATATTTACTATTATTATTCCATTTATAATATCGAAATATAATATTTATTTATTACGCAATAGCTATTTTCTAGCTAAATTTAATATTATCATTTTATAATATCGTAATAAAATATTTATTTATTACATAAAAACTATTTTTTCTAACTAAATTAAACAATTTAATAAATTACTTAACGGCTAAATCTGGGTAGTGATGCATCCTTGCTATTTATTCCCTCACATCTATTTATTGCTCACCTTGTCCCAAGGATGAACCACATTAGCTGGTTCGAAACGTCGACCAAATCCTAATGATGTGATTAATCTAAAAGACCGATATCAACATTATGGATCACAATGGTCTTAGATCTAGCATTTTCTTGCTAACTAGAATCTTCTCATGATGCATATTGATGCATTCTTGGATCGACAAGAAAAGAGTTTATATGATTCTTCTATT
Organism: Pinus tabuliformis; assembly: GCA_031772625.1. Taxonomy (NCBI): domain Eukaryota; kingdom Viridiplantae; phylum Streptophyta; class Pinopsida; order Pinales; family Pinaceae; genus Pinus; species Pinus tabuliformis. The sequence goes on from CM062816.1 coordinate 1,435,252,568, forward strand.
AACTTATTTTCCACTAATAATCACATCAATTTACACAACTAGAAGATGCTTAAATCATTAAATTGTTTTATTGCATGATGTGTCGCAAAACACACTAGAAGAACATAGTTTAGTTACAATGATGTTGATGTGCTGGAATGTGAAGTAATGTTATGTTGTGGAGAGCATGTGATGTTAAGATGTAATTTTTTGGGTTGAGGCTGGGTTGGTTAATATTGTGCTTGGATATATTGAACATATTTTCTATGCACCTAGTTTGAGGCCGCCACAACTTTGACAATTTACTATAGTTCTTTTTAAAAATTAATGTGGTGTTCCCTTTGATAATGACTACCCTAATTTTGCGCCAATTGCGCTTGTTGTTAGGGTAAATATTAGACATATGATATTGAGAATGGCATGGTTGTTTACAATTCAAAAATTGTAGGGGATGCCTTTGCTACAAGCCACTATAGATATCAACGATACAAAGAGGTAGGGTTTGACAGTTACAACTATATAAAGAGTGAATTCGATAGATGATCTACATATTTCAATAACTTTTTCTTTTCAATGTTATGCTAAAATGAAAGAAAGTGCATATGTTGCACTTATAAATAAAGAGGAGGAACTATTGAAGTCCATATCATTTTTAGGGTATTTTTCCTGATTAGAGCTTAGCATTTTGGCATCTCTTTCACAAAAAAATGATTAGTTTTTAGTAGTTGTTGTTTCTTCTTGCAATTACTTGTATGCACGTTGATAAGTTATTTGTTGTTCTTGTTGATGATTAAGATAGATTTTTCGATTTGTAAAGTATGTAAATTTACCGTTTGAAAGTAATTGCATAGGTAAATAGTTTTTTTTTTGTGGTAAAGTTGTCGTTTTCTTGGTTGAATTGTACCTGTTTCCAGTTTTTCTGTCATTGTTTTGAATGCTTTTAGTTTTATGTCTCATAATTTTTTGTGAACTTAACATGAAAGAACCAAAAACATATATCATCTTTTCTGTGTGTTTATCTATTTATGTGTGCATGTAATGATTTCAATCGTATCTTTCGGTAAATGACATGTGGATATGGAGAACAATGATGGTATGTATTACATTTCAACGATTAAAGATATTACAGAAACAATTGATGCTTTTACCTATATTTTCACAATGTCTGATAGAAGACATGGCTTCCATCTAGATTTTATTGATGAGCATAGTCATGTTTTGAATGGAATAAAATCAGATGTTGAAGCTTTATATCATTTGCAACAAGAGAATCGAAGGAAAGTGAGAGGAACTGGTTTGAAAGCACAATGTATCATCATCATTTCCTGTTGATTTGAATTGGTGTTGCTTTTTTCACCACACTCGGTGTGTTTTGGAATACGCTGGCATAAAATAATTGTTTTCTGGTCAAGTGCTGAAAGTTGGGCTTTGTTGTGGAATTTTTTGTTGTTGTGAGAACTAAAATATATCACATTAAAAATATAGATTTGTTTTCTTTAAATGTTAGCAAATTCCATGTTGTTGACATTGGTTTTGTGATATTTAAAATTAGTTGTCATTTTTTTGTCACATTGTAACAAAGATTGTCAAAATGTTCTTTTATCAAGCATCATCAATAATTGTTAGCGATTTCTAACAATGATTGATCATACACAAATTTATGCTTTCTTCATTGCCTTTTATTTTTATTCTAACTCTATTTTTCCTATAATTATATTAAAAATAATTTTTTTATATTTTTATTGATTTTTAAATTTATGTGTGATTTGATTAATACTATTATATTTATTAAATATTTAAAATATAATGTTAATACTTTTATATAATTATTTTAATAATAAAAAAAAATTATTATTATTATTAATATTATTAATCTAATTATTAATTAATTTATCATTATTAATATTATGAATTTACATTATTGATAATGTTAATATAATTATTATTTATTTAATAATAATAGAAAAAACTTTTTATTTTATTATAAAATAGTTATTTTATTATTATTATTATTATTATTAATATAATTATTGCCTGATGTGTAGCTATTTGCAGTACGTGTCACAGATGGTCACTTTGGAGACATCATACACTTCCTAACGACATGAACTAGCCCAGAAGGCTACACTGTCCAATAGAAAAAGGAGTTAGTGGCGCGCGCAACAGACTTTTATGTCATTTTTGGACATTTATACAAAATGGGGTCTGATGAAGTATTACGACGATATGTACCAGAGTTTGAAAGGAGAAGTATCCTTGCAGATGCTCATGGGGGTGCCATGGGAGGGCATTACGCAGGAAGGGCGACCACACAAAAGATTCTACGCGCAGGGTTGTGGTGGCCAACCCTCCATAAGGATTCAAAAGCTTACTGCAAGGCATGTGATGTGTGTCAAAGGACTGGCAGGCCATTGCGGAGAGATGAGCTGCCTCTAAACCCACATATGACGTTACAACCTTTTGAGAAATGGGCGATAGATTTTGTGGGACCCATTCAGCCCCAAGGGAAGAAGACGAGAACGTGGTACATTATCACCACAACTGAGTATTTGACTCGATGGATGGAGGCACAACCTATGAAGGACTACACATACGCAACCGCTGGAAGTTTATCTTTGAGTATGTACTGACGCAATCTGGGTGTCCAAAGATCTTGATGAGTGACTATGGTACACACTTTCTGAACAAGACAATCAGCGCGCTGACGGAGAAATTTCAGGTATATCACCAGAAAAGCACGCCTTATCACCCGCAGGCTAACTGGACAGTGGAAGCATTCAATAAGGTACTAGAGAACATGCCGACCAAGGTTTGCAATGCTCAACGAAGTTATTGGAACCTGCGTATACCCACAGTACTATCGACCTATTAGACGACATGCAAAAATTTGACTAGGCAGACACCCTTTAAGCTTGTATATGGTGTTTAAGTAGTGATGCCCATGGAATACATTATGCTTAGTCTACACATAGCAACACTCATTTGTATGACAGATCGTGGAGCCCTGGAAGAGAGGCTTGCACATCTTACTGAGCTTGAGGAAGAAAGATTTCTGGCTGGATTTCACCAACAGGTCCAAAAGCAGTGCGAAAAAACATGGCATGATCAACACATTAAGTTGTGCACCTTTAAGGTAAATGATCTAGTTTTGTTATATGACAACAAGTTTGAGAAATTTCCAGGGAAACTCAAAATGCACTGGCTAGGGCCCTATGTCATTAAGGAGATTACTAATGGTGGAGTAGTTCAGTTGGTTAAATTGAACGAAGATCCCTTCCTAGGAAAGGTGAATGGCAGTCGATTAAAGCCATACACCGGTGATCTGGCCAGTTGACTATATGAGGGTAGCATAGTCTTAGCGCTCCAAGCAGCTGAAAGGAGGCGCGGGACTATAAACTACACTGCCCAGGTTGGGGACTACGTGATTGGAGGATTGTGCGGAATGAGGAAATGTCACAGCGTTCACGGTAGTGCCAAGAGAGTTGCACTACCCAGGGAAAAATCGCATACGTTAGCTAGAAAGTGACTGTTAAAGTGACTGTTCATGATTTGACGATAAGAATGCGACGAAATGGAGAAGGATGCCAACATTTAAGACAAAATTTATGGTTAAGATCCTTGGAAATCTACCACTAATCTGGCATTAATGAACCAAATGTGGGGGGAATGGTCGGACTTGAATTCAAAATGGCCTATAAATTACAGGTAGAGGCCCAACGAAAAAAATTTGGCATTTTCAACGTTGAGTTGGTGAGCTCTCAAACATGCCTAACCCAAACATTCTTCGAAGAATTTCTTGACTGCCCAGTGTTTGATCTGTTTCTAGAGTCCAACTGTAATTTCATCTGTGATTTTATCCTAGGATTTGAAGCTATGGATGTCGAAGTAGTGACAACTGAGGGGGTTGTGTCGAAAGTTGTTATGGAGGCAGAGGGAGCTGCTCCAACGGTTACAGAGGTACTAGCTAAAGTCCCCAAGTCACCACGGATGCCTAGACTGAAGCCTACCCTGGCCAAGAAAAGTGTGATTGATAAGAAGGGCAAGCAGGCTACGATACCATTGCACGCGTTGCCTAGAAGAAACCCACGGAATGACAAGCCCACTGCACAGGAAAAGGGAAAAGATATTAACTTGGAGCCGGAGGAGGAAGAAATTGAGGACATCCGATGGATGATGAGGATTTGGGGGTGGAAGTGGAGGAAGTTGAAGTCGAGGGTTCTGACCCTATCACTAAGTTGCCCGAGTATGTCCCTCCATGCAAAGGCAAGACCAAAGTGCCAAAGGACATCGATGAAAGAAAGGTCGCCCTGCACATACCTCTGCTGCTGGATGAGATTGTCTTTGAAGGACCGTGTTTGGGGTGGGTTCCTTTGTTGAAACTGGAATATTGGGACTTATCCGACCATGAGAAGTTCTTGCACTTGGCGATAGAACAACTAATGCACCGCGTTGTTCACACAACCATTGGGATGACTACATTGGAACCACAGAAGTGGCTCAAGGGTGTAGACAAAGCAGGTATGCTCAACTTGCTATGGGTGCCACACTACAATCACACACCCATTACAGTATTGGTCATCAAGTAGTTGCTATGCTTGGTGCATGATGGGTGTCTGTGGCTGGAAGAGTCGATACCCATCACTAACATGTTGATCCATAGGATCACACAATTTCCCTTTACAAGGGAGAATCCTACCATGATGTTTGGCGAAAAAGGTGGCGAGAAGGCCCTCGCGGGGGCCATGAAGGAGAAATTCAAGCTCGTGAAGAAGCTGCGAGGCTATGCCATCTCGAGTATCTACGACCCTGTGGTCAAGGTGCCCATGCAGATCTTGGCAGGAAAAGCTATGTGAAAGTGTCACGCAGATGAAGTGTCAGCACTCGTCGTTGCTCTAGCAGCCCAATGCGCCGAAGGAGTCCAGTTTAATTGGGTGCGCTATCTCTACGATGAGTTCCTTGTGAACTACCACAAGGCACAAGAGCCCAACAAGCCCTTCCACTATGTGTGGCCCTTGCTGTCCATTGTGTTGGTACCTTGGGAGCTGCTGGAAGATAGTCAATTCCCCTTGGTCGCATCAGACCTGCCAAAACTAGTGAAGTACGCTTCACTGTGGGTGACCAAGTATGCTCAACACATCAAGGATAAAAATATCTTCTGGATCTTGATGGAAATGAACACACAGATGGCCATCAATCGCAAACTATGATTGTCACCTACTGTGTTTTCCAAACTGCAGGAGTACGTGGAGTTTAAGGCAGACTTTTAGCCCGTATCGATCAGGTCACAGAAGGACCCTAAGCAGAAGTGGCATGACTTGCCTTACTTGGCAATAGACGATGTGATTGATGCAGTTCTTGATTGCTGGCGGGCAAAGTGGTGCACTGCCTCAGACTTGCCAGTGGGGTCGACCAAGTCCATCGTGCAGTGCAAAAAGGAGGAGTCCAAGCTCAAGATGGTGCAGTTAGATGAGAAGAGGAAGAAGGAGGCCACTGTAAATGCCCAGGAAGAGCACAATTCTGCCCAGTAGGTGGAAAAGCAGATAGGTGAAACAGAGTGTGGCTCTAACAAAGGTGCGAGGTCGCCTTCACCTGAAACAGAGGAAGAAATAGACGAGAAAATAGAGCATCATGGAGTGGACCTGCATACAACATCGTACCGTATCAAACGTCCAAGAGAACAAGAAAAAGTGGGGCCGCGGAAGAAATCCAAGGCTAGTAAGATGTCGCTGGACCCAATCACCCTCATAGAGGGAGATTTGAATGACATTGGAGACACGGTGTGGGATGTCATCATGGAGGTACTACAACAGTTCGAACAGAAACACCAGCAACTATTGGGGGCCATCCAGATGGGATTGCATCAGCTACAGATCTGTGCATCATAGGTTGGCATGGTGTCCACCAACCTCATTGTTTATACTTCAGAAGATGTCGAGATGCTGCGTGCAAAGGAATCCTGAGCGATAGTGCTGCCGGATGGAGCACTGACCACAGAAAATGAAGATGATAGGCCCACTATCAGCACCCTCAAGAGAGTGGGGTTGAACTTGGTAGCACTCCTTGGTGAGGCACTACAATTACTGCAGGATGGAGTGATCACGGAGTTAAGGGTCCACGGACAATGCATTGTGCAGGTGATCAGTGAAAATTAGATCAATAATGTGTAGTTGGCCATACAACAAGACTTTTCCATCATCGTCATGACTGAGGTAACCAAAAAAAACGAGCACATAGTTCAGGTCGTGGAGGAGGCATGCTGAATGGTCCTGAAGTTGGCCATTCCCGAGCAAGAACCAGTCGAGGTGCACATTTGCAGCTTGCTACAGGGGTGCGTGACGCTCGAACAAAGTTGGCTAAGGTTTAGCTGGAGCTGAACCTATAGATTGCATATTTATAGTTGAATACCCAGCCTTCAACTTCACTAGAAGTGAAGGAGTAGCGCGTAACCATTGTCACAAAGGTGATAGTCGCGGTAGATAGTGTAGTACCATACTACACATGGATTTTTGAACAGTCGTTCAAGGTCCTAATGAGCCTGTAAGAGGATCGTAACGTATAGTGGCTGGAGACAGAGGCACGAGAACTTCAGTAGCGCTATGATGAAGTAAAATGTACAACGTGCATCGTCACTCTCACATAGAGACTGGTGAAGCTACAGGAAGCCAAAACATTGAAGGAACAAGTAGATGCAACGCAACACAAAGAGGCAGTGTTGAAGGCATGCTTGAAGCCCTGGTTGGACGAAGCTTATTCAGTCACGGCCTCCATTGAAGGTAAGCTTTCTAATGTGCAAGCAACTCAACAAAAGCTTCAAGTTGACAGTTTAGGACCAGTGACAGAGCAGTTGGCTGACAAAGTGAAGCAGGCGGCCGCATAGTGCACCACCGAGGTTTTCATCATACAGGTCAAGCTGGGAGGTCTTCGCACCAAGATCTCCGCTCCCACAGAGTGACTCACGGGTGAGTCATCATGTTTTTCTTGGGGGCCTGTTGGGAACGGGTTCCCCCAAGGGCAGTTTTGGGGCTAAAAGCCCATGTTTTGGGACAATTTTGTAATAAAGTTGTAAAGTATCTGCATTTTGTGGTCGGAGAGCACGAAGGTGTTAAGAGTGATAAAATGTTTTCCGCCCTTATTTTGTAAAGTGTAAAGTCAGCTGTAAAGATCCACCCATGGTCCACGGACCATGGGATTGTCTAAAAAGGAGCTAAGTAAGTAATCTCTAAGAAGTGAAGTGTTAAGCATTGGAGTTTTGGTAGATAAGTCTAAGTGTTCTCAGGTCTTAGCGTAGGTAGAGGCTCTACAGCTGAGTGCGCAAAGGACTAGGGTGGAAGTCTGCAGCTAAGTCCGTGAACCCCTGTAGTTGTGTGTGCAGGGCGGATAGAGTCTATATTAAACTGAAATATATAAATAAAGAGAAGTATTTTGCAATTACTATGTATTTAGTTCCTGCTGATGCATTTGGTTATATTGCAACTTGTGTTTAATTTACAATGTTTATTTGATGCGCAAATATATTTGATTGTATCGGTTAATTGAACGCAAGTAAGGATATCAGTTTACACGGCGCTAACTGTGATTGATTAATAACCTAAGTTAAACACATGAGATAACTTGGGAACCTATACAATACATTTCCATAGCTACACGAAAGTACATGGACCACAGGTTAGGGTTGCGTGAAGGTAAATGATCATACACCTTCGTAGAGGTACTAAAGGGCAGAATTAAGGGTAGACTGACAAAGCCCTGAGGCTTAGCGACCTGCACAAAAGTAGGGGTAGAGGGTATAAACTGACATCACGACCATCTCAGGGTGCTGAAACTTGGTTCCAGCATCCCCCCATACTGCTTTGGGTGAGACTTCGATCTGGGCTCCACGAGTTGATGACGAAAGGGCCACTAGTGTAGGGATTTGTTTGGATAAATAATGATGAACCTGGATCAGGGCCCACAAAGCTAACAGTTCCCATAAGGTGATGTTTTCCCCTTCCAGGCTCATGAACCATCAAAGGATTGCATCCTTAAGACATGAAGGGAACAATTTGAGCTTCTACTCGTAAGTTGTGCACTTGGTAGAAAAATCATAGATGTTTGGAAGCACATATCGATTCATGTCTTCAATTTTGACTTAACCATATGTTTCTTCAAAGAGGAATGAAAACACTTCTAGTTTTTTATGTCCAACCATGTTATTGATTGGATAAAGGTATGTCTCCTTCCGCAAGCTCCTTAGAGATCCTTGCTTTCTCACCAAAAATGGCCTTAATAGTCATTGTGGATAGGGTAGGAGGATTGCAGTTAGGAAATAGGGGCTCGATGCTAGTGGGAGAGGGGATTTTCCATAATAATTTTATTATTCTATCCATAACTATTCTAGGCATAAAAGAAAGAAATATTTTTTCGGTTTTGTAATTTTGTTTCGAAATAAAAATTATAATGCAATTTTTTTCTTCTTACAGAATGTGAAATAAGAGAAATAATGCATCAACAAGGGAACAAGATAGTACATACTTTGACATCTTCCTTTTAACAATGCCAAAAATGTGATGGCCCTTACTATTGCAAAAATATTCCTACAAATCCAAGGGGTATCAACTTCAATTTTTAACCCAGAGTTCATACAAGGCTAAGAGGGGTCAACACTATATGTGTAACAAACATTATCTCCTTCTTTTTCGACTTTTATGTAGGTGAAAGTGTTGAGATGAAATCTAGTTATATAGAGAGTATTCTAATAATTTTATGCCATAGGAAAAAATTGAAATTGTAGGGAATGAAAGACAATGATAAAGCATATGCTAATTACAATAAAGTAAATAAAACCATATTAACTATAATTAAATGAAAGAATATCTATGTTAATTTTCAATAAAGGAAAAAACACAACTAAAGTAAAAGCTACAAATAGTAAATGCTATTTTTTCATAAAATAAGCAATTTCTATAATGATATAGGTTAAGGCACATACTTTTTCTATATTTTTCTAAATCCATTATGAGGGTTCCAAGGACATTGTAACACATAAAAGAATATGGCTCATGACTTGAATGTAAATCTAAGCAAGTTTTTGAACGTAATTGAAAATTGCTACAAGAGTCTTTATTATGCTACAAGAGATAGTCTAGTGAGTAGAAAAATGTGTTAAAGGAAAGGTTAAAAATTAGAAGAATCTAAGGAAAGGCTAAGAAATGTTAAGGAATCTATGCCCAATTAATCACATCAGTAGTAGAAGGGTTTATCAAATATGATACGTGGTTGTAGGTTTTCATGTCGTTATAAAATAGGGGATTCTGTAGACATAATGAAATAGTAAATGATACACAAAAACTAAATAATAGTAATAAAAGTGAATTTCAATGCATAAAGAATAATTTTATTGGAACAATATAACCACTACCAATTCTATCACCTCGTGCTAAGATGCTCTGAAATAAAAGAAAATTCAAAAACAATATAAGTAACCATGCACAATGGTAATACTTAGAAATAAAATGAATAAATAGTAATGATGCATAAGGAGTCCTTAGCAACAGAAGTGGGACCTAACCCAAGGAGGCTTGTAGCCTAGAAGGATAAGTAGACAAGAAAAATGAAACCAAAGATGAATTTCATTAATTGGAGAATTTCTTGTATGTGAGAAAAGGTTGCAGAAGTTGAAAAATAGATTTCCTAATGCTATACAATTTTATTCTCTTACTTATACTAACTACATAATTGGATACTTGATCCCTCCATTTAAGAAAAATGAATTATGGGTAGCCTCTTTAAAATGAGGACTTATTTCCCTCAAAATCCCCTAGAAAACTTGCTCATGTTCCCTAGGTGACCTCTCAGCAACAGGAAGGATTATTTATTATCCTAAGCTTGTCAGGTTTGAACCCTCTATAGATGGGGGTAGGACCCATGAATCTCTCTAATTGTATATCCTCATAATCTATGCAAACTCCTCTTTCTACAAACTCCTCTTAATATCCTACATAATGATTATGATAGGGACATAAAGCATGGAAAATCTCTTTAAACCTCCTAAGAAATCATTTAAGTTATGAAATAATTATTTAGTGCAAGAAGGAATGTTTAATACAACCTTTATGTGGCTAGGACAGGTTAGATTGGCCTTATGTCTTACCCAAATGGGAGGCTATCAATGATTATAATAGACTCATTTCTATTGGTACCTTAGGAATCTAAGCACACTCTTCATAATGATGGCATGCTAGAAAATAATTCTATGGGAAAAGGAACATGTGTGAGTCATAAGCATGATTACACTAGTTATATGGACACCATGTGGGGTTCTGACTACCTCTAATTCAAATCATAGAAATAGAGGAATGAATATGGTGATTTTCTCATAGGGAGACATAAGTTAGCTTTGATTTGTTTGATTAGTTGTTCGTTATACTTGATATGATGCATAAATGGAAATATAACGATACCTCTCCTAATCAGTATCACATTGTTTGGGTGACATTTTCAATACATTATGTTTATGATTAAATTTCATGCAATTTGAGATTTTTTTTATTTGAGGGTTGAGCTTGCTTACAATGGCACTTGAAACCAATCATGAATATAACTGATTCCCATTCAGAATGGATACATAATTTTAAATCATTGACATTATATCCACCCATAATCTAGGCACCAAGGAAGATATTGTCATAGGAGAAGCTCCACAACCCATCAGGATGATTAAAATAACTTCCGAGATTTGATTTAATTCAAGTTCAATGTAATAATTGATTTTTTGCTATTTTATTTATATTTGACCACTCTTATTTATGAATAGATATTCCATGATGATAAATACAATAAGAAATAAAGTTATATAATTCACATATAATCAGTTAGTAAAATATGAAGCTTTTGTGAATTCTATGGACATGATATAACCAATAAAGTTGAAGAAGAATTGTTCATTTAATATGATCATGGGCTGAGAAACTAATATAGTTTAAATACCCACTATCACATTGTTTAATCCCTTTACCAATCAAGTTCAACAATATAGATTTATGTTGAGAAATTTTCTTCTTTTTTCTTTCGATTGAGAGATGGAGAGAAGTCAAACTTGGCTTATCTGTGTCAATTAGATGAAGTTTGTTGATGGTCAAATAGTACATTATTTCTAGGGTTATTTGGTGGTGTGTTTTTCCAAGGGACATTTGATGCCATACTTGTGGATTTCTACCATGAATTAAAAAATAAACAAGAATTGTGGTCAACTTGGTGAACATGTTAATTGGCTTGGAAAAAATGCTTTATGGCTTGTTTCTTTGTGTTTTTTTGCTCCAGAAAAGACTCTAACTTTGAATTTTATCTTTATCCTGAACGAAATATATCAGATTCATGGAGTTTCATAACCAAATAAATATTTCATAAAGGATATGAGAGTCGAGACTATAGTCAAGTAGAAAAAAAATTAATCTAAGATAATTTGGTGGAATTCACACTAATATTTTTTGATACGCAATTGACAATACTTGCCGTTCCTAGTGAAACCTCCTATTACGATCCATCGACAAAGGGGATCCAACATAAGGTCTTGCTCTCAGTCACATAAAGAGCAAAATATCAAAGGGATTAGCGCAGAGTGTGATCGAAAATTAGTGATCGGTGAAAAGACTCATCACTCCATAGTGAAACCTTCGATTGTGATCTTTTGATAAGGTGGCTTTGATTTCGTGCTAGCGTATGGTCTAGGACAACTTAAAGGACCAAGGATGCCTAAACATTTACAAAGGAAAATAGTCCTTGGACAAGAGTCTAATGGCCCTGGTGCCTTAGGGCTAAGCACCCAGTCATAGCCCCAAGTCATATGATGAAGAAGTACTAAAAGGGCTCAAAGTAAAAGGGGCCTAAAGGGATCATAGTTCACTTTTTTGTAGAGATTATTGTGTTTAAATATTGCGATAGTTATAATCCGTGATATTACACCGTGGTTGTTTTATGAGGCAAGTTACATTTCGATGGCATGGTAAACGGATTTTAGGATGTAATGGGTCGAAATACGAGGTGTATAATGGAGATATGGGGACTCAGGAAGACTTATTAGCTCAACATGGATCTCCACTCAGTCATACAATTAGGGACTATCATGAAAATCTTTGCTTCTGCTCCGTGACAAGCCACTGCATTTGATCACTACCAACTCTAGGTAGTGGTGAAGTTAGGCAGTTGACACGAAATTGATGGGAATCAACCGAGCAACTAAAGGGACACATTGTAGCAGAGATGTGGCTTGATCAAGGGCCTTCGTAGGAATGGAAGAAGGATATTTTCCTCAATCATCTTTCAGTTTTGATTATTTCTATTTATTTTGTAATTTCTATGTATTTTGAAGAAAGGAATCAAATTCTTGGTAATCATTTTAGGTAGTAGAGCTATCACATGTTGAGACAGCTAGTCTATACGACAGCTGGCCCTTGGCTGAAATATTTTGTAACTGATTCAAAGCTCCCCCTCTCCTTATAAATAGGTAGAAGAAACACTTGATAAATGTTCCATAATTTTTCATACGAGGGGTCGAAATTTTGCAATTCCACTTTTGGTTCTATCTGTGTGTTCATGATAGACTTGAGCTATATATTTATAAATGTAAATGGACTGGTGAATTCGACTTATTTTGAAGGAAGAATGAAACTCTCTAGTTATTTCAATCAAAGCAATGTGCATTATGTTTCCCCTTTTTTTTATCACTTCATGTATGTTTTTCTCCCTCTGAAATAGTGTAATGAAGCTACCAATTTCACTCTTATTCAGGGTTTTATATTTTGCTTCTAAGTAGTAATAGTAACTGTGGTAATTACAGATTTACTTGTGTTATTCGATAGCCTACAGTACCTGTATGAGCACAAATTTACATATGATAATTAGTAACAAATGTATTCATGATGTATAGATCTTGGGACCTTAATTAGTGCTCCACTGTTTCTTCCATTCCACCTCTTTAGTCTTCCATACTTCTGCTAGAATATTGTTGCTTAGGATTTTGTATTATTCCCAACCCTATGCATCAGATTCCTTCCTTTCTCTCCTCCTCTTCATTTTACTACAACTCCAATATTAAGCTGCCTATTGTTGTGTGTCGACCACTAGAACCAAACATTTCTCTTTGAGATTGGCCCATTTTACCCCTTGAGCATTTGGATCCATGTATTGGCTTGAGTTTACCTTGATGAAGGCCTATTGAACCAAGCCCCCTTTATTATCTTTTCAAACTACGTGACAATTGGAGTGCAATAGAAAGCCCCATTGATAAATTCCAAAGCACTCCTCTCTTTAAGATGTCCTAGGCACTGGTATCCAATCAACCTAGAGGCTTTCTCAGGAAGCTATCTATATCTCTTGAAGCACTTGAGATATAGGTGCTAGAAAAAGTGACAACACTATGGTTGGCCACGGTTTGAACATGGTTGATCATGGTTGACATTGGTTGACCATACTTGACTATGTATGACCATATCCAACCATGGCTGACCATATTAAACCATGATAAATCTTGGAATGTTCTAGGTTTGCTTTGGTTGACCAAGGATGACAATGTGATGGGCCTCCAAATTAGACATAAATTAAGGCCCATCTAACCTTTCTTAGGCACATGAAGGCTATATTAAACCTCTCCTTCTACACTTAATAATGCTTTCTAGCTTTAATATGTTCATTAGGAAGGTTTATGGATAATTTCATATTTGTGCCTAATATTATTTATTTTTGTAGAATATTGTGAGAATATTGGGCAGATTATGGAGATTTGGAGGAGGAGATAATTTAGGTACTTTCTCCCTACTACAGGAGGATCAATATTGGATAATAAATCAACAAGATATTATGAAATTATTGCACAAATTATGGAGCTCCAATGATTGAGAAAATATAGGAATGTGTTCACTGTCATTTAATATACATTCCTAGTGTTGGGATCCAAATCCACTAATTCAGGGATTTTGGAAGGGAAATCTTCCTGCTTTCATGGATAATGTTTCCTAATAAAATTAAGTACCAATTCGAATTTTCCTCTATGCGTTGATTTTTATGAGTCTTCTTGTGGAGAGAACTCGTATTTTTGTATCTCCATTTTCATTTCTTCAAGGGATGTAATTGTATGGATAGAAATAATGAAGACTGGTGCCATGTTCAGCTTTTAAATCTTGGTCTCCTTCATAGGACTGTAAGTTTCCTTGGGTCTAGCCATCCCAGGAGCCTCATAGCCCTTTTGTATCATTTACTTTTTCCTTTAACTTCTTCTTCACATGTATCTCTTGTTCTTGCCTTTTTCTATTTCTGCATTTAGTATTGATGATTTCTTATTGTAGGATTGGGTTAAATGGTTGAAGCTATACTTGTAGAATCAAGAGAATTATTTCATCCTTTGAAAAACATTTTAAGTTCATAGCAACCATTGAGCTACCTGAATTAATTTTCTTATTCCCAAATCTAAATTTCTAGAAGTCTCTTGTTGATAATAGTAGTAAATTTCTTCTATTTTTTAGAACATGCTAACAAGCTTCAATAAAGTTGATTCCACTTGTATTAGATAAAAAAAAAACATCCCTGTTAATAACAAAATTTACCCCATTACATTTGCACTTGATTAGTTTAGGCATTTGATAGATTAACTAGCTCACTAGTTCTCGAATTTCTAGATTTTAGACTCGTAATTGCTGCTATTTTTTAGCATGTGTTAGCAGGGATATTTTTGAGTGATTCCACTTGGAATGGAGACCTAAGACATCATAGTCAATAAAAATATTTGTCCCATCCAATTTGGATTTTATTTTCTTGGTCATTCGGTGAATTATATCTTCTTGTAGCAAACCTATTTCCTGTAGCAGATTCTTGTAGCACTCTTCCAACATGTATATACTTGCCCATATTTTCTCAAAAAGGTTGGTTTTTGTCCCTTAGGGTTGAATCATGACCCCTAGGCTCTAAATCAATGGTTGAGGAGGAATAAACACCACTTAGGACTTGCCTTTTTACCCATGCAAAACATCTCAGTGAATTGGGTTAATGGACAAATTTATGAATTGGATAATACAATAATGATTTTCTTGATTGCCACATCCAATGAACTCTATCAATGGATATAAACTCTTTGAAATGTAATGATTTATATTTAGTTAATGATCTTTACTTTATGAAATTAGAATAGTTTTTCCTTCCTTGTATTTTCTTTCTTGCAATAGGTTAAGGTTTCCATTTCGATCATTTCCATTTCTGCAACTAGTTAGGATTTGATTTCATTACATCATGTCAAGAAAGGAATGACACATTGTATGTTGCACATACAGTGTCGATACCTCTTAAGTTTGTGTGAACCCTAGGTTATAATTAAAGTTGGTAGCCTTGGCAGTTGCAGCATTCTTGTTGCAATATGAGGGTCATCACCATGGTTGATCATGGTTATGACTATGGTTGACCAAATATGACCATAAAATTATGATCATGGTTGTGACTATGGTTGACCAAAGATGACAATGGTTGACCTAGGTTTCCCATGGTTGAACATGAGTGGTTTTTTTGATATATTTGGGTATGCTCGACCGTAATTTTCTGTGATAGAATATGGTTGTCCAATTTTACAAGGGTTGACCATGTTTGACCATTAAGAATTCATAGAGCGATAGGTTTCCTAGGTTGAAAGGGATGAGGATGGTTCACTATAGCTAACAAATCTTGTACATCATTGAGCATGGGCGACAATGAGTGGTAATGATTTAAAAAATGTTACTGTTAATATCATTATTAGTATCAAATTATTAGATTTAAATTTTTCTTAATTACTTTAATTAGTATTAATATTATATTTATTTATGTCAACCATGTCAATTTGTTTAATAATATTGATATTGTTAATTGAATGTTATTAATATTTATATTATAATTTAAATTTTATTAATAATATTAATGTTATTATGTTAATAACATTAAATGCTAATAATTTTAAAAAATTATTATGATTAATAACATTATTTTTCTAGACAAATAATATTAATGATATTATTAATAATATTATTTTGAATATTAATTTGAATGTTGTTGTTGTTGTTGTAAACGATTAATATTAATGTTATAAAATAACTAATATTAATATTAATATTAATAATGCTCAAAGATGATCATGGTTAGCGATAATTGACCTAGGCCTTATCGTTGAAAATGGTTGGCCATGGTTTGATATATTTCACCAGGTCGATCATATTTTTCGATGATAGAATATGGTTTTCCAATTTTAAAATGGTTGACCACGTTCAACCATAGAGATTTTGGTGACCATGTTCAACCATAGAGTGTTTGGTGACCATGTTTAGCCATTCTAACCTTGATTGATCCTAGTTGGCCAGACTAATAATATCACTATTAGTAAATATTTTTAGATTTAAATTTTTATTAATTATTTTATTAGTTACCATGGTTTACCATGGTTGTGACTATGGTTGACCAAAGATGACCATGGTTGACATAGGTTTCCCATGGTTGAACATGATTCGCCATGGTTTGATATATTTGGGTATGGTCAACCATATTTTTCTATGATAGAATATGGTTGTGCAATATTACAGTGATTGACCACGTTCAACCATAGAGAGCTCGGTTGATCATTAGGAATGCGTAGAGCATCAAGTTTCCTAGGTTGAAAGGGATGAGAATGGTTGACTATAGATAACAAAGCTTGTACATCATTGAGCATGGGTGACAATGGGCAATAATGATATTAAAATTTAAAGATTGTACACCATTGACCATGGGTAGTGATGATATTAAAAATATAATGTTAATATCTTTAATAATTTTTTTAAATATCATTATTATAAAATTATTATATTTAAATTTTTCTTAATTACTTTATTATTTGTTTATTAATATTAATGTGAAATTCATTTATATCAACCATGTCATTGTGTTCAATAGTATTAACATTGTTAATTAAATGTTATTAATATTTATATTATAATTTAAATGTTATTAGTAGTATTAATGTTATTATGTTAATAACATTAAATGCTAATAATTTTAAAAAATTTAATAATAATAATAATAATAATGGTTATATATATATATATATATATATATATATATATATATATATATATATATATATATATATATAATGATTAAATGATTAATATTAATGCTATATAGTAATTAATATTAATAATAATAATATTCAAAGATGATCATGACTAACTATAGTTGACTTGAGCCTACCATGGTTGAACATGATTGGCTATGGTTTGATATATTTCAGCATGTCTATCATACTTTTCTATGGTAGAATATGGTTACCAGATCTTGGTGACCATGTTCTACCATAGAGAGCTTGCTCACCATGTTTGGCCATTCTAACCTTGGTTGATCCTAGTTGCCCAGTATGGTTACCACATTATATCATTATTAGTGCATAATTTTTAGAGTTGAATTTTTATTAATCATTTTATTAGTGACCATGGTTAACCTTGGTTGTGACTATGGTTGACCAAATATGACCATAAGATTATGACCATGATTGTGACTATGGTTCACCAAGGATGACCTTGAATGACCATGGTTGACCTAGGTTTCCGATAGTTGAACATGATTGGCCATGGTTTGATATATTTGGACATGGTAAACAATAATTTTCTATGATAGAATATGTTTGTCCAATTTTAAAACGGTTGACGAGTGATGCAATGGTTCATCCATCAGTCGCAGAACAATAATGTTGATTACTTTTTTTATATTAGGGTCAAAAAATAGTGAGAGAAGTAATGCTCATTACTTTGTTAATATTATAATCATGAAACACTCAGTTGCTTTTGATACTAAATATTACATGGAAAAATTAGCCTTCAGCCTTTCTACTTTTTAATAAGCTACATTAGAGATGAATACCATGGCTGAATCTATGTGTTCTCATAAAACCTTGACCACAAAAACTACCATTAATTTGACCAAGTCATGTTTAGTAGAACCAACCTAACAATCCACCCCTTAAACTTGATTGAGGGCATTAACCTTCTCCCAATCATTTAACAACTATCTCATCTAAGATATTTTCTCTAATATCAGTGATTAAGATTATGGAACACAAAAAAAAAATTGTATTGTCCAAAATCACTATTATAATGACCACTCTAAAAAATTAACATGAAGTCATTCCACCTTTCAATAGACTATATTAAAGATGAATACTAGGAAAAAAACCCATACATTCTCTTAAAAATTATATGTTGAAAACGGTCATACAATATAATAAAGGGATATAGTTCAAACTCTCAAGGAAGCGATTATTAGACTACCAACTAGAAACTCATCAGGTCTTGAGACACAGGAAAATCAAGTCGAACAATCCCAGCAGGCTTGTCTAAAACAGATTGCACGAAGGCCTTGGTAATGACAAATAGATAATAATGCACTGTGACCTGTTGTATTTGATTATTTCCAAAGGCCTTGCCTCACGTAGGCTTCTTAAGATATTCCACCATTATGTACGCTTCATAGTTTTTGTTTGACGATTTGTCATGAGGTCTGTGTTGTATCTTGGATGTCGCGGGTAAACAACGATATATTTGCTTAATTTTTGTAGCGTAGTTTTATGGAGCCCAATGAAACGGAAAGAGTGAGGTCCATGGAAAAGTTGTGATCGACTTATTTCTCACACCCTTAAAATACCAGTGAATTGCATATCTCTCTTTCTGTGACAACGATATTTCAACTCAATCATGCCAATATATCACCAAAAGGGATGGGTTTTTATTATCAACCCTCCGATCTATATAACGGAATAAAAAAAATTCAATGTCTAAAACCTGGTTCACACTTTGACATATGACCAGACAAATAATTGGCGTTATGGAAAGCAATACAGATTACGTCTGCACATAGGCAAAGTATACCCTATCTGGACTGTAAAGAATTTCCACACAGTGTTGACCTTTAATTTTTTAGTCATTTTATATATTTTATATATTTTTGGATTATTTTATCCAACATTAGATATCATTGAATATCCTCGCTTTTTAAATTGCCAATGAGTTTCTTTCTTGTTCTAAGTGCAGGTTACTCATGTTCGTAGAAGAATCACCGCACCTCTATAGAATCTGTAATTTCCACCCTAGGGATCCTAGTTACTGGCTTGTAATGTTTACCCAAGTTCGATTCCCCCCAAGTTGTGTTTGAGGGGGGTGTGTTGAATCACCGCACCTCTATAGAATCCGTAATTTCCACCCTGGGGATCCTAGTTACTGGCTTGTAATGTTTACCAACCCATGCGGGTTTTGGTGTAACGGCAAACCTCCACATGGTATCAGAGCTTGGACCCAGGTTCGATCCCCCAAGTTGCATTTGACGGGGGGTGTTGGAAGAATCGCCGCACCTCTATAGAATCTATAATTTCCACCCTGGGGATCCTAGTTACTGGCTTGTAATGTTTACCAACACCTACGGGTTTTGGTGTAACGGCAAACCTCCACATAGTATCAGAGCTTGGACCCAGGTTCGATTCCCCAAGTTGCGTTTGAGGGGGGGGGTGTTGGAAGAATCACCGCACCTCTATGCAAAACTCCACAACTCACCCAAAGGATTGTGGTAGGGAGTAGTTTATCAAGGTGGAGGAATTGCTTTGATAGTTAAAAGTGGCTGGAATCCAGGCAAAAAAATTTCAAATTTTTTTGTATAAGCAGTGTTTGAATCATGTTTTTGATGGTGGAAATGGATTCAACACCATCAAAAATGTCCAAAACACCTAAAATTATGAAATTTAACAACTATAATCTGGATTTACAAAATCCTTACCCAATTTTCATAACTTTCCGAACAATTCCTCCCAACTAGTTAGACTACGGCCTGCGCTAGTATTGGCAGCCTCCACTCAGACTGCTTTTAGAAGACCCAGCGTTTGAGAGTTAGAGCTCCAATATAAAAATCATTTAAAACGTCAAAACATCACATCTTAGTTTAAAGTTGAAAATATTGTACCAATAAAATGTATAAATCGTAATTGTTGATGTAAGGATCACATGTTGAAAATCTGATATAAATAAATAATTATAAATTATACTGAAGAGTTGTTATATCGAAATTATTTTTCCGGATGCAAGATAAAACGTCTTCAACAATGGATACGGTTTCATTTTGCCTTTTCCCTCTTTGATCAAGATGTCTGTTTTGATCAAGATCTCTGTTTTGTATCTTGGAGAGTTCACAGTAGCGGAATCTTTTCTTCTTTGTATGACAGATGATGTTGTTGCTTATAGACAACGATTTTGGTGGTAGCATTTTAATTTTATTCTTAGGCGACAATGAGAAACCCTATTTTCTGGATTATATACTTTCACTATTATCAATTAAAAGCCTTTTTTCTTTTTGAAAGAAAAACCATCTTCAAGAAGGAATGTTTTGACTAACTTTTGAATACTTGGACAAAACCTTTTATTAAGCTACCTTTACCTAAATTAAGGAAAAAGCTAAAAAACTTATCTACGAAATTAGATGATTGATTTTTAAAGAAAAAGAAAAAAAAAAAAAAAATTATTATTATTATTATTTTATTTTTTTCAAAAAAAATAATAAAGTTTTTTGAAAAAAATTCCAGAATTAAAGTATTTATATATTTTTCCAAATTTGTCCACACAAAATATATACTTTTAATTATTAAACATGGTAATTTTACCATAATTACAAAGAAAAAACAATTGCCTATATAGACTCCCTTCAAATTTAGAATATTACAGATATTTAATAAAGTATAATATTTTTTAATTAATAATTTATAATCAATTGTATTATTAAAATAATAATAATAATCTGTTGATGGTGTTGGACCCGTCAACATGTCAGGGGATCTCCCCAATAAGAATTCTCAACTAAACCTCAGACTGTTTCGTGTAGGAGTGCAAGTAGTGGGTTGTACGATATCGCCTTGATCGCGGTTGCGCGCAGAGGCAAGCAGGTTGTCTTTTTTGGTAGCAAGAGTGTGGCCAACATACCAAGCCGAGGAAGGTGCATGAAGGTTCTAACACACAAAAAGTGGAATAAGTGCGCCCCTTGGAAACCTATGGAAACATGCGCCTTGGAGGGGAACACACGAGAAATATACATCACAAGCTCGAAGGAAGGTGAACCAACGATCCAAAGTGATGATTAAACCAGTAACACATCTCAATAAGATTCATACATACATATATAGAAAAGTCCATACATACATGCGTAAACAAACAGATACATATATCATTAAAGTAACCAAGACCGCTGAAATACAATAACAACATATGCATGAAATGTGTTTGCTCTGTTATATTAAGAAAGTGAAAGTTTGAATCATACATACAACCATGTCCAACTACTAGTCCTGACAATGGAATGTTACAGTTACTGCCAGCTACTCCTCTAAAGAGATATACTAGCTCTGCATTGTGGAGAAGCCAAGGCCCGTTACAATACACTCCAAGGTTTCTCTAAGATACACCTATAGGAAGCTTGGCGCCCAAAAGCCTATACAACGAGTTATGAGGTTCTATAAATAGAAAAGGGCAGGTGACCCTTGACATTCCCCTTTGTGACTCTTCACCTACCCTCATGACTCCTCCACTACTACATGACTATTACATTCGACCGTCGACACTTGGTCTTTCACTTTTACAAGATGTTACATTACAATATGCACATGTACCCATGTGAGATCAAATATGCTTGAACAAGCCATGCAAGACACTACTAAGACACAGACAGTTGTCAGAAGACCAACTCTTCGACACTCTCATGATGATCGATGGTGGCAAACTTATGCCAAGCTTGGTAGTCTGTGATGGTGTCTACATGCTCAATGGTGACATCCTGCTAAAAGTGAACTCTTGCCTTTGTTACATCAGGGTACACTGGTTTGGCACCTCTGTCCAACTCATCTGATAACATGCATATCATAGTCCTAAGTGCAGCTGAACTAGAAACATACTCATGCATCATGTCTGCATTGATCTCCAAGTCTCCACTGGTGGCTACACACATCAACTCATCAAAGTACATGTCCAACACCAGTCGAACTTGGTTCATTGACTTTGCCTCGATGAGTGTGTCAATGGATGGGATTTCGTGCATGCGCACAATGACGTCCATGATTCTAAACACCCGTGCATGTGAAGCCTTCAAACTGGTGATGAGCTGCAGAAGTTCCTCATAGTTCCAGATCTGACTTTGGATGTGTTCCTTGAACTCTATCACCTTAGGCTTCATCATCATGGGCAAGTGAAATGGGGTTCCTTTATACCTTATTGTCCATGATTGCATGCGATCAATATTAGTGTGCAAATTTGACAAAATGCGTGTTCTCCCAGCACAATGTTGCTGCCAACCATTGAGATGGACAATTGACTTCTGCACGGTGCCAAATCTGGAATACAACATCTTCTTGACTGCTTCGAGAGATGATACTTCATCCAGTATCACTCTCCTCAACTCTTCTTGGGTGGATGCTGTAATCTATTCTCCTCCCTGCTTGGTCTCTTGTCATTCCTTAGCCATTCGCTCATTCTCTGCTATCATGAATCGAACACTTGAGCTGGTGACTTCATCATATGTTCTGGTAGCATCAGCCAATGCTGTTGGATTCTTACACACATTAGATACATTCATTCGTTCTTCAAACTGTGTAGGAGATATGTGGACATCTGGAGTAAGCACTCTACGCGACTACACAACTCTATGTCGCGACTCATCAAAAGATATGTTATGCATCTCTACCTTTGGATTGTTTTCAAGGATCTCTTTGTCTCCTTTATCTTTTGGGAATTTCTCTACTTCTAGATCTGGTGAAGCTAGTGGGGTTACCTCTTGGTTCTGAGACATGAAGTCAATATCCTGATCTGACTCTGGCTCCACCCTATCCCTATCCATATGTTCTAGCATTTGTTCAATCTCCTAAGCTAAATCCTGCTACTGTGACTTCTCACCCTGTCCTCTATGCGCTACTTTCTCAAATGAGTCTATAACCTGTATGGGCGCAGGTTTATCAATATGTGCTGTGATGTGCCTTCTCTGTTCTGTGCAAATCTTGTTCTTCTCGGAGTTGCTGCTTCAACTCTTGCAACTCCTTTTTTATTTCCTCCATCCTCTGTTTCTCTCTTTGCCTTTGCACGTTCCTCTTGTCATGTTGTTGCCTCTTAGCCTCAATCTACAAAGATAATTTCATCACGAGTGGATCTACTTTGAACTTGCGGCTTTGTTCTGCCTCTGCGTTATCAACAACCATTATCTTCCATTTGTCATGCGCAGGTATGCTACCCTTTGCTGTTATTGATGATCGTGCTCTCTGAGATGTTGCTTCCCTTTGCTTTGTTAACCACTCTACAGCTGTGTCGACCAGTTCATTGAGCTTGGAGAAATTGTGACAATATCTCCATGGGTCTTCCTCAGACCAAGTACATGCCCTGTGGATCCAAGGAAATTACACTCTCGCACAGTGGTCCTTTACCAAGCAATGTGGGTCATACGGATTGAAACTTCTGGTGCTGAAGGTGAATCTCTTAAACTCCTTTATTTCAGCCTCAGCGTGCTTGAGATTCCATATCTCATACAACTCAATCCACCAAGGAGGAGCAAGCCAAGGTGCCTTCTTCTTCCTGTGTAGTCTAGCTGAAAACCCTATCGAGATGTGATATGACACCTCTTGCATGACGAGCTTGTCCATGGAAAACGTCAGTAAAACATGTAGAGGTTGCTTTGCCCTGTACATCCGTATGAAGGTGCCAAGGGTGAGGCATACCAATCTGCGATGTCAATCAATGCCTCCATCGCTGCCTACAACATGCAAGGTTTATAGTACAAGGGTGACAAGGTGGTCTGACAAATGTGTGATAACTCCATGGAAGATGCATTTGGAGAATAATCTGCAATAAGGGTGCACAAAGTTTTTCGAAGGTGTCCTCGCCTAACTTAAACATGGGAACTGTTGATGGGCACAGATTACATCCAGTATGTATGCAGACATGTATATCTTCGCTTGTTGACCTTTCAGCAGATGTTGGGCTTCTGTCACCTGTTCCTTCAACCTGAGAGCCAACATGTTGGACCAGTTGCATGGCCTTTCTTCATTGGCTAGTTGGTCCAATGCAATCACCCAGCTCTACGGGAAGGTCTTTGTGCTCTCTTGGTCATATAAGAGACATGAAAATATCACCAAGTACAGATATGCCTTCCGCAGTATCTTCGTCTTGTAAACCAGGCTGGGTGCTCTGTTGAACTTGGCTGGATCTTTTAACTAACTCTTCAAGATACCTCTGGAGTTTGTGATGTTGTTGGGTTTGCTGAAGGGTTTCTCCTATGTGATCACCGACTGTGAGAAGTGATGCATTTGTTGAAAGTCCTTCGCCCTAAAGGTAGTAAGATATGTCCCACTGACACTTCTCAATGTCATCGTCTCAGGATCGGTGTGCGAGACAATCAAGTGGATCATGTCCGCGCATGGAAACGCGGGATACCTGCATGCAATCTAGTACAAGCTAGACTTGTGAATGTTGACACAGACCTTGCGGTCTTCTAGATCTTCCTCAAATGTGCCTAAGAATGTGTCATTGATTTCCTACCATTTTAGCTTGATGTCTTTGTCTATGAACAACTTGATGTCTTCGTAAATGGGCAAGCTCATAAACACTTTTTCAACTGCATCTCTAGTTTCACCTCCAACAGTGTCCTTTGACCTTGCTCTCTTGGAGGCCATTTCACCTGTACTGCTTAGAGACAGACGAACACCAGCTATATCTAGAGAGATAGCAAAACTCATTGAAAGAAATTTGTTAGTTGAAAACCAAAACAAATTTGAGGACTAGCCTGTAACACACATGGGTGACTGACTGCGAAGATTGCCCAATTTTCACTAGGAGGCTAGGAGACTGACTTCCAAATCTGCGCAAGGCAAAGTTCAGGCTATCAGGA